>OX393566.1:302408-379908 GCA_947652115.1 Blastomussa wellsi | reverse complement strand
TTTCATATCCAAAAAGCTCGAGTGGAATAATTGTATTATTAAAAACGCCCAAAAATATTGTACAAACATTGTGAAAAATGTACTCTTTTACGCCTACCATATTTGTAGGTCAATGGTGTATTAGTTCATATACCATTGCCTCTAACCCAATCAGAACTCAGGAAATGCAATACACCATAGCTAGTTTTTAATAATTTTTTATATTATATAGCTTGAAGAATGCCAGGGCAACTACAGAATTCAGGGTCACTTCGGTCCACTCAATTTACATGTGGCAGGACCTTTCGAAGAACGAGGAATAAAACAATAGACACTATTCTTATCGCAAATAAGTGGCCGGGTATTCTGAAGTTTAGCCAGAATGCCAGAAATGGAAAACGTATGTCAAAAATAGCAATATGGCAGTTTGGGGTCCCTGGCATTAAAGAGTAAGGTAATATCACAGTTTCAATTTTCAGAAAATTTGGAGGATTTCTGTAGAAAATGTTGCTGGAAAACAAGGTTTTGCTCTCCAACAACTTTTCCGATACAAATCTTTTCAAACTGTTAAAAAACTCATTCTTCAATCCCAGGGTGTCAAACTTGGCCATTTTGCTATTTTTGACATGCTCTTTCCATTTCTTGCATTCTTTAAGCTATAGTCCATAAGTTATGAAATGTTCTAGGGGCTATTAAAGTTATTTGGGAGGCACAAGAAATAAAGGGTGTGATAACTTGTGATTTCATTATATAAACACAGGAATTTTACAAAAAGAAAGCATTTCGGAAGCTGGAAAGTCTGGTTTTCACTAGTGCACAAACATAAGCATAACTACATAACCAGAAGCATAAGAAGAACAAACACACTTGTTTTTCTTATGTTGTTTTCACTAGGAATTACTGCGACATAAGCATAAGCACACGAAGAACGGACAGTGTTCATTCTTCCTGTGCTTATGCTTATGTTGTTATGCTTATGCGCTAGTGAAAACCAGCTCATTGTTAAGAATTCCACATACTTTCAATAAATACAAACTCAAGTGTGTTTTATAGTTCCTCGTTTACAGTCCTAAATGTTTATTAATAATTTTGTTAACTCAGTACTAACCATGTATTTTTTTCTTTTACTACTTCTGGTGTTTGCTTTGATCTTAGGATTTATAAGGCGGGTGAGTTTATAAGTGTGTACATCCTTGCAAGTAGCCAGGACCTTTAGTTCAGGGAGTTAGATTGCATTTAACTCTGTTAATTGAATATAGTGGACACTATGGGCATGCATAAGCTATTTGTTGCTTAAAACTGGAATTTTTGTGATTGGTTTTTCAGGTCAGTGATTCTCAATATTATTGAAAAGTATCCTATTTTCAAATTACTATACATGTATGTGATCTTTTTGTAGGTCTTTGCTGTTCTAATGCTACAGCTGTTAACGACTGTTGGAGCTATTTGTTTGTTCTTGTTCAGGTAATTTTGCATGGAATACGTATGCAGTAAATATTTTTATGTCGTAGAAAGGGTTGTTATTCATCGTGGTATTTTAAAATAATTAAACAATGTATTATCGTACGATGTAGTCGCTTTCAATATGAATTGCGACATTTCAACTGCATACTTCTAGTCTTCATAAGGTGATAAGGCTGACTGGTCATGCATATACCTTATAAAGTACAATATTCTGCTGTGATTGGTCCAATTCACAGTTTCCGTGCATGCCCACAACACCGGACATCAAATACTTTGGAATGAAGTAAAGATTATTGATTGTGATCCACATTCATTGGATCAAAGAGACAATCCACATAAGACTTCACCCTTACAACATCAACAGGGATAATGGAAACAAAATTCCAGAAGCATGCAGACCCATGATAAAAATGAACAAGAGGAGAACCACATGTCAGCGAACTACCAAGAGAACAACCAATCACAAGGAAATGCACCAATCACAGCAGAACATCATGTTTATGCATGACCAGTCAACCTAATTGCCAGGCCACAGTTTCGCACCTTATTGTGAAACTGTGAAGTTGATGTACAATCTAACTGAAGGTGATGGCCATGCTAGCAATCAAGTGATGGTGCATGCTTTACTGGAGTGAATGGATTTCAAGAAACTTTTTTATGTTTTCCTTTTGCAGTGAAAAAGTAAAAAGATTTGCACATGAAAACTGGGGCTTATATATCTCAGCATAGTAAGTAGAAAGTACTAAATTTTAACAAAAAGCTAAAAATTAAAGTGCACTTAACCCCAGAATATTTTTTCGTAAAAACTACATGTCAACCTTAACCAAAAGAAATGTATTACATCTTTCATTTCTCATTTCTACCAAATTCTGACTTTTTATAGAATTCAACAGTTAAGAAAAGCTGAGCATCATTTGTTGCACAACTGAGTCAGGTGTGTGGGTCCCCTGGATGGGATGCTAGTCCATCGCAGGGTTACCCCCAGCAGTAAATTTGCCTGTCCCCATTTATACACCTGGGTGAAGAGAGAGACTGTGAGTCAGAGTAAAGTGCCTTGCCCAAGAACACAATGCAGAACCCCAGCCAAGGAGTGAACGTGGACCACCTGACTAGAGCCCACTACAGTAACCATTAGGCCACTAGGCACTAACCATTAGGCACTGTGACCTAATGGCACATTGACCTAATGGCACGGTGACCTAATGGCACGGTGACCTAATGGCACGGTGACCTAATGGCACGGTGACCTAATGGCACGGTGACCTAATGGCACGGTGACCTAATGGCACGGTGACCTAATGGCACGGTGACCTAATGGCACGGTGACCTAATGGCACGGTGACCTAATGGCACAGTGACCTAATGGCACGGTGACCTAATGGCACGGTGACCTAATGGCACGGTGACCTAATGGCACAGTGACCTAATGGCACGGTGACCTAATGGCACGGTGACCTAATGGCACAGTGACCTAATGGCACGGTGACCTAATGGCACAGGGACCTAATGGCACGGTGACCTAATGGTCATGGCACTCAGACCAAGCAACCCAGGTTTGACCCCGGTTGTTTTCTCGGGCACTTACGGCGGTGTGACCTCTTGTGGAGAGTAGTGTACTCTAAAGTGGAAAATGCAAAGACAGCAACTTTTATATTTGGCATGAGTAACCTTACATCAACAGGCAACTCTACACGGTGATAAAGTTCTAAATTAATAAAAACAAATTTGTAAACCTCACCACATGCATGCGCTTTGTTTATTTTCAGTGTGGTTTTCATTGTGCTGTACTTTGTGTTGGTATGCTGTGAGGGAGTCAGGTAAGTCATCCCCTTCATTATTTTGTATCTACACAACATGCAGTTTAAAATAATGTAAATTAAATGGCATTTGCCATGGTATGTAACATAAAATTATTAATTTTTACAAGACTCTGCACTAACTTTTCAACTTACTAGCCTGGTGGGTAGTCTGTGACAACTTACATTGTAGATGTTACTAGCCAAAAAGGATTTACCAGCCCAGCATTGATGTTGGTTAGGTCCAATAACAGCAGAATTACTAGCAAGAATTGAAATCACAATGCAAGTGACTCTCTTTGAATACATAATTTTGATAATTGCATTTTAGTTCTAATTATAATACACGTCAAAAAAGTCATGGTCTGGTTAACATGAGGTGTCCACAACTAAATTCTGACCTGGTTTGTTTTCATGAAAAGTGTTTGTGTTTGTCTTGCTTGAGGAAGACAGAAACTAATTCAGCCAGTTTAATTTTGTTTACTTGCCAAAGTGGCTAGTGGAAATCGAAAACTAGCTAGCCAAGACTAAATTTCTACTACTCTTTGGCTAGCCGAGCCCTGCTTTAGTGAACAAAAAAATAATAATCATTTTCAGTTCATGATTAGTCAACTTGGCAGTTTTTATCCAGCGCTTATCTTAGTTGGCCCACTGGCAGGAGCAATTATATAATCATTGTTTATAAATTAGGAAGGTCCAAACTAGCAAATCACAAAGTTACAGGATACAGGTATAATTGGTCAGTGATATTTTCATACCTCTGTTGTAACTCATAAAATTAATACACCCGATTTACAGAAATCCTAATGAAAGATTTTGATTTTCAGGAGGAACTACCCAACAAACATCATTATGCTGGTGTTATTTGTAAGTATGGATTATGTAATTAAAAGCAACAAAAATAAAAATGTGTATAATAATAATACTAATAATAAATTAAAAATTTCTATAGCACCCTTTCCAGAGGTGATCAAAAGCGCTTTACAAAAATTTCATAGAAAATTAAATACAACATTGAATGAAGAAAAAGTAAAATAATAAAATTTAAAGTGATTCATTAAAAAGGAAGGTCTTGATTGATTTCTATAAACTATTTAAGGAAGCAACAGTTCTAATATCAGCAGGCAGTTTGTTCCAGAGTGCAAGGGCAGCAGCAGCAAAGGAGCGAGCACCAAGTGTAGGCAGCATTTTTTATGTAGGAGGAAGCAACAGAGTACTGTTGTTTGAGCGGAGTCCGCAAGTACATGTAGATTTGGGTTTGACAGTTATAAGTTCACTGATGTAGGGAGGACAGAGGCCGTGAATAGCCTTGAAAGTAAGAAGCTGGATCTTGAATTGAATTCGCTTTACGACAGGTAGCCAGTGAAGTTGTTGCAGTACAGAAGTTATGTGACAGTATTTACTAAGGTCAAGAGCGATGCGAGCAGCAGCGTTCTGCTCTCTCTGTAATTTTGAAACTTGGCACTGCGTGAGGCCATACATGAAACTATTGCAGTAGTCCAGCCGACTTGTGACAAACGCATGATAAGAGTTGCTAGACAGTTTTGTGACAGGTATCTTCTTATCCTTCTGAGGTTATGCAGATAACAAAATCCAGAACTGCAAACTTTGTTGATATGAGTTTCCATAGACAACATCAAATCAAGCCAAGCACCAAGATTTCTTACACAATTCACGGGTTCTATATCCATTGTTCCAACTCTTAAAGGGAGTGGTTCAACTTTGCTCAGTTGTTGACGAGTGCCAATTAGCAGAAATTCCGTCTTCTTATCATTCAGTAATAGATGATCGCTAACCATCCAGTGCCGTATGTCCTCTATAAATCTTTCCATTGCTTGAATGGCATCATTCTGAGATGATTATCCAACAGCTGGTCTAAAGCTAAGATATAACTAAGAATAGTCAGCAAAGCAGCAAGCATCAGGAAGATGTCACTCAATGATGTTTAACAACTTTGATGCATAGATGACGTAGGGCAATGGACCCAGGCAGGAACCTTGGGGAACGCTGCAATTGAGATCAAAAAGCCAAGATAACGTTCCCTAAACTGCAATCCTTTGACTTCTATGAGACAAGTATGACTTAAACCATTGCAGGGGTGCTCCGGAAATGCCAATGTCATGCTGCAGCCTTTCCAGCAAAATTTTGTGATTAACAGTATCAAAGGCTGCACTCAAATCCAACAAAACTAGTAGAGTAACATGCTGTGAGTTCATTTTCAGTAGTATGTCATTCGTTACTTTTAAAAGAGCAGTTTATGTACTGTACCTGTTTTCTGTATGCAGACTTGAGTAGAGTATAGATATTGTTTGTTGCCATTATGAAGATGGACTTGTTCATAAACAGCCCTTTCTGTAAGTTTAGATACGAACTGAAGATTACTGACAGGTCGATAGTTTTTGAATATGAGATCTAGACCATGTGTCTTAAGTAGAGGGTTATTATTGATTATTACTTAGAAGTAAACCACCAAATATTATTCCTTTTTACAACACTGCCAGGAACCAAACACCATAGACAAAATTCAAAAACTCAGGTTGCCCTTTGGGCAAGCTGTAATTTCATCATAAGAGCCCAAATATTATCTGAGGAGCGAGCCCAAAAATTATTTTCATTTTTATTAGCTTTGGTTGCTTAAATTTTTAGTTTTATTTTATGTTAAGAAAAGATTTGTTTTGTTTCACTTTCTCTCACGAACTAGCTGAAGTTTGCCTACAACATTGCTTCACCCATGTCCACTTCCTGTTTGCCTGTCGGGCAACCTGGAATTCAAAGATGCTAGCCCAGCTGATCCTCTCTCCAGTCCTGGCCTACCTCATTTGCTGATTCTGTTGATCATATCATAATTATTTCCTTGTTCATTTGTTATTTTAGACTTTGTCACTGTCTTACCTTGTTGGAATGATTTCCAGGTATGGAATTAAATTTGTGAAACTTTCAACAGTCATACACTCGAGTTTAGCAGAAAATCAAGCTTCTGTGTGCAAGCCTAAAGTGCAAATTACTGTAGATGGTATGGAAAGTAGAAGCCATTAGGCTCTTTTACATTTAACATTTGATTTCTTCACCCACAGCTTCCATGAGACAAACATTGTTCTGATTATGATGGGCGTCACCACAGTAAGTAGGGTAGTTTTAGCATAGTTCTCTATAGTAAGGTAAGGCCTTTGTCAGGCCTCAGTATCCCATGGCAACTTATCCCAGTTTCTGTGGTAACTGTATAAAGCTTTTCCTATTATCGTGAGCAGTTAAGGGTTATACATAATTATTTACCTGTACCTAATCTGAATCTAATTATCTTGGCTATCTTGAATTGTAGCACTTAAGAGTGTCATGCTTTATTAGAGACTTTAACTAAGAATTCCCTTGTTTAAAAGGGGGCTGTGGTTCATGGCAATTACACACACAAAACTTCTTTTTTTCATTTTTGCAGCTTGTTTGTGCATCTGTCATGATATTTGCCTGTCAGACCAAGGTGAGGTTTTTACTTGATAAGAGTTACCAGTAAACCTCTTGCAGTCAAATCAGGGTTAGGGTTGTAAACTAACATTGTCATGGTTGTAAACTAACATTTTGTAGCACTCGCCATCTGGGCAAGTGACCTTCAAGCTGCACTCGCCAAGATAATTTTTCACTTTCCCAGTCTCCTCCACACACAAATTATAAAAACATTTAGATAATTAGCTCATAACACATAAGACATAACACATTCCTCGGACATCTCAAGCCCTGTTTCATGTGATATCATCCCCTTGTCATCTGAGTTTGTTGCATTGTCCCCCACTGAACTGAACATGAACTTGTAATTGCTCCTCTTCCTCTGGTTCACAGACTGATTTATTTGTACATGACTTTGTATGTTTAAAGCCCCGATCAAACGGCGCATGATAGTTGATGATAGTTTTAACTCCCCAAACTATCATCAACTATCATGCATGTGTTCAAATGGGAAAACCTGCGTATTATCATCGACTATCGTGGAGATTTTGAACAAGTTCAAAGTGAATGATAGTGCACGGAGATGATCACTGGAACTATGATCGACTATCATCAACTATCATGACCGTTTGATTGGGGCTTAAGAACCAGTTTGCACTTCTGTGTAATTTTAAACTTTATTTATTTATTAACAGTTGGTAAACATTGTAAGCAGTTGTAATTAAAGCTTGTAGACAGTGATGCTTGTTTCAAATAATATATTCTGGATGTGAAAACCGTACTTGCCAAAACAGGCGAGTGATCCTTGATTTGCTGTTTCCTGATGGTTTTGGCACTTGCCTGACCAAGTGGGCAAGTGCAAATTCACAACTCTGGTATCTATCAATTGAAAGCTATTGAGCAGTACTATCGTGTGGCATTTTTGTTTATCAATTTTTAAAAAGAGAAATCTGATTTTGTTTCAGTTTTTTGGAGAGTAACTATCAATTTGTAAAAGATAAATTTGATATTGTTTCTGCAGTTTCTGGAGAGCAATCATATTTAATGAAAGTGTTTTCCTTCAACAGTATGATTTCACTACATGGGGAGGAGTACTCTTCTGTGCAGCCCTGGCCATTTTTTTCCTCAGTATCTTCACTCCTCTTTGGTTGGCTCTGCAAACCACGGTACACTTGACAAATGACCTAACTTTTTATCCTTAGTAGAGTTAAAGGACCCTAGTCAGCCACACCTTTGTTATTGTTTATGTGCGAAAATTTCGTTATTATATTTTATGCTGAGCGTGTCGAATCGAAAGAGATCACTGAGAAACCTGCCAAAAGTTATTTAAACACATTCAGTAACATAACTAACAGCGATGCAATAAGGTTACGCTTCGCCATATAATTACCATAATTTCGATGGCATCGAAAATGGCGGAGGCTGACTAGGGCCCTTTAATTTCTGTTTTAGCAACTGAAGCCAGAAATTAGGATTTTGGAATTTTGATGACACTGGTACATAAATTGTCTGCATAGGATTGGTTGTGTGGCAAGCATTTGATTAAACAGTGAACAGTTCCTCAAATAAGGTGTTAATCAAAACTATGTCATGGATTTTAGCCAAATTTGTTTGCAGGCAAGTTATCTGTTGGTCGACAGTCGATTGACAACTTACCGACAGGCTTTTATGAGATCGGGAACACAGCAAATGCAAAAGAAGCTTGAATTATTGTTTGGCTTAGCAAACTTCAAAGTGAATCCCATTCATGTTTGATATTGTTAATAGTGTTTGAACAATTTATTATATTTAAGGGCTTATTTCTTTTGTTTTGCTATTTTACCTTGTAACAGGCTGGAAAAATTGTCATTGGGGGTTTATTGGCCTTGGTGTTTGTTGCAGTAAGTACCTGAAAAAAAATCCACACCATTTAGCAATTTTACAGTAAAATTACAGTGCTACACACCTTGCTGTGGCCACCTAGGGAAGTGTTTGGTTAGCTTCTGTTAGTTTTTGTTTCAAATGGCCAATTGAAATACAACAACTTGTCGTTTATTCAAAGGTTGAGAAACTGCCACAAGAATGAATGACAATTTAACATCTCCACACTCAATAGTGGCCTTGTTTCGATTGGCCAGCTAAACAGTTGTCAACTCTCTCAAGTTGCAATCATGGTGTGTTGTCTAGCACTGTAAGTGGGGGTTATGATGTCAGGGATCCATTGTTCTGTCTGGTCACCCGAGACGACCAAAAAATCATGTGGCCATCTAAAGTAACAAAACGTGATCCATTGGAAGAGTTAGTTTGAGTCTGGGCAAAGCTATTGCCCGCGGAAATGTGTTTGTGGAGGTCTGCTGTTCCCTTCATCTTTTAATTATCAAAATTCATGTTCAAAACTTTGCAGTGGTCATTGTAAATAGCATACAGTGGACTTGCCACGGCAAGTATTTCATCTGGCCTACTCGCCCAGCTGATGACTGAAAGCAAAGATCAATATAGATCCGAAGTTATGTTGTTCAGGATAGCTTGAAATCTTGTGAACAACTTAAATAACACATCTGTCCTTGTTTCCCCTTAGTTCCTTGCCTATGATGTGCAGCTGGTCATGGGTGGTAGAAAGTATGAGTTGAGTCCTGAGGAGTACATCTTGGCATCACTGATTCTTTACATGGACATCGTTCGCATCTTCTTATTGCTTCTGGCGATTTTTGGCCGAGGCAGCAACTGAATGATGTAAATTAGTTACAGTTAAACTCAGAAAACAATGACCACATAAAATATTTCGGGAATGTTGGTCGTGCATCATCAACCAATCACAATGTCCAGAACACACAAGCAAACCTCAAAACAACAAACTTTTTTTTTCTCACACCTGATTGGCTTTTCTAGCTTGCAACACAATAATATTCAATAGATATTTCTGGTGTTCATGGTTTTCTGAGTAACACAGTAATATTCCAGCCATCATATATCAGTTGAAAGCATAAACTTACTTACAAGAGCACTAGAGCTGTCGTGAGAATAAATATCTCATAGTTTAGATCTCTGTATACATTTGCATTAAAAAGAATGTCTAATTAAGAGAACATAATGTACCTATTTATCCAGGAAAGCCATTTCATTCATGTTTTCCCTTTGAAATGGAATTAATGTTAAAGAATTGATGGGCAGGTGGTGAGAAATTTTGTCATTTCTGCTGATGAACCACGCTTGTGTTGTCTGGGGGTGACAGTGAAGCTAGGGGGCCTGTTCATCACTGGTTGGAAAGTGTAACATAACTATCGCATAATTATGGAATAATAAAATGGAAAGCACAATCTCCTCTGGTTGGCCACTAAATTCGGAAAATCGCTTTCCATTTATTATGGATCGGTCTCACCAACTGGATTATTCCCGCAAATGGTAAGTATCCAGGGTGAGCCAAATCCCAAAGCGCAATGAAATTGAAGGCAGGCTTGGCTGCTGAGGTGAGATCCAGACATGTCGCACCTGGCGCGTCATCAACTGACCTATCGCTTTTTGCATGGACTTCAAAACATTAATGAAAGCGTGCACAACTTTTAAACAATAAGCAGTTACTCAGTCCAACTTGTAACCTTGTGTTGCTGTCAGTAGCTAATTGAATTGTACAGGGATGTTAATTTATTTGTAACTGCAAATAAGTAAAATCAGTTTGTTATTATATTTTTGTTATGATTTAATGTAATGTTTGCCTGTATTCAGCAGTTTGGCTAATTGTTTATAGACAGATTTAAGTTCATGAGGTTTACATAACCGACTCTGCAATAGAGGTGGCTGGGAGTTGTTCAGTTCTGTAACTTTTTAACAAAAATTTAAATGTTATAGTTTATACATGTAACATATAAATGTGATCAGTAATATCACCAATATGTGGAGTTGTAGTAATTGTTAATTTTACTTGTAAAATAGAGTTACAGGTAACAACCTAAAGCGATGCATGTATATCACACATGTATCATTCCTTTAGTCACACTATACTGTAACTCAATGTTTGATGATGTTTAGCAGCTGTCATCACTTGTGGTTAAGTCACAGAAGACATTTACATCAGCAGCAATTGCTCCTTGTTGAGCATGAGATAAACATTACTTTGTATAACAATTACGTTTAACAAGTATAATTGTGCTTTATTCACAGCAGTGTAAGGCCTCAATTGAACAATTTCATTTTGCTTTGTTTTTTGCTTGATCCTGGTTTTTGTTGGCCTATATAACAGCTCTCGTAAGGTCTCACATAAATGGCTCGATACCCTGCTTGAAACAATACTAGAACAAACAACAAGAACAATGCTCCTAGCCCTAAAACAATGGCAACTGCTACCAATAGAATTTCCAAGTTTATGAGAGATGCTACAGTAACGCTCTGTCTGCAGGCAGCCTAAACAAGGATATGTAATGGATACAAGATAAATGATATCAAGTTATCATTTACAGTTACCGCTTGCATGTTCCCATTCCGAACATTGCCTTGTGCTGTCGTGACTCTCCCTAAGTCTTGTTTGTGATTTGTCTGTATCCACATTATTGGCATATCAGTATTAAAGTTAATTGTTTGTAATAACAAGCGCCTATCGGTATATCTAGAGATTGCATTACAAGAAGTAAACGATAAGTTAAATAGGCGACTTTCATAAAGTCACTAAATTAAGAAAATGAATAAAGGAACTTTAATAACCAAGACATGCATGTTCTGATTTTGATTTCATGGTTGCATAGCTGCCCACTGGAAGCATTACCCTTGCGACTTATAGGTCACTTCGGAAAATACCATAATACTCTTTGTTTGTCCCCAAATTTTGCATAAGCATTGTTTCCAGTTTCTCATGGGACTTACAATATAATGATCCCAAGAGAAAACAAAAACATTATGCTTATGCAAAATTTTGGGGACAAATAAAGAGTATTATGGTATTTTCTGAAGTGGCTTATTGCGGGATATTAGAAAACTGTCTTCAATGCCTATTTACATGTCATTAATAACAATAAAACACATTGATATCATTCCTCATTCTTTCATGACTGAATTAATTTTTCTGCAATCCCGCACCTCAGTCCTAATTGCAGTATTTAAAGAAAACCTATTTTTAAAAATAAAAAGGCCTTTGACTAATCAGAGAAGAGAGGGGGTAAGTTTCTAAAGAAACTGTGGTGCTGCGTCGGTGGGAAGTATAACAATATAATTTGGTTTTATCAACTGGGTTGATAATGTGAATTGGCCACTGTAAAGAGATTCGAGAGCTGACGTTTCGAGTGTTAGCCCCTCATTGAAGCGAATGGAATTCGATCCGACGAAAGGCTAACGCTCAAAACATCAGCTCTCGAATCTCTTTACGGTGGCCAATTCACATTACCAACCCAGTTGATAAAACCAAATTATATAATCAGAGAAGACCTTATGAGAGGTGGGAAGTACTTGGTGTAAGACTAACTATTGTGTCCGAGCCTGTGTTGGGTGCAGTAGGTGTAGTAGTTGTAGTTGCTGTAGTAACTGTAGTAGCTGTAGTAGGTGTGGTAGTACACCTGCAGATAATAGTTATGCTTATACCAAGTAGTAGCCTGACAGCTTCACGCTTGGTACATCACCTACAGTGCTGTATATATAATTAGTGAGTTTGTAAAATATTTTCACTACGATCCCTCACTGCTGCCGACACTGCATGTAGGCAGCCGACATGTTGTTTTTTCAAGACATGGGTACTAACATTGGATATCTATCCCTGGTAGCCTTGCGTGACCAATTTAAGATGGCGGACGAGTGAATTGTCATCTCTGTTTTCATTTATAGCTTTTATAGACTGGAGCGACTGGAGCATATCTAGCTGAGTGTCTGTTTACGATTATAAAGATGTTTGCCAAGTTTATGAACAAAAAAGATTTCCATCCAGGCTCTAAAGCCAACATCAAAAGGGTAAGATGAGCGAATTAATGTTGGTTCTGATATTTGTGCTGCCAAAAAATTCACAGTCAGTAAATTGTGTTTCCATGAATCAATGTGATAGGTCTGGATGGCAGAACAGAAACTTCTTGCAGAGCAACAGAAAGAAAAAGATATGGAACTTCAGTATAACAAGGAACAAGAGAGATTTAAAAATAGGTCAGCTTGTTTTTATTTTGTAAAATAGATACTTAAATAAATCAGTACTTCATCTTAATCGTCATTATCATCATCGTTATCGTCATCATCACTGTCATCACCCTCGTCATCAGCAGCAGTATCCCTTTTCCTACTGGACAATATATCATAATAATGTCTTTAATTTCTAAAAAAACGAGCAAATTTATATAATTTTGCTACATAATTAAATTTCATGAAGTATTTATAATTAAAGAGCAATGCAGGGCAGGACACTTGGGCTGTCTGAATGTCTGGGACGGGTAACTTTTCCATTCGGACAAGCGAAAACGTGAGCCAAGTTGTCCGAATGGACGACCAAGTCGTAGAGGTCATACTAAAAAAAAGTCAACAAACTTTACCTACCTGCTTTCTTTGGATATACAATAAATCATTCTTTCTATATTTGATAACTTAGGTGCCCTAAAAAATAACTAGCTCTTGCAAAAAGTAAATTAAAATATCATTTTGTTTACGTTGTGTGTTTGATTTTGTCAAGCGAAGTGCCGCCATTAAATTCCATGCGAGTCCTGCTGTGCGGTATATCAGCAGGCACATGATACCACACAAGTTTGTGTTCAGCACGATTTGCGCTTTTCTTGTTCAGTCAAGCATCCACAATGTCTTTGTCTTTTTTTTGACTAGTAGCTTTGTGGTTCGTACAAGCAAAATACACATTGCACTTGTCCGAAGGGACAAGTGAATTAAAAAGACAGTTTCTTGCCCTGCAATGTCTAATGACGGCCTCCACAGACTAGACGTGTAGTTATCAACAACTATTTGTTATGGACAACAATATGTTATCAACAACTATTTGTGTCCAATGCAAGCATTCCACAGACTGGGGTCTTAGTTGTCTTAATTAAGTCAGGCCAGCGAGCGCTTGGGAACTAACGTTCAGTATGCATGCTCAGTTGCAATAGTTGTTGACAACTCTAAACCAGTGATTTCCACACAAGGACTAAAGCAATTTCCCTTTTGAAAAGGGAAACTTCTTAGTTGTCAACAACTCGTCTCACAGACGATGTTTTTCGGTTGTCAATGACATTTAGTTGTTGATAAAAAATAGTCGTCGACAACTAATCGTCTCTTCTGTGGAAGCCCTAAGAGATTTATTATCAAACAGTATTTTCCCTAATCCTGACTTTCAGCTGGCACTTCAGCATAATCAGTGAGAACAAATGAACTGATCTGTTGACACTCAGTGTATGTATCCAGGCTACAAGTTTGTTGGGTTTCTTTTGCCCTCATCTTTACAAGCACCAGCATCACTTCAGTACAGTGCCATGGGTTAGCCCAACAAATATTTTATTTTGGACACTAGAGTTGGCAATCTCTGTTTTCTTCTGCAGGCAAGCTATCAGTAATGATGAAAGGATCAAGTCTGGTTTAGATTTCCTGTATGATGCACCACCAGGTTTTAACAAAGGTTAGTCCAATGAAGCGCAGATACATATAGTGGTCATGGGTTAAAAACCAGACAGTGTCAGCCGCCTGACCGAAAATGTCTGCTAATTTGTTGAGGGGTGTTAGCAACTGAAAGAGTAGGGATTGACTTGTTAAATGTTTGATAATGGCAACAGTATGAAGCCGAATCGTCATGCTCTAGCATTGATATGTATTTTGAAATGTTGCAAACATAATTGCCCTTTATACTTACCTGGAACCCTGATCTATTCATCCACAATTTCAATACCTATAGCAAAATAAAAATGGAGTTACTGCAGTATATACTTCACAGGCATGTGCTTATCAATGCTTCTTTGTTTTTTTTCTTTTTCCACAAATTTAATCCTTCGGTCATTGGATATTATAGATAAGAAGGTATGTTTCTTTTCAACTGTGAATTAAATTAAATTACATTTAAAATGTAGTTGGACCTTTCAAGACTGTTGGGATATCTTAGTATTACTTTTTTATAAGAAAATCAATATGTAATATCTCACTGTCATGTTCATTCAGTATATTTCTGCATATTTAGTTTGTGAAGGGCCTTACTCAAAATAAAGCGTTATAAGACCAAGTTGCTCACAGCTTTCAGCACCTGAACTCCTAATTCTATAGCATGAAAAGGCTAGGGGTATGTATTGCTAGAGGCATAAGTTTTTAAAGAAACTGTGGTGCTGTATCGGTGGGAAGTATAACAACATAATTTGGTTTTATCAACTGGGTTGATATTGTGAATTGGCCACTGTATAGAGATTCAAGAGCTGACGTTTCGAGCGTTAGCCCTTCGTCGGAGCAAATGTATTGCTAGTCAATCAAAGGGTTACTTTCATCATTCTGTAAAGTTGCCCTAACAATTCACTGGCACAATTTATACTCCTGGATAGAGAAATGTAATGTTAGAGTTAAGCCTGGTTTTCATTTGTAAGAAAAATCCCAGACGGGCGGGATGTCACTGTTTCCCGACTGTCCTAGATTTTACCGATATATCGGAGACATGCCAGACGTTCTGTTGCAGATTCAACATTTTGAATTTGGGACTGACGCCAAGCAATCAAAAAGAAGCTAGAGGATTGGCAGCAAGTTAAAACCATCGGAAACGTCCCTGACAGTGGATATTTCAGTTTTCTTATGTCAGGAATGATCGCTGACTATTGCAGAAATCTGGGATGCGTTGGGAAAATAGAAATGCTCCTGATTTTTCTGATTTGTTGCCGACCATCCCTGGTGATCGGGGATATTGAAGATTTCCAATTTTCATAAGTCGGAAAAATCTGGGGCGGTCGGGAAACTGTGAAATCCCCAATTGTCTGGGATTTTTCAAACATATGAAACTAGGCTTAAAGAACACAGCACATTGACCCGGTTCAGGACTCCAACTCTAGAATCCAGTGCAATAAACATTAGGCCACTTCACCTTCTACATGTCTTATACTGAAACAAATATATTTTAGGTATTGGAGGAAGAGGAAGGAGAAGTCAAATTTGAGTGGCAGCGTGGAGCTCCAAGAGAAGCGTATGTACTTCACGTGTACACAAATTTACATTCCTTTGTTCAAATATTTTTTCAATTAACTTTTACCGGCATTAATTGTTATTTACGTGTAATTTGAAAGAGTTGTTTTCATTGTTATATTCCACCAATCAAAGCCATTTACATGATGCATTATTTACAGGTACGCCAAGAGCTTAGGCATTGAAGCACGAGATCAGCCATTTGGAATTGCTGTAAGCTTTTAGCATTGATTATTTGTTCCATTCTGTTACATTCTAGTCTGAGGAAACATTGTAGTTTCAGGCTACACCAGTTTCCAATATGCATTAAATCTGCATTCAACTTCTTGTGCTTCGACACTAGACTCTTTCCCTCTGGATTGACTTCTCGTGTGTTTGAAGCTAATGTGAGCCTGTTTGCAGGCGATGCATTGATCTTTACTGAAAGCGCTTCTATTTTCAGGTTCGTAATGTCAAGTGCATTAAATGTGGCAAATGGGGTCACATCAATACTGACAGAGAGGTACGTATTTTAATTCAAGGATATGTATAGCCCGAATTTCATCATTCTTTGATACTTTCTTCTCGCTTGAGTAAGCAACCAGACAAAGCGGCTGAAATTCAGACAAAGGTGTACACCCTTATTAAAGGAAACAAGCCTGCATAACAGACTTTGACAGGGGAGAGGGAGGGAAAGGGGAGAGGGGTCCACAGAAAAAAGTTCCCCACTTTATAATTAGTAACACGTACATACCAACAGAATGAGATGCAAGTTCTAAGTCTCATAATTTATTGTTCTGTCTATCCTAGTGTCCTTTATTTAACAAGAGTAGAACTGCCAATGTTGACCCAAGTCTTATTACAGGTTTGCAATAAGTTTTGTAAAGGAGCAGTTTTTATACATGTTTGATTGCATTGTGAAGACTTTTTTCTTCCCTTTTACAGATATCGCAGACCCCATGAGACTTTTGAAAGACATGCAAACTGAAGGTCTGACCTTAAAACAGAACGTATTAGGACGAGTATTTGATCCCAGTGACCCAAATCAGGTGAGAACTGTTTTGCTGACTTTTGTTACTTTGTTTGTGAGGAAGAGCAATTGAAGCTGTCACATGCTCTCTGGGGAAACTATGTGTTGTTTTTTTTGAAGTAAGGAAACCCAACAAAAAGGTTGCCATTTTTTGACTTGCTCTCTGATTGGCTGGGAAGTATGAAAAATCATCAGAAAGAGGTCAAGTTGTCACGTGTTTTGACTTGCTCTCTGATTGGCTGGGAAGTAAGAAAAACCATGAGAAAGAGGTCAAGTTGTCACGTGTTTTTGCTTGTTCTCTGATTGACTCAGAAGTAAGTATTCGCTCCGACGAAGGGCTAACGCTCGAAACGTCAGCTCTTGAATCTCTTTACGGTGGCCAATTGACATTATCAACCCAGTTGATAAAACCAAATTATATCAGAAGTAAGACAACTCAACAGAAAATATCAAACTGTTGCAACATGTTTCTACGTGCTCTTGTTGGCTGGTTTCGATACGAGTAGAAATGGTGGGGCATATCATATATCATATTTTATTGTTTCTTGCTTTCCATTAATTTTCAATTTTTTGCAGCAAATTTTGGCATCCGATAATGAAAGCGACGACGATGCAGAAGCCGCTTTCTTAGCGTCTCTTACAGACAAACAGAAAAAGAAATTACTCAGGTAAAACGTCTTGGTTATTGTTGATGTTTATTTAGGAATTCTGTTAGCAGTATTGCCACCGAATGTTAACTCAATTGATATACGAAGTGAGAAATGTTCCCTGAATATTTAAAGTAAAAACTCCCTTGAATCCCAGCCAGCGTTGAGTGAACTCTCAAAAGAAACCTCGTTTTTTATTGTTTTGCTTGTCTTCGCAAACACTTCCGAGGCTTCACGCATGCTTGTGGTGTATTCCAAACAAGTGAGAGCTCTCGCAAACTAACCATCTCAAATCTGTTGTTTTACTCAGAAAACTGGACAGACTTGAACGCGAAGAAATGGATCCACAAAGTGGTCACAAGAAACACAAGAAGAAGAAACGAAAAAGGAACGATACATCGGAAAGCGAGGAAGAAACTAGCAAGCAAGGCAAGACAGAGCAACACAAAGAAACGGACTCGTCCGATTCAGGTGGAAGAAAAAGCAAGAAAAAGTCAAAGAAGAAAGGAAAGGAAAGAAAATCGAGAGAATCGGCAGAAAGGGATTGTGAAGAAAAGTACAAACAGCAGAAAGGTTCTGAGAAGGACAGAGAAACACATAAACAGTCCAGAGAAGTAAAGACAGACAAGCATCACAGCGAGACACACGGACATTCGAGAGGTGAAAAGACACACAGACACTCCAAAGATACCGTAATGGAGGAACGTCACCATGAAACTTACGGACAGTCGAAAGATACTCGGGAAGACAGACATTATAGCCAGACACACAAACAGTCGAAGGATACCAGGGAAGACAGACATTACAGCGAGACACACAGACAGTCAAGAGATCACAGGACATTCCAAAGAGCCAGAGACACACAGACACTCGAGAGATGATAGGACACACCGATACTCCAAGGAGATAAAAAGATAAACGTCCATTCCGTGAAACTCGCATACTATATATATATAGAGAGAAAGACGATCAAAGTAAAACTACAGAGCTTTGTAACACTTCTTGTATTAAAGAATAGAAACCGCGTAATTGGATAGTTCAGTTAGTAACTGACAGAGTATCTTCGTATAAATATCACCCGACAAGATTTTTAATACCAAGTTTAATTTGATTAAAAAGGAGAATATACTGAATATTTTTCCTTGATTTACTTGATTTTGTTAGGGTCTCCCGTAACAGCTTCTCGTATTTTCCAACGCAGCCGTTTTCAAGGGAATGTGATCCCCTAAGGAGGCTAGATTTTACACAAACCATTTGAGTCGTTTGACTGTGGGTGAAGGCGGTAAAGGCCGTCAGCCAAACTTTAAATACAAACAAATTTCTTTGAAATTTACCAGCTTCTTTGAAATAGATTAGTAAATTGCTTTGAAATACATTTAGCTGTTTTATCCGTCTTGTTTATTTTCCGTCGCTTTCGCCGTCAGGATCAAAAATTCCGTCGATAGTTTTCTTTTCGAATAATTTACTGATCCAGTCTACAAGAGATCCGGCAGTTCTCGTCGTTCATGTTGTTGAGGTGGTACGACTTCGACTGACTCGTCCCCAGTCGTCTCCTGTGAGAAAATAGCAAGACGCGGACTTTCTGCCTCCTTCCCCTCATTCCCCGCGCTTTTTATTTTTTCTGATAAGAGACGACTGGGGACGAGTCAGCAACTTCGACGTTTATCACAAACGTGACAAAGTAACATGAAATGCGTTAAAACTCTAATACCTTTGACGCATGTCAAATCCCTGTCAAACGCGATATCAAAGGACTTATTTACCTTTCATACTGCCTCGTTGCGTTTTGGGATTGATTTTTGCGTGGTTTGAGTGGTGTTGTGGGGCCTGTTTTCCCGCCTTAACCAACCGGCGCCTGGGAACGAGGCCATTGATTTTTTGTCTCACTTTTGATGCCTAGCAAAGCCAACTTTCCGTGTTGCGTTCTGGCAAATAGAACCCCAAAATTCGAAATAAATTTTAAATACGGATTACTGGACTAGCGAGATTTTTGAGCTGGAACCATACTTTTGCCCAAATTGAAATGCCCTTCCCATACCGAGTTAAACGCCAACATCTATGGGAAGGTAATTTGACATAGGGAAAAATCCGGCCCTGATTAATCCTTTTCACTGAATATTAACCCATTTAACAAATTTGGAGATAGGGGAAAATGTGTTTCTAACACGTGCGATTGGTTAAAATAATATCCAATCAGTGAGGAAGTCACCGATGGCGTTGACTGGTTGAAAGAGTCTATATCTGTTAGCTGAGTATAAATTTGGCCAACTCGATATTCATCATCAACAGTTTCTTCACTTTTTGTGAACTCTTTGAATCTGATCGGGAAAGACATACTGCAGGCAGATGTAGTTTAATGAACAAAAGCCACCAAAAAGCGTATACGCCATAAATCGTTTTCAGTAAAGAACTATGATTTCAATTATTATTTTCTTTTTGCAGAGAAGGAAGATTTTAGTTTCTAGACTTAAAATCCTTTTACAGCATAATTAAGATTTCTCCAGCCTCCATGGGCATAAAATTGCAGTATTTGACGAGTGAAGAGAATCAAAATGAAATGAATTTTGGTCGAGTTATTGGGCGTTCGAGAAATCGCATTGCATATATAAATTAACGGGGAATTGTTAAATATTAATCCTTTACAAACCGCGATCAAAAAGCTTACCCACAAAATCTTGATGTGCAGCAAAAGAAATTATTTAATTATTCATCCAAGACCAGCTGTTGCGCACCCGGGGCATAATGTCCAATTGCTCGACGAAAGAACAAGAGTCGATCGCTGAAACGCACCAATCATGAAGTTGCATTTACCATATCTGAAATTAATTTAAACTTAATGAAAACATCAGAAGCTCTTTTTTGTGGGGATTAAATATATATATTGATGCGGACACACCCGGCGTTGAGGAACTTAGTGGAGTGTAAAAAACACTTGTTGTCTTGAGCTATAGCTGTTTATAAATTTCCACCATGAGAGAAATCGTTCACCTGCAGGCAGGCCAGTGTGGAAATCAAATAGGAGCAAAGGTAAGCTTTTGAAACACCGACCGAAACTCATTTTCAGCGAGCAACTTTAAGCTAAAATTCCAGATATTTGCCGGCGTCACAGCTTCGTTCTACTGATTTTTTTCATCTTAGTTGAACTTCATAAAGAAGAATTTGACTTATAAACAAACGCGCTTTTTTCCTGCTTCCGGGGAGCCGTGAAAATTGAGTTAGAACTTAATTCAGTACTTCTTTCCACACGCGTCAGAGTTTCACCAATACTGAATGAGACTTTCCATCATATCTTCGCCAGTTCACTCGTTTCGCCACAAGCTTTCGGGTGAATTAATACGCGGTGCGAGCTGAAACATCTACCCGTAGGGGCCAAAAGAATTTCTCACTTTGGCAATTTATATTTTATCAATTTGGCGAAGGAATGCGACTTTTAATACACGTGTTCTTTCGTTCACCAGTTCTGGGAAGTCATTTCTGATGAGCACGGCATTGACGCACGTGGGGCTTATAATGGCGATTCAGATTTGCAACTGGAAAGAGTTAATGTATATTACAACGAAGCTACGGGTAAGACCAAAAACATCAAGTAATTGAGCTTTTGATTTATTTGACAACAGGATGAATGAAATAACACTGCTTATTCATAATAAAATTAATTGTATTACGGTAAATGTAAAATTCGCGCGAGTACAGGTTGTTTGTTAATAAGACGCGCGCTTTTTTCAGGAGGAAAGTATGTTCCACGAGCAGTGCTGGTAGACTTGGAGCCAGGAACTATGGATTCTGTTAAGGCCGGGGCGTTTGGGCAGCTCTTCAGGCCTGATAACTTCGTGTTTGGTGAGAAATTAATCTTGTATGTTCTGGTGAATGAGTGAATGGGTTAGTTCATTTACATAATTAAATTATAAGTTTTCACATGTTGTGTCGGAGCACCAGATGTTGTATTTCTGATTGAAATTCTCACCGTCAGATCACTCACAATATCTCTACAAACGAAAAACATTTTAAACACTAGAAACCACAATTGAGTCAAACCCTGCAGCGAAGGAAAAATAGAAACGGGAAAAGTAAATGAACTTCAAAAAGATCAAACCACTTTCGGCTTAGAATAAGTGCAAATGTACACAAAGGGAATTAAAGAAACTTTAAAAATGGAGAATGTGTAAAGATACTACTTAAATTTAATATCACAGATGTCGCATCGGCTCTGTACTTCACAAGCAACACCTAAAAAATTGTAATTTTATCTTACAATATCAATACATTATTAGCAAGCAAACAGGAATTAAGAAAACAGAAAATCATCAACTAGGCATTACATGTACAAACGTTTGTTCTTCTTTTCCGTCTCTTCTGATCTGTTCCCTTCTTTAGTCTTTTCCTTTCTTACTTCTTCATCTTCTTTATTTTTTCTTTTCTTTCCTTTTTACCTTTAATTATTTTTACTTTTCTCTCTATACCTGCGTCCAGTAATAATTTATGTACGCGTTTTTGTTTCTTTAAACGATATACTCTGGGCTTTTTAGCGTTTTGTTAGTTCAAGACATCATTGTCATTTAAAATATCTGCACATTCTTGTCAGGCAGGCGTATAGAGGCGGCGTCGTGAAAAAAGAACCTTGGTCATCCTTTTCCTCGTTCTGTCACCAAATTCTTGGAAATAGCACTGATATAAGAAAAATGTAATCTTTTTAATTATTGTAAAGCGAAATTGGATAACTATAGAAATAGTTGCTATAAAGATAAAGCATTATTATTATATTATTGTTATCACGACCAGTAAGGAGAATTTGTTTATGATCGCTATTTCTGCCAGGTCAAAGCGGAGCCGGTAATAACTGGGCCAAAGGTCACTACACTGAAGGCGCGGAGCTGGTGGACTCGGTACTAGATGTGGTGCGCCGGGAGACTGAGGGCTGCGACTGCGTACAAGGCTTTCAATTGACGCATTCCCTTGGGGGTGGTACTGGGGCAGGCATGGGCACCCTGCTCATTTCCAAAATCCGAGAGGAATATCCAGATCGAATCATGACGTCATTCAGTGTGGTACCATCGCCAAAAGTAAGCCTGATAAGAATAAAGAAAATTCTAATCTGCGATAAATTGTCTTCGCTTAGTGCCAAATTCTGGCCGATTTCCTCTTCGCTACGTTTGTTTCAACATGGATTTTCAGTTCATTGATCCTTTAAACCTGTCCAAAACTTAGTCATCTGTCTGGGAATCGTTTTGTAGACGGAATACGACTGACGAGCTCTCTAATTAATAAAATTTCAGGGTTGACTGATACGTATGTTTATCTGTGTTCTCATTTTCAAAATAAAAAGAGCTTGCGTTTGGGAAAGAAAGATGGCTGAATAGAAATGCTTAAATTATAGATGCAAGCCATCCGTACAAGCAAAAATCTTTTAATTTAGCAGTACGCAAGTGAAAATTCATTGAAAACGAAATAATCAAATATAGCTTTCAGATTTAGAATATGTTGGGGATACATACTTTATAACTAGCTTATTTTTCTTTTATGACATCGTTCAGGTGTCGGACACTGTTGTAGAACCCTACAATGCAACCCTATCAGTTCATCAGTTGGTGGAGAACACAGACGAGACATTCTGTATCGATAACGAAGCTCTGTATGACATATGCTTCCGAACACTTAAGCTGACCACACCCACATACGGGGATTTGAATCATCTGCTGTCGGCCACGATGAGCGGAGTAACCACTTGCCTGCGCTTCCCAGGCCAAGTAAGAAAATTACAAATCACAATGCTACTTTATTCTACGCTGTACTCTTTCCTTCTTGTTGTCGCTCCATCTCTCTTCAAGAGCGGGAAAGATAGTCGCTAGTAGCAAGAACTGACCACATGCATTTTCTTCAAATTAGACCCTTCGATCGCCTATGTTGTAAAGGGGAACGAGGATTCACGACTTGATTCAAAATGAATTGATTCAAAATGTGTGCGCTGTATTAGGAGAATAATCCTTATTCCTTTTAACGATTTTCTCTCAATGCAACGCTGTAAAAACGTTTGTATCAGTATTCGCGCTAATTTCATTCGCATTATAAGAATCCGAAAAATAACGTACGCATAAAACCCGAGTTGAACGAATGGTCAACGAGGCGCAGCCGAGTTGATTAGTTATTAACAATAGAAAACGAGGACGAGAAGTGTAATTTTTTAGTAGCAAGAAAAATTGTTTCAAGAAAAATTGTCCCTTCAAACAGCAACCGCGTGCGTGCGCACGATCTGTTCAATCAGCGAATAGAAAACAATGAGAGAGCCAAACAGATTAGTGGATTACCAAATGATTATCAAACGGCTCATTCTCTAATAGCTGCATATATATATATGATTCTCAGCTTTCATTTTATAATTATGGCTTCACAGTTGAATGCGGACCTCCGAAAGCTGGCAGTGAACATGGTCCCATTCCCTCGTCTGCACTTCTTCATCCCAGGCTTCGCGCCATTAACCAGTCGCGACAATCAGCTGTACCGCGCGATGACTGTGTCCGAGCTGACGCAGCAGATGTTTGACAACAAGAACATGATGGCGGCCTGTGATCCGCGTCACGGCAGGTACCTGACAGTGGCCGCCATGTTTCGCGGGAAGATGTCCATGAAGGAGGTTGACGAACATATGATGAATGTTCAAAACAAGAACAGGTAATTGTAGTTTTTAATTGATGCTGATAAAAAAAGTCGATGCTGACATTCCTTTAAGAAAGAAATTTAGAGAAATTTTTAAGAAAAGGGATGGTGACAAGACGGGGTAATCAATCAATCAATCAATCAATCAACCAATCTTTATTTAAACACGAAATATTATCATAAAAATGGTCTTCCTAGGAGTCGTGTAAAAAATGACGAAGAACAAATCAACTATATCATCAGAATAACATTACATTAACTAACAAACTAATTAACTAACTTTCAGTAAAAACCCTATGTAATAAAAATTTCTCTAATATACAGTGCACTAAAAATCATCTTTCCCAATTAGTGCGGTTTTAAACAGTTTTAAACTAGGTAGGTGTATGATTTCCGATGGGATCTTGTTCTACAGGAAATTATACCTTCTACAAGAAATTATACCTGCGTAAATAGCTGTCTCTTGTGATATCAATTTCCCAATATTCAAATGAAAGTGAAACTTTTCCTTTCACTGACGGTATCTCTAGATTGCAGGTAACCTAAAAGAACCCCAATAGAAAGTACACCTGCGAGGAAATACCGCATTCTCTTGTAATCTCCCCTCATTTAAGGTCTGACTTTTTCCCCCACATCTGCTATTTTTCAGCACATATTTCGTGGAGTGGATTCCAAACAATGTGAAGACCGCCGCGTGCGATATACCTCCTCGCGGACTCAAACTGTCAGCGACGTTCATTGGAAACAGTACAAGCATTCAAGAGCTATTCAAACGAATCAGTGATCAGTTCACCGCCATGTTTAAACGTAAAGCCTTCCTTCATTGGTACACTGGTGAGGGAATGGACGAAATGGAGTTCACTGAGGTAAGATATGAAAAAGATTTCTATATAAACTTTTTTTCCTTGGCAAAAAGAGAAAACGGCTGCTTTTTGTTTACAAAGGCTACGCAAACACTCAAAATAGCTTGGGAGATTTGGAAAGTGTTTATGAAAACCCTCGCCTGTAATCTTTTGGAAGTTTGACCGAGCTGTCTCTGGTATTTGCATCCGATCGAGTGTAAACGCGCGCGCAGTTTCTATTTCTAAAGTAACTCGGCGTGTTCTCCGCGTTCAAATCATCTTTATTGTATTATCGCAGTTTCAGCCTTGTCTGTGTGTCTTTGAGGAACCCTTTTTTATAATTGTGCGATTAATCTTTGTCAGGTTAGCCTGAGATTGAAAATAATTAAGTTGTTTTGTTTGATAGAGTTTTTTCACTTTCTATTTCCATCAATAGGCCGAGTCTAACATGAACGACTTGGTGTCAGAATACCAGCAGTACCAGGACGCCACAGTCGACGAAGAAGAATTTGATGATGATGAAGAAGAAGAGGCATAATTTCTCACTCTTCACAAATCGTGCCCAGTGCATAGGGCAGTTTTACAATGATTATCTACTGAGTGGTGTTTTTCTATGCAATACTCAGAAAGCTATGCGTGGCAGTCTTTCAGTTTTGTAAACGCTTTAAGTTTAAAATCTCGGTTAACTTTCCTTTCGTGAATAAATTTCTAAGTTAATCTATATATTATCGGTTTATTTATCTTATATTACAATGAAATAAAGGCCGTGTGAGACGAAACAGTATGTATTGTCTTATTTTAAAGTCGACACTTCACCATTCGACCTTTGTTTTGCAATTTATGCGGACTACCCTAAACACGTTTTAGGTTAATTGCCTTCTAGCTTCAGTAGCTAGAATTTTGTCGTAGCCGCTAAGGATATCTAATATCCTCCCTGGTGAAATTCTGTTGTAAACAAGAAAGCAGATTCAGGGTTATAATTACCCCAGCTGAGTTATTCATAGACTCTCCGATCTTTCTGTAATGTCATTCTCCAGCCTAGTCCCAGTTGGCGTGTTCGCGCGGACAGTGAAGTATACATAAGATCAATGGAGTTGCCCGCATTACTACAGGCCTGCGGCTTTGCGAACTGAAGAAAAGACATCAACAGATTTTTTTGGGATTGACAGTCGACGCCATTACCCGAAATGCCATAGTATGCAGGTACCGGTGTTGTCACCTCTTTCAGTTAAAAGTTCAAACACAAATGACCTGCGAGAATGAATATTTTATCAAGTGAGCTTGCTCTTCGTCCGTTCTTTCAGCCTTTGAAGGCCAGTATAGTTATAAGAACAGATCTTTCTGCATATGGTTTTCACCGAAGTTCCAACTAAGCGAATTTCTGAAAGGCGACTAGATGTGATCACTTAACGCTTGTAATTTATTTGGTGTAAAAGGTGAACGCCCCGAATGAATGTTGCACGCTACGGAAATCCTTGGGATCCGCTACAAATTTACCGGTTATTATGAGAAATCGAAGACTATTTGTAAAGGTTTTTATCCTCACGTCTCTATTCTGGCTCGCTGTGGACATTCTTTACATTTTAACTGCCATGAACAGTCAAATGAACTTCTTCGACGCAGAGTCGTTTGTACCGTTAGACGCAACCGGAAATACCCACGAAAAGAGGTCGCGTGTCGAAGCAAAACAGCGGAAGTGGGCAAGCGCCAAAGTCAAGCCTTACTTTACCGAAGTAATTCAAGGATTAGGAGATGACGGCGAACCGGCAGCTTTACCGCCGCGATACAAGGAAGAAGCAGAACGCGTGTTTGATAATCATTCATTTAATATGATCCTTAGTGATCATATGTCGCTAGACAGAACTCTGAGAGACTATCGAGGGCCAAAGTAAGTCAAACCATTTTTTTAATTTTCCTGTTCTTATTGTGGAAATTCTCGACGTAGAAAAGATAGTAAAAATAGTTTATATTAAAAATTATCATCTTGAAGTTGATAAAGGTAAATTAACCCCCTCCGTTGCTAACTGAAAAATTGACCAATAGGCTAGGGCGTCTAATTTCTCTTCATCAACTTTAAAATTATAATTAATCACTAGTATTTCAATCACTTGCCCACCTACACAGAGCAGCCGTTTCTTTGGAAAGAATATCGTTTTCTTTTGTACAGGGTGCATCGTCACTATAATTTGCACACAATTGATAAACCGGCTAACATGATCCAGAAATTTTAGGAATAATTCTAGGCGCAAATTTTTTCGTACCAAGTGGCACAATCCTTTAAATCTGGAACTAGTTTGAGTGAAATGAAAATCCTTCTAGTAGCTAAATTTTTTAACGATTTTTTTAAGTGGGTATTTTATAGTTAAAATAAACGGTTTTTCGGTTGGTTGTGATGTTCAGTTTTCTAGTGCATGGGAGAAATATGCAGACTACAAACTAATTGACCAAGATCGTTTGACACCAGCCAAAAATGTTGATCACACAACCAAACCAACGTATATTAACTAACTAACTTGTGGTACAATTTGAATTAATTTCATTTTTCTCCTCTCAGTTCGGCAGATATCTTATTCAAGTTGTGAAATAGATAATGATTTTTAAAGTACAATTCTCAGCTTCCTCCATTTTCGATGACCTCGAAATTATTAAAATTGTGTGGTAAAGCGAAATCTTATTGCAGCGCCTCAAGTTGTATTACTGGAACTCCGTTAAATTATCTTCAGAAAATTCAAGGCAATTTATTTCGTTTGATCACGCTCTGCAGAATGAAATTCCGAGAATCCGTATGTCAACAAAAATAAAGGCGTGCCTGACTATTAAAGGTTCTTTCAGAGTAAATTGTAAAACATTGTTTTTCTTCATTTTAGGTGCCGCGAGAAGCATAAGAAATACCCAACTAAGTTGCCCACAACAAGTGTGATCATCTGTTTTCACAATGAAGCTCTGTCAGTTTTATTAAGAACGGTACACAGTGTCCTAAATCTGTCCCCTCCGCATCTTTTGGCGGACATTATTCTTGTGGATGACTTCAGCGAGTACGGTGAGCCTATGTTATATCTAAGAGGACGCCATGAAGGGTGGGCTTTTAAAGAAATTGGATATATTACGGGGGGTGTATGCAATTTACTTTCATAGAGAGGGAAACCGCAGTTTAAATAACATATAGACAAAAGAACAGTTAAAAGTAGAAAAATAAGCAAAAGTGGATCAAGGATCGTTAAGATTAGGTAAAGATTAAAACAAACTACGAAAGGCAAATATAAAATAGGGTATCGTTCAACATGCACAATCGAAGACCACGAACTTTATAGCATCAGATCACTGGCATAATTGATTGTGAGAAAGCATTCAAACAGCTTATTGACCAGAAAGCCTTTCTATGGAATTCAAACAGAAAATCTCAAGAATCCATTAGAAGAGCAAGTCAGCCAATTTGAAAAAGTCAAAGTTATTCGGATGCCGCAGAGGGAAGGTCTGGTGCGAGCACGGCTTCGTGGAGCCGAGGTGTCCCGAGGAGAGGCTCTAACTTTCCTGGACTCCCACTGCGAGGCGACTGAAGGCTGGCTAGAGCCACTCTTGGCGAGGATAGCTCAGAATCGTTCAAACGTTGTGTGTCCTGTTATAGAAGTGATCAATGCCGATGACTTTGGTTATCAAACTTCGGACGTTATTTATGAGCGTGGAGGGTTTTCTTGGGATTTGTTTTTCACCTGGAAAGCTATTCCTGAAGAGGAAAAGAAACGAAGAGAAGACGAAACAGACTTCATAAGGCAAGTTAGCAAGAGCGATCTTGATGAGGACAGTGAGTTTCAGTAGTACCCGTTAATACGGTCACCAAGGGGCCACATAGGGGCTGTACATATCCTTTTCAAAAACAAAGGTCCCGTTAAATTGTGTCTCTCAAGTACTGTATTTGTTTTGTTTGGACAAATACGAACGCTAGGGCCGCACTGGGGAATACTGGACCGAGCGCAGCGGGTTTTCTTGTATGGGCGTTTCCTAAAACCAAAACATTAATCGTAACAACAAGGTGACCGTAACGCGGGGTTCTTATCTTACGTACGTGATTCGGGCTGGCTCAGTTGCGCAATTGCGTCCCCAGAGCCGCCTGTTCCACTTAGCCGACAGAGCATGCGCGCGAAAACTACACAGGCTCAGCTGGCTAATGCGGACTGACGGCTCTGAAGACAAGAATGATTAGAAAAACGAACGGTCCGCCGTCTGCCTTGTCCCCAGGCGTCGCTCCTTGGTAGTACGGGGCACGCTTTGAGTTTTGATTTTGCGCGGTTCGTGTGGGGTTGTGGAACCGATGCGAATCGAGAAGACGGCTCGCTCCCTAACCATCAACTTTCGTACTCCATGCTTTCCCGCCTTATCGCCTCGACCGACCGGCGCCTGGGGACGAGGCAGGCCCGTCTTAGTTTCACCCTCATCAACCTCGATCCCCGGTTCTCTCTTCAAATTTCTCAACCTGGACCGCGGGCTGAGTGAATCAAGAGTCTGAACATATAAGGTAGTGGTTCCCTTTCTGATCTTGGCTGCCATTGGTTAATTGTCTTTTTCAGGAGTCCTACCATGGCAGGAGGCCTGTTCTCGATGCACAAACAGTATTTTTACGACCTGGGATCATATGACGACCAAATGGACATCTGGGGAGGAGAAAATCTGGAACTTTCTTTCAGGGTAAGAAAAAACATGTTCACTGATTGATTTTAGTCGCTCAAGGTAATCAGAAATGGATATGTTGGAAAGTGTTCCTTCTAGTTGTATAGTTCTCTTTACACAAGCCAAGCACTTTTTGCACGCGGCGATCGCGCTAAGTTATACTTAGTCCTGGCAATTCTGGTTAGATGGAGTAGTAATATAACACAATAACAGGGAGCGGCCTATCACGTGAGAGAAACGGGCTCAAGCTTGATTTTCGTTACACTTCTAACCAACAGGAAAGAAAGGTGCATGCTTCCTTCTTGTAAGCCATTTTTTCGCCTATGTGCAATACTTCTTTTTGTTTGAATTACAGACACAATCTTATTTTCGCTCTCCTGTAAATCGGTTTCTTTGTCTTTCAATTCTTTAATTTGCTGCAATTGTTCTGTAGTGAAGCCAAAGTAAAAATGTTTTATTGTCAAACGTTATTCAGGTTTGGATGTGCGGGGGTCAGTTAGAGATAGTGCCATGCTCACGTGTTGGTCACGTGTTTCGAAAGTACACATCGCCTTACAAGTTTCCTAAGGGAACTGGAGTAACACTTGCGAAGAACTTCAATCGCCTGGCTGAAGTGTGGCTGGACGAATACAAAGAGATATACTACAGGTATTAAGAATTTGCTTTCCCAGTTTAAATAGATAACGTTAAACTAACGAATCAAAATTCCGTGAAAATGAGCAACTCCCTTGCCCCCAGATCTCAGACCCAAACACGTGCCCTTTCCAAGTAAAAACGTTGGCGTCTGACTCGTCCCCAGCCGTCTCTCAGTCTCCGGCAGGAGCGAGAGCAGACTTGGGAAACTGATAAAGAAGAGGATTATGGGAACACAGATATCTCCGCGCGCTCCCACGCGCACCGCGCTTCCCTCGTTAATATTCAAGTACTACACTGAGACTGGGGACAAGTCAGCCGTGAGTGCTATTTGACTATAGTTCGGAAGAACGAAATAACTTTCCCGATTAAAATCTGCTATTATAAGGCATGGTTTTTAGTTTACTTGGAGCGACTGTATGATTTTTTCTGTTTTCATATCGTTCTGTTCAGCGAGTTTCACTATATTCTCTCTGTAAGCACCAAAAACATCAGTCAGAGTATCCCTTACCAACAAAGCCTAAAACATTTTTGAAGCGCAAATTCCCTTCCAAAAATAAGCGCCCCTTATATACGCCCACCCCGCAAATTAGTCCAGAGCTTTGGAGCGCGTTAAAGCGCGTTATCGATAAGGACAAGTGTAACACGTATTTCCGCTCGGTATAGCTTGAAAACTGTGCTGTTTACTTCCAGGAGGAAAACTGATGAAGAAAAGAATGTTGATATTGGTGACATCAGCGAACGAGTCAAGCTAAGAAAGAGACTGGGTTGTAAAAGCTTTAAATGGTATTTGGAAAACGTGTTCCCGGATCTAGCTTCTGTGGACCCCAATCCCCCAGCGCAGGGCGAGGTAAAGTGGATTCGAATACCATCTGGTTTGAGTTTAGCGCCGCATACTGGGAGAACAAATATACAAAAAAGCGCTTCCGTCGAATTAGCGCCGCATTTATCACAACGATGGGGGCGCTTAATTGAAGCATTATCAGACTAGCCTTGGAAAATTTTTCTCCAGGCTTACGAGGTCTTTTGTAGTTCGAAATGGCTATATTTCATTGTTAAAACATGTTTATTTTGTTTCTGGCATTTGCTTGTTACGGCGTTCTTTTACTTAAAATAATAAGATACCCTAGTCCCGAGATTCAGAAGAAAAAAAAAACTTTTTTGACCAATGTACGAATAAGAGCGCCACAGTGCTAAATCGAGTAAATGCGGTAGTCTGTAGGACATAAACACAAACGTCTAAAGTGAATCATTTTCTATTCCGATATAGTGATGCTTTTCGATTTCAGATCCGGAATCCAGTTTCATCTCTTTGTGTTGACACGCTTGGAGAGAAAGGAGCTAAAGTGGACCGCGTGGGACTATACACATGTCATGGAATGGGGGGAAATCAGGTCAGGCCCTCTTTCAGTGTCGTCTTCTGAGCCCCTGACCACCCTCCTAGGATTCACTAGCTAATCGCCTCGTGTGACAGCGACATAACTTTTTAGCTTCAATCAGTCGCACGAATTCAAACCATCTCGCACTCGTTCGACTGATTGCAGCGACAAAACTCGGCGACAGCGTATCGTAGCAGTACAGGCGGAGCGACTTGTCGCAGGGATCCGTCAATGCGGCTTGTCGCCTAATGTGTCTCGGCGCATGCACAACTTGTTCCGGGTTTGAATGGCGATTAAAGATTATCCAGGGAGTTCAGAGTTGGCTTAATTCTAATTTGTACTCTTTTTTTCTGGGTAACTGATGCCTTTTTCTACAAAAACTATTTTAGTGTTCTTTCCTGTTTTCTAGAAGCGATGACAAAATTTAATTAAATATGAATATTAATTGGACTCCTTCCTTTATCTAACTACGCATCCTTTGAGATAACGACCCTGATTTGTTCTTCATTTTCAGTTCTTCACCCTCACAAAGAATAATGAAATACAGTTCAATGACGACAAGTGCTTGGACGCGCCGCAAAGTGAGCCGGGAAGTTTTGTCGAGATGATCACGTGTCATGGACTGAGGGGAAACCAGGAATGGAAACACGACAAGAAAAAGGTAAACAAGCCGTTATTAGAGTGAACCTGAACAAACAAACAAACAAACATGTTCAAGTAATGATGGTACGTTGTGATGATGATAATGATGACAATGAATCTTTGCAGCTCGGGAAAAGAATTGCCAAAGGAAACGTCAAGCAAAGGAAAAACGATCTTACCCAAAACCATATAATTTGGTTTTATCAACTAGGTTGATAACGTGAATTGGCCACCGTAAAGGGATTCAAGAGCTGACGTTTCGAGCGTTAGCCCTTCGTCGGAGCGAATCAAGGAATTGTGGGTCCTGTGTTTTTTGTATACAGAAAGATGGAGCTTCGCTATTGGCTGGTGCCTGGTAACGTGAAAACAACGGAATTAATTAGTTGAATGAAAAGCGTTCGTTGATACCGTGAGGATTAAGAGTGCCGATTTGGAAAATAAATTTTTGTTCTAGAGTTTTACGGCTTTCCGTGTTTCCTTGGTGAAGGGAAAGGCCGCAGACTGCCATATGTTGCTTAGAATGATTAGGGAGATTGAAGTGTCTCGCGACCGGTTTCGATGCATTTTTGTCGTCTTTCTCTACGTCCCGAAGGTGTTCTCGGATTCGGTCGCCAAGTCGTCTCCCTGTTTCGCCGATGTATAACTTTTTGCAAAGAGTGCAAGTTATGCAGTAGATGGCATTGGCTGAGGTACAGGTGAAATGATCAGTGATCTTGATAGATCGCTTGGGTCCCGATATTTTGTCAACGTTGTGAATGAAAGGGCACGTTTTGCATCGCGCGCGAGCGCATTAGAAAAGAAAACATCAATTGTAATTGCTCATTTTGGAGATTATGACAAGAGTTTTGTATTTATTGTATTGCATTTCTTGTTGGTTTGTTCTACGTCAAAAGCTTCCATCCGTTGATGTTTTAAACAGACAAATATGCAAACATGTTATTATCGTCAAAGTTACCTTCAATTACTATGACCAAAAAACTTGACTACAATCAATTAAATTTCTGTGGATCATTTCTCGGATACTCTTCAGTAAGCGACCGCATACTAACGGTAACATTGCGTTTCTTTTTCAGGGTACCATTGTACACGTTTGGACAGACACGTGCTTAGACATGTCCAAGGATAAACAGAACTTGGTAGTTAATGAATGCAAAAAGGGAAAGAGTTCACAGAAATGGAAGTTTTCTCGTTACCAACAACCAAAAACCAAGAAGAGTTCCTAAAATACGCATTGCAGCCATGAAGGGCTTAGAAAACGTTGAGCCAAGAATAGCTTGGAGTGACTGGTACAGTGTTTCAACGTACGGCGAGTCCGGGAGACCCTGGTGACTGATGATTTAACCATGATAACATCACTTGCGGTTTCCATGGCGTGTTTATATATTTTAACCTTTCAAAAAAGATAATTTTGATAGGTTTATTAAATATAATGCTATTCCCACTTAAAAAGTTATTAAAAAGAACAATTTTTACAAGAAAATGAAATCTTGACTTATTGTCTGATTCAGTGGAAAACGATTACTGACGGTGTTTTCGCCTGTTTTTACGCAGCCAGTTATTACGGAAACGTCAAACAACAGGCAAAAGGAATCTGTCTTGCTGTCTCTTTTGTGGCATCGCCAATTCAGAGAAATGCAAGGAAATCATTCAGTCTTGAGTACAACACAACTTCCAATTCTTAACAGTTGTTCAATTTCTTCTTCGGAAGTTTGATAATTCAATCACTTTAAAATTCAAGTTTTCCACTTCTGATAGTTCTTCGTGCATCTTCATTGAGCAGAGCTTTTTTCATTTTGTATCCATGTCTTCTTCTTCATCGCTGTCTGCAGGGTCAGAATTGTCCTCAAGCTCGCCATTTTCATCGTCTTGGTTTTCGCTTGTGTCTCCCGGTAAATTGGCCATTAGTTCAGTCACGTGATCCATCATGGGCTGGTCTTCACATCCAAACTGTGTAAACAGCTGTCAACATAAAAAAAACATACGAAATTTAACACTACCGTTTAGCGATCAGCCCTTATCAGGCTAGGGTTAATTGACTATATGGTGGAATAATTTTACTCAATGATTTGCAAATGCACAAAAACCCCACATGACTATGTTGATGACAGACCATTGAACCAGAATGGAATGTCACCTTGTGCCAGCTACAAAAGGCAGTTCACCTTGTGAGCTCGTTCAAGACATGTTCTGATGCTGGAACTGTCCTGCTTTGTAATGTGATTCAACCATCCAACAAGATACCACACCTACAAAATTGGAAAAAATATATAATTATATTATTAACAACTTGTAATGTTTTATGCAGGTAAAACACACAACATTATTAAAATATATTTAAGAAGACAGAAAATTGGCCAGCCAGTATTTCTCAACTTACCTGTGGAACTTCATCACTTTCTTCAATAAGTTCTTCCAGAACAGAACCAGCAGCCTACAGAAGAGAAAAACACCTGGTACAATGGATGAGCAAATTAAGAAAGTAGAAGATGGAGGAAAACAACAACCACAAATTGGCCAAAGAAACCAAAACGGTAAATAAAAAGTGTATAAAACGTGTTTCGTTTTAATTGATTTTTTAACAATGAAATTTTTTCCTTGGCTCCAGGAGATTCTCTTGCAAAGTTCCCAGCCATAGTCAAGTCTCTAAGTCTTGTGGGTGCTTGTGAACAATAGCTTGATCCCTATCCCAGTGCATATAATATTCACAGTGAATCATGATATATAAATAAATAAGACAAAATACTTGTAGTAATAATCAAAAGGGAAACCATGACTGACACTGAGGGGCATAGCACATTGCATTTCATTTATGGTTCTTACCTCATAATTTTCCAATTCAATGAGCAGTTTTGAAGTTGTAATTCTCGATTCATAGGATGGTACTGGAGCCTGCAATGTACAGAAATTAAGTGTCAGGATGGTCTTCTTGTGGCGATGATCAACCTGCAGTAATTTATATCAATTTTCTCCTTACAATATCTTACAAATACATGCAATTTAATCTTAATGTGTAGTAACTTTCATAACACTCATTTAAGTAACACGTATTTAAGAGTCCAGGGCACTAACCATCGGGGTGCCATTCTTCCCACCGGAAGGCAAATGGTAAGGAGAGCTAAGGCTGGTTTTCACTAGTGCACAAACACAACGACATAAGCACAAGCATAAGAAGAACAAACATACACTTGTTTTTCTCATGTTATTTTCACTAGGAATCACCGCGACATAAGCACAAGCATAAGAACAAGAAAAACGGACAGTGTCTGTTCTTTTCGTCCTTATGCTTAATGTCGAACGTTATGCTTATGCACTAGTGAAAATCAGCCTTCAATATTACAATTGCGTTATTGCTATTCAGTACAAACCTCAGGAAGTTCCTCATCTTTCCCTTGCCATAGCTCTAAACTCTTCTCCAACATCTTTCTTGCTTCTTCCATGTTTTGCTGACTCAGCAGACAACTTGCCATTAGCTGAAATGCTTCAGGATTGGTTGCGTCATATTCAATTGCTTTCTGACAGCACTCGTAACACTTAACATCAGCTTCCTCTTTAAAACTTGAGGTAAAATAATGCAATGAAAACACTGTTAAAGCTACATGCTATAGTCACAAGGTACCTTCATATGGCACATGTATTTAAAAATGTTGTCGAAGATGGGCTGCTGTTTTGGAAAAACACCATAGATTTAAGCCTAAGTTGGTCTCAAACGTGTTAAAATAATAAAGTTCAGCTCAAAATTATGCTTTGATTTTGTGAAACTGAACTTGATAAATGAAATCTACATGTCATTCATATGAAGTTTATGAAATGTCTCAAGATAATTTAGTTAATCAAAAATGTAAGTTTTGAATGTTAAAATTCTGACTTGTCTCCAAGTTATGGGTGGATAAAACATGACAAATCTCAGGAAGGCTGATTCTGGGATTTCCCTTGAGTTTTTATTGATGGTCTGGAGTTTTTTCATTTGCCTTTTTGAAGGGGAATCTTCAGTCAAAATTGACAATCTTGCAGATTTGCACACATGTGTGCTTTCATGATTTCTTTCTTATCATGTGATATGTATAGGTAATCACATGAGGCCAAGTACTATTAAGGATTAATTGCACGAGAGTTTTCAAAATTTTCCAAAATTGCCCGAGTCGCGAAGCGACGAGGGCAATTTGGAAAATTTTGAAAACTCAAGTGCAATTAATCCTTAAATAGTACGAGGTCTCATGGGATTACTTATTGATAAGAAATTAAAACCTACCATTCGTCAGTAAGATACATTTCTGCCAGCGAGCAGTAAGCTGTGGAGATTTCAGTTTGTGATGCAGATGGGTTATTACAGGCAGCTGCCTAACAATAATAAAGACAGGAATAAGAAAGTGGAAGTTTGCTAGCCCAGATCATTTACATCCACAGGGCACAAAATTAACTTTTCTTCAAGGAGCCATCTGGCTCCTAAATTTTCCAAAGTGGTCTCCAAGACCAAAAAGTTAGGAGCCATTTTTTCACGTGGAAGGTGTCGTCACGCTTCAGCAAAAGGGACATTTCATTTCACAATATACAACGTAACATTTCAAAAATCCAAGATGGCAGATGTTGACATGTTCGCTTGTAGCATGCGTGGCGATTTTGCTTAACACTATCTCATCGTTCGCACTGATTCGTCTACCTTAAAGCTTTATTTAGTTGAAAAATACATCAAGGTAAGATATACAAAGCCCAAAGAGTTCTGGTCGCCAACTTGGTGACTAATTTTTGAATCTTGGTCGCCAGCACAGTAATTTTAGTCACATCGGCGACTGTATTAGGCGCAATTTCGTGCCCTGGCCCACTTAATAACTCAGCATCTAACTCTTTTTTCTGCCCTTGGAACAAACATTAAAATGCTTGCTAATAGTTCATAAAGGAAAGCAAAAGAAATTGGGTATTTCACTGAGATCTGAAAATTGTATACAGATACATGTACATGTAGTGTCTAAATAAAAGATATTACCAAATGTTATTTATATATTAATTTTTTTCATCCTAATTTATGCAAATGACTTGTTTGATCTACTTTGCTAAAATGATATTATCTCTAAAATGGTTAACAAATGCATTCATATTATAAGTAAATATATTGTCTACATTTCTGGCAAAGTTTTATCTGACCTTCAGATCAAGCTTTTGAATCATGTAAAACTCTGCCACTTATACTGTTTACATTACTTATAAAGACATACCTGTGATGTTTCATTTTCTCTACTGGCAATCATTAACTGAATTCCTTTGTTAAAGGCTGTCACTGCCTCCTGGCCTTCTAACAGTTGTCCAAGATTCATGTATTTTGAATAACCTTCCTCTGGTGAAATTTTTACAGCATTTTCAAAGTACTCAGTTGTCAAACGAAAATCAACACACTTTGATTTCAGTTATATAATGCAGTCTACAATGCTTCTATTCACTTGGATGTTTGATAATTAAAATGGGTAATAATAACACACTACAGGAATCACTGTTAGCAATTCAAACATGACTGAGCTACACACGGGTAACTGGTTGTAAAGATGTTAAAAGAAGCCTGTGATGTAGAGCTGTTGAGATTGTGGGCAAGACTACAAGATAGAGTGGTTGAAACAGAAGAGGACAAACGAAAAACAGAACTGTTATGTTAATTAAGGATACTGATTTGGCTTTGTCTATATCTCCAGTTTCAAGGAACACTGCTCCTGCCATTTCTAATACTTCTACATTATCAGGCTCCATATCCAGAGCTCTTTCACAGAACTTCACAGCCAGTTCAAAATTAAAGTTATCAAGGCATTCATTGACCTACAATTGAAACAAAGTTACAGGACACAAAATGAAAATGCATCATGATAATTGATTAGCAGTGGTCAACACTAACTTTTCAACTTACTAGCCTTGTGGCTAGTGACAACTTAGATGTTACTAGTCAAAAAACATTTACTAGCCCAGCGTTGGGTGTGATCCGATAACAGTTGATCCCTAGCAAGACTTGGAAGCACAATGCAAGCGACTTTCGGTGAATACATAATGCTGGCAATTGCATTGTTCTGAAATCAGTTTCAATAATAAAACAATTTTTGTGGAACATACATGTAGTCTGGTAGCATGAGATATCCATGATGAAATTCTGATCTTCAGTTTCCGAACAAAGTGTTTTTTTTTGTCTTGCTTGAGAAAGACAGAAACTGCTTCAGCCAATTTCATTTTGTTTACTAGCTAGCCAAAGTGGCTAGTGGAAATCGAAAACCTACTAACCAAAACTAAATTTCTACTAGTCTGTGACTAGTTGGCTACCGTTAGTATCGAGCCCTGGATATTGTCTACAAGTCAATATATATTAGGCAAGCCCTTTACAACAATTATTTTAATAGAAATATATTTTCCAAAAATGGCTCTTCAATACATAACTGTAAAAGCCAAACCTGCTTTAACAGATCTGCAATGCTGTACTTGGTATTTCTTTTTGTCTCTTTCCCTTCTGCTACAACAGTTTCACAATCATTTTCAGATTTGTGAAAATCTGTTACAACTTTTCCTTCAGGTTCAGAGGAAGTTCCTATTTGAAGATAATATTTTTAACTTAGTAAATCATATCGTACAGATGGGTGAATTGAAATTTCAAACAAGGAGTTTCACTCCCTTATAAATTATGATGGTAAGTAAATTACGAAAACTTCTGTCGTGCCTCTCAATAACATGCAAAATCTGCTCAGTAAAGGGCTTTATGTTTTTCATGAAAACAGAAACAGAAGTTCACTTGAACTGGTTAAAAATGCTAAATCTGTTCATTGTGATTGGTAGATTTCAACCCACTGTGTTTTTTTGGCCTGTCATTTAAAATATAATTATTACAATGATTGGTGGAAGGGAAACGCATTCGTTAGTTGGGCTTTAAAACTTTAGAGTTTTCGTGTTATTGTATGACTGGAATATAATAATAACAGCAACAGCAACAACAACAACAACAACAACCAAACATTTGCAAACAGGAATCTATCAGGGGACGATTGGCTCATTCTCGGTACCACCAAATTTATAAAAGACATAAACTTCGTTAACAGTTTAGTGCACAAACTGAAAATCATTCTACACAGCTGTAGGCTATGCATACGTGTATGAGAGCAAATCAGCTGGCCACACGTGGGTCATGGCCGGTTCCAAAATTAAAGGTCGGCAACTCCCTCTCTGCAAATGTCTTGGCCTATTCAAACGATAAACATAGCACTAGACTATGGATGTAAAATACTACCTTTCTTTCTCGCTGTTGTTGTGTTTTTCTTCGCCTTTTTCTTCCGCTCTTTCCCCATGTTTTATTCTCGCACGTGAAATGAACACTCACGAGGGAAACCGCTGACGGTTTTGGGGCACATTTAATTGGAAACTATTCGTGTATGCATCATAATTAGCCCTCTTTGATTTTGAAGGCTACACTGGCACAAGAAAATGGTTTAATTTAATCCATAAAAGGTGTTTCTGATATCCGATTAAACCAGAAATACCGTGGACAAGATTGGACTGATGTATAAAATGGTGAAAAAACTTTTTAAATTAACGGAATGCTTAGTGTAGCTTACATGTAGCGATACGTGATACACGGGCCAGTTGCAGCTCAAAATCTTGGCTGGACCTCGGCTGGTCGTGAAATATGGTTGTTTGGATTAGAAACATGCAAAAACGCACTGTTTTAAATCTTCCTCTAATTTTGAAGAATTGCAATACTCTCGTGGAAATCCTGAGGATCAGCCATTTCGACGTGAACCTTATGTTTGTTGGCAAACGTTTCATAAAGAGCCTGAATCTGCGATACAGGAGACGAAATGTCGTCACCGACATTCTTGCATTTCCATACATCAAGGTCAGTAAATATGAAAAGGAGCTTATTACAGTATGTTTGCAATTTATCTTTGAAGCTGAAAAGTGTTAAGTTAGGGGGAGACCATTTAACTTCTGATGGGGGCTGGGGGTGGGTAGGTTGGGTGATTTTGAAAAAAAAAGAGGCATCCCAAGCTCTCTATGTGAACTGTACAAACGATTTGACTTCAAATTATGTTTTCCTTATCTGTAAGAAAAAAAACGTATGGTAGTACCCCCTCTCTCTTGGCTTGCTCCCCTACCAGTTCCTTGCAAGAAGCTATGCTTCCAGTATCTTCAGTGTAAATTATCCTGTACCCATCCCTCTGGGAAAAGATTGCTTCAAACAATTCCCACCCCATCATGCATTTTGGTCTCCTTAACAGAACCCAGGCCCTGGCATCTTGCCACCACTACCACAGCTGGAACACGATTCCACGTTGGGTGATATCATGCTTGGAACTCCTAGAATTGTAGAAGACTGTGAAGCTGATGGCAAACTGTTAGATGATTATCTACCGGTAAGTTGTTCACTTCCTATAATAAGTTACGTAGGTATATGTAGTACCAAATGGTATGCCTTTGAGCTGTTGCCTGAAATAATATAATGCATTAAAAAGTAACCATGGTATATTGCGATTCCTGACTTTTGATTGTTTTAGAGGCCATGATATCTGAACAGCCAGGGAGCTCAAATATTGCAATTCTTTGAGTATTTTTAATAAAATAATAATTATTCTTGGTTGTTAGATGCAAGATAGTTAGAGCCAACTTATGTCCAACACATGCTCATGAAGTAATACTGTTAAATGGCATAATATTTGAGCAATAGAGGACTTTTACTGTGTTCACATAGCCTCATCTAAACGCAAAGGGATTTGGGAGAATTTGAGACAGTTATGCAAACCTGAGACACTGTCGAGGGTTTGCATAACTTTCAAGAATTCTCCCAAACCCCTTAGTGTTTAGATAAGGCTATGTAAACACGGAAAAGTCCTAGTTAGTAACACTAGTGACCAGTCCGTGAACTGTTTCAGGTTAAAATTTTTCTTTTTTTTGTATCTCCAGGTCATCATAACACATGGTCTTTGTCATTTACTTGGTTATACGCATGACACACAAAATAACCTAAATGAGGTAACTTCTATATCATGAGTAGTGCGTGTTGGGAGGCCCAGTGGTTTCATGATGGGCTTGTTGGACTCACAAGGTCTAGGTTTTGTGGCTGGCCCTGCCTGGCAACCCACCTGTCATGTGTGGTTTTGTGTTCTTGGGCAAAAAATATGGGCTGCATAATCTGGTTGTAAAGTGTATTAATAGCCAGGGCGGTTGTAAGTAATAAATTTACTATGAGAAGTCTCTTTCTTGTGGTCTCGCAGATCTCTTGATTATGAAGCAAACAACACGCATGGGAAAAAGCTACACAGCGTTCTTCCCCATATCTTTCTATTCAGATGAGTTGCTGGCTTGTTAGGTCAAGGGTTGTCCCCTAGCACCTTAACTCCTGATATTACCGATCGTAGGTAGTATGACTGATTAAACTTTTCTTCAGAGTGAATATCAGTGATCGTGTTGGTGCCATTACATGTAATAAAGTGGTTTTAAGGTGGTGGATTTAATGTCAGAAGAAATTTCTGACATTATATGTATTTAACGTAACAGATGCGCAGAAAGGAGATAGAGGTCTTAACTGAATTCAACAGAATAACTGGTCACGACGCAGTGGTGATTACTCCTGAAAAAGTGGAACATTTTGTTATGTAAGTTGGCGTCACTGTAATTGAAACCATTTTGCGTGGAAATGAAACTGGTACCAGTGTTTTCTGAAATCGAATTTATTATGGGCACTGGCCTAAATTGTTTGGTGAACCAAAAGGAAAAAAATATGTTTGCATGTTTGGGAAAAAATCGCTTAGCAAACACGGGACTTTCGCCAAGAATGGAAGAGGCAAATATCGTGAGACTTAATTTCGCGATTTGGAAAACTATTTTCGTTGAAGGGAACAAACTGTTGTACGATTCGGTGGAAGAAAGCGTAAACTGTCTGAACTGGCATTAAGGTTGACAAAAGATTTTAAATTTCCAGTTTGAAGTCGCAAGAATTAAAAGTCTCACGAAAATAAGCAACAACGAGCTAACCGTTGTTTCTGTTTCATTTGCATGCTTTGCAGACCATTGAGTGAGGAAAATGAAAGTGTTACAGAGAATGTCCAAGATCTGCGAGATGGGGCGAAAACTATGAATGACTTGCGAGAGGAATAAACTAGTCGTGTTGAGATGGTTTTGCGAGAGGTTTAGCTAAATGACTGAAGAGATGATCTTCAACAACGTGGAGTTGTATTGCTCAGCGGAAACAGTTTGACTGGAAACATTTCACTGGATAGCTTTTCCATGTATTTAACAAGAGCAGTAACAGCAGCGACACCATCACTTGTTGAAACAACAACGACGACAAGCACAACAACATCAACATCAACAACAACAACAACAACAACGAAGTCATAAGCAACAACAACATCGAGAACAACTGTGTATGTACAGTACAAGCGGCGATCTAATAGGTTTAGAACGTATTGTAATCAGGTTACTTTGACTTCTAGAGTAAAGGAAATTAAACACAACGAACAGAAAGCAGTTGGGCGCACCCTGTTCCAAGCGTCCGGTTAGTTTAAGATTAATATAGTCTTCTGCATGGGACTTCTGCGAGGAACGGCGATTTGTAAAAAGCGAGGTTTTGGGGGGCGATGAGGCGAAAGAATGCTTCTCTCCTACTTACCCAACTTGTTTCGCTCACCGTCCTTTGAGATGCTTTCCAACTAAGCAGACGCCTGGAACTGACTAGATAAGTTCTGATCCTTGCCTTTTGCAGGCTCTGAGTTTGGTGAAACAAACGAAATACAGAAAACAAGAAATGGAAATCCATATGTGCGTGTTTGTTACGTGTTTTGTTTAGCCAGTCTGCTATGTCTTTCAGCTGAGTTATTTTGTCCGTTTCTTCCAAATCTGCATAGCATAGCTTGCTATTCGGTCTCACTCCAGTCACGAAATTTCTGTTTATTTGATCAAGAATTTTATTTATTTTATAATTCCCGACTAAGGCATCTTAGCTATATTGTCTTGAACGACCACACGTCTCCTACGTGTTTCAGCTTCCCCTTAACCTTCACGTCGACTCGCCAGTAGTATTGGATGCCGCTTTGCAACGGTTTTCGAAGCTTCATCACGTTGTTTCCGTTACGTGCCACGCCCTGCTGTCTAAGATCGTCTGCTTTGGTTCCCAGGTGGACAACATGGACTTGTCCTACAAAACTATTCAGCCACATCAACACGTCACGACTGCTCGCCTTTGCAGTGGTAGAGTTGTCTGGCGGGACGGGATTGCTGGCTTTGTACATCTTTCGACCCGGGATCCAGTACTTCTTCTTGGTCTCTGTGTAGTCATACGGACCCACGCCGTTAAGGTTGTACAAAGAATCGGCCCGCGGTCTGAAATCCATATTGTCTGGGTCCATTAACTGAGTGCGTACCTCTCCGATGACATTCCCCTTGAGGATGCCGCTCATGGGATAGAGCTTCTTGTTATGGACGCCGCCGTTAGCGACGTCTGCCGCGTTGTACTCTACTATGGTGTTATGGTTAATGGCTATCGGGTTCTGTCTGACATACCTGAAAATTAAAGCATTCAAATAATATAAGTGGAGAAATGATCACCGGGCTTGCCTTCTATCGTTTACGATAATGATTATGATGACTGATGCTAATAATAATGACGCTGATGATAATGATAATGACAATGATAATAATAATGATGATTATGAAATCTAGTATACAGTAACTGAGACCCTTCCTTGCGTTACCACTGTGGTAACGCAAGGCTTGTCACGCGCTTAGAAACTAGAGGGGAATTTGAATGAAACAAGTTAATTTCACACCTGAGTACACACAAGTTGCACTTGCTACCTTGCCCATCGTGGTCCCCCGCCTTGGTGAACTTGTGAAAGACTAAGTTATGGTCTACCGTGTGATAATCTCCCTTTACCATCAGACCATTGGTCTTACGGATCACATTCTTTCTCATAGTAACTGAGACCCTTCCTTGCGTTACCACTGTGGTAACGCAAGGCTTGTCACGCGCTTAGAAACTAGAGGGGAATTTGAATGAAACAAGTTAATTTCACACCTGAGTACACACAAGTTGCACTTGCTACCTTGCCCATCGTGGTCCCCCGCCTTGGTGAACTTGTGAAAGACTAAGTTATGGTCTACCGTGTGATAATCTCCCTTTACCATCAGACCATTGGTCTTACGGATCACATTCTTTCTCATAGTACCATGTCCACCGATGTTTGGAGGGGTCCCATCAAATCGAAGTCCATACTTGGGGCTGTCATGGATCCAGTTTTGTTCAAAGACTAAATTTGTTTGACGCTTTACTTGAGACTGCATTCCGCTACCGTCATGCTGAATCATGCCCCAACACTGTCGGCTGATGTCGTTTAGCTTCGCTTCAGATGCGTAACCCGAGCGGAATCCGACACTGGCGCCGTTGTTACGAAGGGTGTTCCTAATGAACTTGTCGTTTCTGCTTTGGGATACTACAGTGCCGGCACCTGGAATTAATAAATTAATAAAGATTTAACGAACTTTCCAACTGAAACAGTTCCATCGATTTACTGGCGCCTATAAATCTTTAAATTTGAGACGCGGTTCTCTCAAATGTTCAGTGCGTGAGTGGCTGGGTTCACTGCGTTGTATTCTTGGGCAAGACACTTAGCCCTCACTTTCCTTTTACCAGCCGGTTTTGTACACGGTTACAAGTGAATTTAATTAATACTGTAATAATTAACGGACAAGAATCCCATCCAGGGGTGAGTAAAAACACTCCCAGCACGATGAGTAGCTAGATTTCCAGTGGAAATATAAACCGTTGTCGCGTTCGGCTTATTGGGAAGTAAACTGTATAGATATTCAACCTCGATCCCACAAAGGTGTGGCCAATAAATGAGGCAATATTTCCGTTGCTTACACAATATTCTGAGCTTTTAACAGTTGAAGACTTCGATGTTTACGATCAACCAATGGAATTACTTTACACAGAACAAAAGGAAGTTTCTTAACTTTCAGTTAATTTCGCCCTAAAATCACATTTCTGATTCCGCATCACATTTGCTTCAACTACTTTAGAGAGCGGCCTCTATAAAGTGAGGGCTGAGGCTTAAAGCAACGAAACGACAAATTATAAGTTTGTGGACGAAAGTGCTAATCCGTTGCTAACCGTACCGATTAAACTTGTTTTGACCTTTATATAAATTGACATCAAACAATTTTTCACCTCCTCCAGCCTTGTTCATGTTTGCTCCACTCCAGTCATTGTACTCAAAGAAGTTATTCTCAAGTATGTCGCCAATACCCTGGTACTCGAGGGCGATTCCGTCTGTTCCATAAAAGGAATTGTTAAAGAACTTCGCAGAACCCTTGCCTGAGGTCACCTTTGTCCACTGTGGTGGATTTGTATCTCTGAGCATGCGCCGATTGTAGGACGGGTAGCTGAAATTGAGCGAGTGAAATTCCAGGCTTTCATTGTACTTGTTTTCGATGGATGAGCGCGCTTGCAATGTCGTCGCGAAAAATGTCAGATCTTTGAAGATCACGTGCTTGCAGTTGGTGATTATGAAGGAAACTGGATTTACCTGATCAGAGAAAACAAAAGGATATTTCTTAAAGACAATCTCTGTTTTTGGATCAAAATTGAAGCATACAAAGTATGAGGCTGTCTGACACTGTCATACATGTATGTTGACGAAAACTTGATAGAATAAACTTAAAAGTCAGCTGAGGGGATTCCAGTTGTTGTGGTTACCCATTTACCTTGCCTCTGACGTCACGTCCCTTGGGAGAGGCTCCGTCTGTGGTCATAACGTATAAGGTCCCAATTCCATTCTTCTTCTCGTAGAACCATTCGCCAGGGTTGTCAAGGAACTCAAGCTTACTTTCTAAGAAATATTGATTGTTTTTAGGTTTAAAGTTCAAGTCCTCTCCAAAGTCATCCTTGTAGGTGAACCTGTCTAAAAGAAAAAAGAGAAGAAAAACAATCTTTTTAAAACAAAACCTGATCACAACTAATGCGTGTTACCGATTATCGTTGTGTTGCCTGGCCTTGCTTTCGATTTCATTTTTACACGTGCCAAAAAGTGTATTCTCCTTCCACTTGGGTAGTTAGCTCGTTTTGTTAAGATATTCTTTTGTTAATTTAAGGTATTTTTCACGCCCAAAATACAAGTTACGCAAACTTTCTTAATGTACATTACGGAACTACACAGGCGTACGGGCCTTTTGTTTGCCAAGGGGCCGGGTGGCGGGGGAGGGGGGGGGGTGGTTGCCTTGCCTAAAGCTGAGTTGCCCAAAATTTGGCGGGCTGCACCTCTCCCCCGCCCCCGCCTCCCCCGGCCCGTACGCTGATGTAGAACTATGTCAAGAACATGAATGACGCATTTGGAAGTCACAGTAACAGAATGCACGTTTATGAAACTCGGTTGTGTCTTAGTACGCCGAGTAGTAAGATTGTCATCATGACATACCTTTATTATGGCTTAGTACTTCTCTTGTGAATGTGCAAAAGCTCCCAACATTCAGCACGGCCATCGCACCAGTTGCATTGATGCCACTTCCGGCCAGCTTATGCTTGCCTCCATCTATCATGAGCCCGCGTTCTGAGTTTTTACTGGATTTAGCCCAGTACTGGCTGTCAAAGATAGTCTTGTCAGACCACAGTGAATTGGGCCAGCGGGCGTTTGTCATCATCTGTTCATCTATAAATAGCTGTGTGATATCATGTTCAATGATCCCTTTGTAAGCCCCATTGGGCATTTTCTCCCATTTCGCGGGCTTCAGTGGTATGGTGCCATCCAATTTAGTTACACCGTCACGGCTGCCGCGGATCACGATTGGAGATTCTTTGGTACCGTGTTTATTCGCGATGACCGCGGTCTCGTGGTAGGTGCCAGCCTGAATCACGCATTCGTCACCAGGCCCTTTAACACTATCAATGCATTCCTGGATTGTTTCCAGTGTGTTATCAGATGGCTCGTTATTGACGCTGCGTTTCCCGCTGTTTTGACTGTTACTGGCGTAGAATACTTTACCAAATACTTGAGCCGTCAGTATAACAACAACGGCCAAAACCATTAGAAGTTTGACTGCTTGAGGAGCCATGGATTTGGAAGACCCTTTACCAGTCTTTAGCGCCCTTATCTGTATAGTTTTATTAAAAATCAATTCATATATAAAACATACCTAGGATGTTGTCATATCTCTTTTGGTGCGTTTATGTAATAAGGATAAAAAGACTAAAATAAATTTGCGTTCGTACAAGCGTACACGGCGGAAGAGCTTGCAAAACATACCTAACTACTTCCAGTCTTCAGGTTTACGGGGGAAGAGCGTCCACGTTGAGAATTTTCATCCAAAATTATTTCGGATAAAAAATTATCCGAAATAATCTCGGATACAAAAAAATTGTATGAAGCTTTTGTTTCTTAGTCGTTTTTTGAATTTGTATGATTTGTAATAATGTTAGTGTCGATAAAGCAATAAACATTTAAACTACAAAAAAGAACTAATTTTTATCCGAAAGATTTTTGCACTGGATATCCTAAGGCTTCACGGGGCGATCAGTACACCCCAAATGACCATCGGGCGTTTCAGTTGCTTTAACGAAAACCCAGCAAAGTATATGCTTTTGAAAGCTCAAAACCATAATTAAAATTACTAAGAAATCAGTAATTGGGCTTATTTTTTTAGGTGCGCCTGTTAGTGTATGTTTAGGGACACTATTACTGATATATCAAGTCATTAACTGTATAGATAATCATCAGAAATCGACTAAATCAACTCGTACTTTAATTCTAGGTTTCTTTCTGCAGTTCATTATATATCGCTAGCCTAAACATATTTTTGTCCACTTCTCAGTGTTTCTCTTCTTCATCTAATTTGATTGGATTCTAACAATGAAAGTAATATGTTCTCTCAGGCGAAGAAGCCCCAAAGAAATTTACGTCAGCCATTACTAAGAGTCTACTAACTGAACCGCAGTGAAAATCAACAAGATTCGATTTAAAAGGTATCTTTTTCTAAATTAATTTCTCTTTTAGACTTAAAAGTCCTCTTTAAATGATTCCTGTGTGAATAGTTATTAAACGAAACGATTCTATCAAACGCTTATTTCGAACTTCAGCATGCACAGTGTAAAGTAGAACGTACCGCCTGAATACCAAAGTTCAATGTCGGCTATCCAGCGTTTTAGGACTCAGCGACTGAGCATTTGGATTCAGTGTATCCGTCAATACAACAGAAAATGTAAAGAGAAAACAACAAAACTAAAACTTTATTCTATTTGTTATAGTTAGCTTAAGACATAGTCTGCCTATTGTGTTCTTTGGGAAGTTTAAACAGCTGGGAGAATCTTTTCTACTGAAACAAAGAAAAACTAGCTTTTTTGGTAAACACGTTTAATTAGAGGTTAGAGAAGTAAATTTTCTCTGAAAATTCTGATTTAACTCGGTCATGAAACTGTGGAAATCAAAAAGGGAACAATAAACCTTTTGATGTAATTTTAAATGACATATTTTTATCTTTTCAATCAAAATTTCTATAGATTTCATTCTTATTTAAGGTAGCTGGACCATACAATTGTTTTAATGTTCCCTCTGCGATTTGTGAATCAACAAGTTCATTAAATATGGTTCGTACTAAGACTTAATTGAAAAAAAGATATTTGGCCGTCTGTCAGTAAACTAGCAAAAAAAATTGGTGGTATCTGTAACGCCAAATAAGCCAAACTTAAAAAAAGAGAGTTTGCTACGGTAAGGTGTCAGCACCCGCCTCTGCGCACACAAACTGAAATCTGTTACGAGAGAATTTGCCGCATTTCAGTCTTTCTTTGCTTATCCGTACTCAGTTTTGAAATCGTTTCCAAGAGCTTATTACGCAACAAAATAACCTTTTCTAAACATCGCAGCTTTGTACTACACAATTTTTGTTGTATTTTAAACTCCACTACCTGGGCACAATTATTGTTGAACATTTCGGTTGCTGGCAAGATTCCTAATAATGATTTCAACAAGCTACGTTCCGTTTTAAATCGTAGTTTCTGATTCGTTCAAATAGTTCGAGTCGCCGGTCAAACAATGTATGTTTCAAAGGCAGATGTAATTAAGGGAGCAGGGATGGCGCAGTGGTGATAGCGTTCACCTCCAACCAATGTGGCCCGGGTTCGATCAGGGTTCATATGTGGGTTGAGTAACATGACGAGTTTTATCCGAAAAAGGTGTTTCGGAAACTTAACTGGTCACAATCACAAAAATTTCAAGGGGTACCTCTCGAGCTCTAGAGAAATAATAATGTTTTTACAAACATTTCGTTTTAAAAATCTATTTCTGGACCCAGTTAATACGAAATTTTCAGCAACAACCGTTTCCTCTGAACATGAGCAATTATTTAACGATAAAGTGTCATACAGCCTTTATACCTATAACACAGTCATTTTCAATGCCTTGTTTCAGCTGGGACAGCTGAAATTATTGTATTCTTTGTCCGACTCCATTAGATAAATTATACCCCGTGGGGTTACTTCCCCTATAATGACAGGGATGCCCTTGTAGGAGTGCCCTTACGGTGGTGAAACCTACCGCTAGAGTTGCCATGGTATCTTCCTTGCAGGATCCAGGGGCCTTTAAAGTTATCGACCTGAAAAACATGACGGGAACCGTAACCGTGTTTGATATGCAATTAATCTTTATTTTTAAATTATGCAAGAAGTCATCCAGCAATTGTAATTTTTTTAGAATTTATACCTCTTTTAAAAGGGTGAAAAGGAGTTTTCGAATTTTTGCCTCGGGCACCCAGTCATTTTTTATTTGCATTGATTTCTAATATCCTAGTGGCTGGTCTTGAGCGAACAGAAAGAAGGAAAATAATTGAGTATGGCTCTGTTGAAATGCATTTCCAGTTGACGCTTGTTTCTGAAACCATGTAATATAATCTGTCTGGACAAGCCACATATATCTGCCTCTCGTAATTCGTCCCAATTAATGTGGTAGCAAAATATAAATGTCAAAATGTCAAAATGTCAACTGTCTGTTGGTTCTACCCCAAGTCGGTACATCAGAGAATCTAGCAACGAATCCTCGTTTGCAAACATCGGTGATGTTTTGGAAACTATAGCAAGTGATGGCAACAAATTTCTACTCGAGACATAGCCTCCACCAGCGGTTTTGCTAAAAGCAGGCCCGCGGCCCGCGGCAGCCCAGTGGCCCGGCGGACCGAAGGCCCAGCGGCCCGTGGCCCACGGCCCACGGCCCGCGACGGCCCGGCGGCCCAGCGGCCCGGAGTCTCGCAGTCCAGTTTTTTGTTGTCCAGCTATAAACCCGCGCACATGCACAGATCTGCATCGGGTTAATTTGGGCGTGCCAAAAAAGAAATCCTAATCTAACGCGGTGAGCCATTACCATAGAAGCAACTGATGAGGTCCACAGAAGGACCGAAACTCGAGTCTTGCTTTAGAAACACTGTAGCATAAGACATTTGCCATAAAATATCATTGCAGCATCCCAGACGTTGGATGCCAGTAACGCAATTGCAAGGCAATTGAGGTGCAGTTTTAGCTGAAACCAAGATAGAAGCTTTTGGTGTTTTGAGACAACTGTAGCCTTGCAAACACTCGGATCTTATAACCGTCCTAAGGGATGGTAATAACGTTTTTTATTATATAAACAGCAGTGAAATACCAGAGAAGAGACATGTTTTGTTACTCCTTCGAATTCTTTTTAAATCATTCATTTTAAGACCAATTTTGAGCTTTTTAATGCATATTCTGTATATTATATTTTGCTTTTCATTTTTATGATTGCATCACCAGAACCGTGATTGTAAATAATTTTGCGCCATCGTTAATTTTCACATCAGTTATTAGTAAAGAGTCTTTTGTTCTAGCAATAGAGTTATTTCAGTAGAGTTATGGCTTAGAGTTAGAGTTAAGGACTGCCAAAATCCTGAATTCAAGATTTTGGCAGTCCTTAACTCTAACTCCACGCTATAACTCTATGAAGATAACTCTAACAGTAGCCGTCCCCCAGCGTTGCTATGATTATGTAATAAATCGCTCTGGATCCTAACGAAGAAGACCTCTTTTTATCAAGCTGTACCAAAAATCAAAACGAATAAAAAAGAGAAACACCAAAAGAGAAACGAGTCAGTCAGTGAACATGCGTGAGGATTGAAAAACATGTCACATGTTCAAAGTAACGGATGGCGCCACGTTGGGGGACCGACAAAACAGGTGAGAAAAGGTTTCTTTTTCGTTTACCTAGCTTCTTCTTCAGAAAATAATAGAATCAAAAGACCAGAAATAGACTAGAAGAATACTACGCCAAGTCAGGCTGGTCCATAGAAGTACGATCGGGGGGGAGAGGGGGCTGCAGCCCCCTCCCCACAGTTGCGAAAATTGTCGACATTTTTCGGGCAAAATGCTCTGGATTCGGGCAACAGCAGTAGCAGTTTTTGGGCGGTTGTATACCGGTGTTATGCCGAAATGGTGTAATTGTTTTCGGACGTGGAGGCTACCCCCTGTCCCCTCCCCCCCCAAAAAAAAAAAAAAATCCCGAGGGAGCCCGTATGCCCATGGTTTGGTCCACCAAAAGTAGCAGTTGGTCCTATGATTATAGTAGCTCTACCGCTGTACAAAAATACTACAACAAAATGCAATGACTTAGAATTAATATGGTTTAGCAATTTGTTCTCATTTGTGTCTGGTAACCGAAGCGGGTTTGGGAAAAAAACCAGCGAGAATGTGATTTTTGAATAAAATTTTGCGAGAGAAAGTTGTTTAGTAAGTACAACTTTATTTCACAACGCTAACCACACATATAACAAAGCTGGTTTTCTTTGTTTGTTGCTTAAACTGTTCGTTTTTTTGGTCTAATGACAAGAACAATAACTGTCCGTAATTAAATTATCACTGGTAAGAACAATATATTTTATTGTGGTCAATACAGAAACAAATTATTCTAGTTTCACTACATTGCCACATTTAACCGCACACAAGGGAACACAGTTTATTAGTTACCAATTCATAAATAAAACCCGACAACCAGCTGATCATAGCAAAGGAGAAAAAAATTGTTAGTGTTAATGCGCTTTAAAATCGAGTTTCCATAACAACCTTAAATTTCCTTGGCTGTTTGATAAGCTCTTTCCGTGTTCCACCGCTGTTCAAGGTGAACGAAGGCTCTAAGGGATAATAACCTGAAGAGGCACCTGTCAATACCCGTCGTTGTTCACCAAGTGGATGTTTTCTTTTTATTTTGCGCTAGTCATCAAGTTCAATAATTTCGGCAGCGCCCTTCCAATCGCCACGATTGTGTTCGTTCCAGACATTTCCGCGAACTAACAAATCGCTGTTCGACATCGTTACTCCTTCCACCAAAACAGCAAGCAAGAAAATTAACTCCAGAGCGATATTTTCTCTTGTCTGTTTACGGTTCTTGTTGTGATACCTAGCAGAGGTTTGGTCGCGTTCTCTCGATTGTGCCTTGCTTGTCGGACTAGGGCCTGAAGCTGCCTTTTTACCAGACTTGGACTTTCTGTTACGTTTCTTTACCTTCTTTTCTCTTGAGTGCGAGCTAGTTTCGCTGGATTTGCGGCTGGTGGGAAGTTGGGGAAGATCGACACTGTCAATATTGAAACAGCCAATGTCACATTTCCAAAAGCTGTCCATAATATCAAGCGGTAGAGTCTCAAAATCTGGAATCTCTTCCTCATCCCTACTGCCGAGCAATTTCTCCCTGAAAACTGGAACTAAAGCCCTATCATTGTCGAAATCTCCTTCTTGTTCGCTACTTAGATAATTTTCTCTGACATCTAACTCAGTTATTGTCCGTTCTAAGGTATTTGCCGTGTCTGTGCTGTTTACTTGGTGACTAATGACACTGAACGAAGTATTCGCCACAATGTTTGCCAAAGCCTCACTGCTCTGTCTCGAATACTGCACAACCTGATCCCATTTCTCCTGAGTATTTCTAAGGAGGTCTTGGTTAATTACCTGGCTAGTAGCTTCGATGAGGGAGGTTTTCAGCGAAATTGCTTTTGATTCAACGCTTTCCACTAGAGCTTCAAATGGGACCTCACCCGAGCCAATTTCAACGCGCGGTTGAACTTTGGAAGACAAACCTTTTACGGCGGCTTTCAGTTCTTGGACCGTTTGCTCTACATCCTCGACAATACTGTGCACTTTCAGTACAATTCTAGCAGTGAGCTTTAAAGTTACCTTGAGATCCTTGTAGACGGTTTTTATGTCTCGGAGCAGACTTATTAAGCCCCCCATATCTTAATGCAAGGTTGACAATTAAATGTACGTAAGTGGACTCATCGCTGTTTAGGTTCTCTTTCGATCCACTTTGTTGGAAAATATTGCTTCATGTTTGTTAGCTATCCCTCGCAGACTAAATAAGCAATATTAACGGCTCGATTATTTTATGACGCTCCCTGAAGGGTGGGGCTACGACAAACAAAACAGGTCAAGCCAGGAAGAGATGGGTGTGGCACTTTTCCGGCACCTGTCACGCGCTCACCAGCTCCCCACTGGAAAGAAAACAAAGGTAAACTTGACTATGTGAGGGAAACAAAACTGAATTGTTAATCCAAACCGAGAGCAGGCCCCATGGTGGGGTAAATCGGCGGCCCGAACACGGTTTGGAGGGGAATATCCCTCAGTTACTGGTATAGTCAAGAGAAGACGACAGTACCCACCAATTGCAAAGGCCACACTCCTAACTCCTAAAACCTGTTCTATTGGCTATGAAACATTGCGTGTTTTGTTTGTCAAATTTGCTCAGGTGAAACGTTGGCTGACGATGCTTCAAACAGCGAAATTTGACAAACACACATAACATTTGATAGCCAATAAGAACATGTTTTTTCTTGACGTGTTCATGCATTAGAAATGTGAAGGGGGAAGTAGACTACGAGCAGTCCCGGACTAAGAAGTCCGTCGAGCGCGAAACGAACGGCCATTTTTTCGCTTAGCGCTCAACGGACTAAGAAAAAAAGGGGCTGCTCATAGTTTAACCCTTTACTCGCCAAGAGTGACTTATAGATTTTACTCTGTCTAACGCCAGACGATTTTACTCGTCAAAGGGAGGCCCCTTGGTGCTTAAAGGGTTAAAAAACTATCTCCCTTAACCCTTTACTCGCCAAGAGTGACTTATAGATTTTACTCTGTCTGACGCCAGACGATTTTACTCGTCAAAGGGAGGCCCCTTGGTGCTTGAAGGGTTAAGGAGGGCGAGGCAGCAAAAAAAATGTTCCTGCAAAAAAATTAATAGGAAAAAATCCTGCATTTTATGTTCCCTTCACGTTTCTAATGGTCCATCCCTTAGACGCAACCAATGGCAATTAAGTGTTTCAAAGAGATGGGTTGAGGCAAAGATGGGGAGAGACTGGGTGACGTTGTGCTGTAGTAAAAGTTCCCTGAAGTCAACAAGCTGTTTACTGACTACTGAGCAAGTTGGGCATACCTTCACTGTAATGATAATAAACATTAACAATTTTAATTTAACCCGTTTTATTTCATATTACTATGTACATTTCTCTGTGTTAAATATATTATTCAAAGTGTAATATAATTGACAGCAAAACTAATCATAATTTACACAGTGAAAAGCCTGTACTTAAAAATTATTCCAATAGCACATGTTTGATAGATGTTAGATAGTTGAGGAGGCGCTTATACCCAACAAGAGTAAGTCACAGTTTTATTAAAAAGTTAAGAAAATTGCAATATTTGAGCTTCCTGTATACACCTACCATATTTGTAGAGCTTGATATATTTGCACAAAAAAATACCATAAATGGCTAAGCCAATGAGAACTCTAGAATTGCATTATCCTGTAGTTTTTAATAAATATAATTAGCCAATGGCTATAAACTCTTCAATATTATAAATATCTAACATTCACATAAAATGATTTATATTCAAAGATAACAAATTCAATTCACGGTCAAATGTGATTTAAACATAATTAAATATTTATAACATTTATACAATATTTTAAAATCCGTCACAATACGTTTTTGTTGTGATGTTGAACAATATTTAAAGTCCGGAATGGACAAAATAATACAAGTTGATATACATATTTTTTTTGGCATGATTTTAAAAGCCTTTTTTTTCTCCAGCTAAAAGGGGCATTTGAACCGCAATCAATCAACCGCAAATTAAACACGACATAACACGCGATGGGAAAATATTCAAATTTGCTCATAATTTCTCGTGGTCAACCACGCATAAATGATCGTCAACCTGTAAACTTTCTGCTGTGCGGATATCTTGTTACTTACAATTAACGTTTCTTTGGAATAGTTTCTCTGTTTAAAATGCTGTGTGAAACGTACAAGCGCCCAAATCAGGAATGTGTACATTTCTAATCTGAACAGTTTTAGCTGTACATCCCGCGTTCATCTGACTCAATGCTTTACCGGATGCAGGAAGATCAACGATTTGACCGCGCAAATGTTCCGGCACGTGGTCGAGCGGTGAAAATGCCAGAGTGCATTCCATTTCCACACAAACAACCATGTTCAACGTGCGATTACGAAGAGAAACTTCATCTATTTCTTGTTCGCTTCCCACAGCAATTAACTGGGTTTCGGCCACTCTGCGGCCTTGGCGATCCATCACGTTGAACTTGTCCCCTCCAAAAATAACTTGAATAGAAAATGCAAAGCCCTCTTCATAGTTACTATCAGACCAAAAGAAATTGTTGTTTTCAATGTCCTCGCTGTGGAACGTGAGCCTTTTGCCATAGCCTTTGCCGATGCTTTTCAACACCAACGCCACTCCGTCAAACAAGAAGTCGTCAGTTCCGTTTCGGCGAACTCGGTACGCGAATCCAGGAATAATTTTACTGCCAACATAAGTTCCAACAACTGGAATTTCGTGAGGTCGTAAGGCAGGGATGGTATATTCGGTCGGAAAATCGCCGATATCTCCTCCTCGGATGCGAAGGGTACGCACCTCCGGAATGGCCTCTTCGACAATGTTTTCCCCGTCAGGGATTTCTTTGATGCTTGCATGAAAGCGAGCGCGTGTTTGACGCCACCAAACTCTCCACAAAGCATTCTGTAATCTTCTTTCACTTTGATATTCACTCGATAAATGTCTTCCATCTTTGATACCTTGCTCGAACACAGACAAACTTTGACTCAAGTCATGGCTGTTTTGAAGCCGGCGGGCCCTCAACTCGCTGAAATACTGCTCGTTTAGAGGGATGTTCAAACGGTTTGTGAACTCCAGAAACTCTGAAAAGTCGCTCGGAGTTTCGTAGACATCTTCCACTATAGTGTCGTCATAACGAAGATCCATTCTAAACCTCTTTCTCTGTCAAAGTTTCATAAATGATAACCAAGAACTTCACACATCACTAATGTTTACTCCAGGTTTGTTTGGTGTTTGGTCGCGTCGCCAGAATACATGAATGGAGCCTTTTTCGCGGGCTATTTTCTGGCTTCTGATTGGCTTATTTGTGGAAGTTCACGAGCCTGAGGTAACTGTCCACGTGAACGGGTATAAAGATCACGAACAGCCGGTTTGCACGCTAGTTTGCACGTGGTGTGCGAATGGACTTTGGTTGTTGGCCTTTCGGCCCGGGGGTGGGGGGTGGGGCAAATCCACAGTGCCTTCTCGACGACGTCGCGATAACAAGTGGCCACCAGAGGCGAGGGAGGGTCGCTTTCAGAAACGTGTAGGTCTGGAAAAACGTTGTTTTTCGCTATTTTTACGGAAATCAGTATTATCTCGATTTTGCACACACAAATTACGTACTTATGGTCGACGAGGAGTTCCGGGGCTGGAGAATTGTCTTTTTCTGTGTGCCCGGGTGTGGGGAATAGACCGCAAAATAAGAAAAAAAAAAATGGCAAATGCCCGGGGTGTGCCCGGGGGGGATGGTAACATGTAGAACTGAACCATGCATAACCTGCTAACAGGCTCCCCAGCGAGCCGGGCGTAGCCTTTGTAAATTCGAGGGGGTAAGTTTCTAAAGAAACTGTGGTGGGAAGTATAACAATATAATTTGGTTTTATCAACTGGGTTGATAATGTGAATTGGCCACCGTTACCGTAAAGAGATTCTCTTTACGGTGGCCAATTCACATTATCAACCCAGTTGATAAAACCAGATTACTTTGTAAATTCGGCTTCCTTAATTCGCTCGCCGAAATCATCTTTTATTTCATGATTTTAATAATAATAGTGTTTTCTTTCAATAAGAAAAAAAATTGCCAGAAATCTATGGCAGTTTTCTGGAAATTGAACTAAATTGCATGGATTCAGATATAAAGGGCCGAACAGCGCATATCAAAAATAAGTCTATTTTGGAGCGTAAAGTAAAAACAAAGGTGTTCAAAGAAATTGTTTTGGTACATTGTTGAATAAACAATAGAGCCAAGTCAAACGTTGGGGGATGCTGCAAACTTTAAGGAAAATATGGAGTTTAGTTGTCTAGTTTTGGGGTATGCGCAGCTGTTGCCAGAGAAGCGTAAATAGCCATGTTCGTCAGCACTGTCACGTGGAAACGAGCACGGCGACCCCCACTTTTTATTACGGTTTTATAATTTTCTTGACTTGTTGCAAATATGTTCCAAGTTTCAACGGAAATCTATGACGGGTTCTTTTACCCGGGAATCACCTTAAGCTCTACTAAGGAGACATTTGAATGGATTAGTTGGTGTAAGTAGTTTTTATTATTAGTATTTTTTATTTCCCGTTGGCCTCAGTTAGGTTACACAATAGTGCCCTATTGTGCTTTAGCTACATAATAATAAATTTGTTGAGCGCCATTTCCCGATGGTTCAATGGCGCTTTACAGCAATAACTAAAAAAATAAAAGGCTTAAACATGGTAAAACAAGTCAGTAATTTACATATGTTTCTGAAGTGAGTGAAATTCATCAATATAATACGAGATCGGCAGCAAAACAATCGTATTACCTTCCCAGAGTTAGAACAAACTATGGTAAATTTAACATAAGATTCCGGGCCCCTATGATTTGGAATTCAATAAAAGAACAGTTTAAAACTGCGTCTCTTTCAAAGTTAAATTAAGTCTTAAAGAACAATATCTTGCACTGTATTGATGATACTCTTTGCAAATAGCTTAAAAAATATACTACATCATATTCTCTGTAGCTGGTTTTAACTTTTCAATGTTATTTTATAAACCTTAGATGTTGTGTTTGCGTGCATGTTAGTGTCATGTCTATGTGTATGATAGTTAGTATATTCATTTGCTATATTGTACTTCCGCTGTTAACATTTAATTTAATTTATTTGATCCAGCGCCCTGACATTTTTAACTCTTTAGTTATTTCAGGGTGCTGGTACCCTTTAATTACTATATTTATATTTAATTTTCTTTGTAATTTATTTGATTTTAACCTCTTGGGTACAATAAACATTGTTGTTGTTGTTGTTGTTGTTATGAACAAAGAAAAAGGTGTTTTTTAAGTTGTCGATTAAAAATGTCAACTGAGTTCGAATTTTTTACTGTCATAGGTAACGCATTCCAGAGACGTGGGGCAGCACTGCAAAGGACCGACGATTACAACAAGGATTACGTATGATCGGGATTTTCCTGTCAAAACTAAAAAATGATCCGATAATTATCAAATGTGGGAATCATGCTAGCAATGCTACTTTTTTAAAATGGGAAAAATTATGCTATTTTTCTCAAATTATGCTGTAATGAATAATAGGTTATCTTCTTTGGTTTCTTGGCCATAAAAGGAGCACTTTTGGAGAAATATATTATGCCACAATGTTTTATGTATTGTTTTGGAAGAAAGAGTACAGTGGTGATTTCAAATTGCTTTGAGATTTTCATCAAAAAACCAACCAACCTGTTAGCCAGAGCTCAAACTTTCTCAAGCTACAAACGTCATAACACCGTAAAGATAGTAATTAAGGCGTTATCGTTTGTCTCACGATGTAGTCACTTGTGATGTGGACCGCGACGTTTCGGCTGCATACTGCTAGCCTTCATCAGGCGATAAGGTCGACTGGCTACGTGTAGCTTTATAAAGCATGGATGCCCCGCTGTGATTGGTTGGTTTTCAACAGCTGTGATTGGTGTGTTTCGATCCTCGCTGATCCTAGACTAGTTAGTTGTTCCCTCGGCGGTTCGCCGTTGTGCAGTTCTCTCGTTCTTGTGTTTCTTGATCGTGGGCATCCAAGCTTCAGGAATCTCGATTCCACTATCCCTGTTGATGTTGTTAGAATGAAGTCTTATGTGAATAGCCTCTTTGACCCTGCGAGTGTACCAATGTTGATCACGATCAATAAACTTAACCTCGTCCCAAAGTGGGCAGTATCCGGTGGTGTGGGCATGCTGTGAAACGGCGGAGGTCTGGGTACGGGCGAGCCGGATGTCTCGGTTCTTCATCCATACGGTTCAACGGCTCTGACACTACCTAATTGCTCCATAAAAGCAATCAGTAATTTTCTGACGAAATTCCTCATCCGAATAGCGACTGAGCCCACGTTTTTCGGAAGCAGACTTTGCTAAGTAAAATAACTATAGGAGTTTCACATTCTCGTTCCATACAGCAAACGCCCTCCCCCAAAGATACGCATATATGTAAATTATGTAGCAAATAATAGCGGAGCCCCATACTCATACTGGAAAGAAAAGGAAACCCATGAGTTTATTTCCTCATGGTTATCATGGCTAGCGGTATTGCTCGTGGGCGGAGCTCCGCTTCGCTCCGACGAAGGGCTAACCCTCGAAACGTCAGCTCTCGAATCTCTTTACGGTGGCCAATTCACATTATCAACCCAGTTGATAAAACCAAATTATGTTGCTCCGCTTTTAGGCTTGGCTAAATCTATATATTAGAATATTGTAACAATGAAAGGCGAGCAAAAGCGCGTGACTTGGAGTATCCAAATGTAGCGCCATTGGCCATTTTCGCATTGCCCATAATACACCTTGTTTGCCCCCCAAAAGGTGTATTATGGGCCATGCGAAAATGGTCAATGCACGAGGGGTTTGGGGGCTAGTGAAGTCAGAGCTGTGAAGTGTCAATCTCGTCCCCAGGGCCATCTGCGGTTTCAAAATTAACATGAACAGTGTTATCTCGCCATGCGATATGTCCATTCTCGCGCTCCTAGCTAAGACGTGGCATGCACTAAAACCAGTAACACCGGAACACCACAAAACACGGAACATCCCCGGAACACAAGAAATACTATAAAATGCCAATGCACTTCTTGTGTTCCGGTGTTCCAGATTTGAGTACACGCCCTAAGACGTTGGGTTTTGCACGAAAGAAATTAACGTACAAAACTTTGAATGAACTTGCCCCGGATTACCTTCAACGCCTTCCCGAGAAAATCGGAGGGAAAACTGGTTTTGCCAAAACCGAGAACTAATTTAAATGAAGCTTCTCCTATAGTGGGCCACATTATGGAATAACTTGCCCATTAGCGTAAAGGATGTCCAATTTGCACATTGACAATTTAAGCGAAATCTGAAGGCATGTCGGATTCTCAAACTCATTAATAATTCATCACGTTAAAGCAAAGGAAATCAGAACCGTAACCGTGGCTTGGAAATGTGATCTTAATTAGCATAGAATTTTACGATTTTATTTCTTCGTTTTCTCCGTACCTTTAGTTTCGATTAAGAAGATATACCAAACACGCGAGACAGTGTTTCATCACATTTCCAAACACCTCCAAGTTCGTCAAGTTCGTCTCTTCTCGGTGTTTGGAAATGTGATGAAACACTATCTCTCGTGTTTGATATACTTCCCACACGGCAATCATGTAAGCAGTTGTAAATAGTTTCAGTTTTTAACTTGCAAAGCTTAACTGATGATTTTCCGTGTTTAACATAGTTTTACTGCTGCTGTTGCTGCCACTATAATCCGCGGACCGTTTTGCAGTCCAGTTCCGTGAAAAAAGGCGATTATCAATAAGGCCATCTCCTGGTATACCGCTAACTTTGTGTCACAAGAAAAGTAGAAGAGTTTCTCGTCATATTTTATTTATTTAATCCCAGAAAAATTAATTGACCACAACACGATTTTGTTACTGTTCACCAGGTGAACACTTCTAGGCTTAAATATGTTTTATTGACAGTTGAGGATCCATAGTGTCAACTGAAATAGGTGTTCTAGGCTTACAGCAAACATGTTTTTGTGGCCCGAGAAATCTTGAGAAACCAAAGCCAAGATGTAGACAACTAAGGTTTTCTTTCTATACACCTTAAAAATTAGCCCTTCGTGCCTCGTTTTTAAGCTCAAAAATCAAGAATATTCTATCTTGAACCGAACGGGGCAACAAGTGCCAATTTGTATGTGCATAAATCAGCGTCCATTTTGGAATAACGTGTATTATAGCCTCGGAACTTTGTCACGGTCAGCACAGTACGCCTCAGTGTCCTCCAATCTTGTTCCGTTTTGGTTTATTATTGACACTCTTAGCAAACTGTCATTGGTAGGTTTCCGTCAAATGGAAGGTAACTTTGTACAATGCACAAAATAGTGAACTTGAAATAGCTTCATACACCGGAGAAACATTTCAATGACGAAAATGCTTTCTATTTTTGTTGGAAAATATAAAATAACTCACGGATATAAAATTATCTTCTATTATAGTACGTTTAACAGTTTTAAACCAATTAACGTCGGTGCTACTTTAGAAATTTCTTAAGAAATTTTGTATAAAGTTTTTGACCAATCACAACGCGCGTCTGATCACTGCCACGCTATTAAGAGTGGTGGTTAACGACTTGTAACCAATCCCGACGCGCAAAAGATAGGTGTGGCTCTATTACGTCAAGTGGTCATTGCGCCTCAGTTCAAACCATTTACTGAATTTATCGGGTTGTGTTATCTTAATTAGACAAAGCAATCCTAACTGAAATAGATTATATACATCCACTACGTGTCTTCTTTCCGCTTGCTCTTTAGTTTATCGAATCTCTTCTGTAGGTGATCGTTAATGGTTTGCAATTCGCCTATCTCGTCTTGTGCTTTACGAAGCTGCAAAAGGAAAATGAACAAATTGGAAATAATATCAAATAAATTAAAACTAACTAATAAAGGAAGAAAAGTAAAGTTAATGAGTGAGTTAGACAAACAGTTAGTCAGTCGACAGTCAGTCAGTCAGCGAGCGAGTTAGACAAACAGATAGTCAGTCGGACAGAAGTCAGTCAGTCAGTGAGTGAGTTAGACAGACAGACAGTTATCTGACAGAAGTCAGTCAGTCAGTGAGTTAGACACAAGTAAGTCAGTGAGTTAGACAGACAGTCAGTCGGACAGAAGTCAGTCAGTGAGTGAGTTAGACACAGACACACAGACAGTCAGTCGGACAGAAGTCAGTTGGTGAGAGAGTGAGTTAGACAGACAGACAGTCACTCGGACAGAAGCGAGTGAGTGAGTGAGTGAGTTAGACACAGACAGTCAGTGGGACAGAAGTAAGTTAGTCGGTTGGTCAGTCAGGTAGTAACAGACAGTCAGTTGGACACAATTCGGTTAATGAACTAGATGAAACAGGAACATTTTATTAAAGCAAACCTCTCTTTGCAATTTTCTTTTTTCAGCCTTGAGAGAGTCCTCCGTCGCTTCCTATAAAAATGATTGTTTAAAAAATAATTGCTAAATCTAAAATAGCTACAGATTAGTCCTTGCTGATTGTACTGGGAAAGAACTGGACTTGGGAGTTTAAGATGGAAAACATTCAATTAAAATCCAGAAGTTAGTTTTAGTAAATTTTATCCACTGGTTCCAAGGGCCAGAAGTTCAGAACCTTCATACCCAGGTCTCGAATCAGGGGTCAAATTGGAGATCAAGATGGTGCCCTCAAATTCTGACATATTAAATTTTACAACACTGTAAGAATACAAGCCAGTTCTTACTGCTGCCTCTGCCTGGGTCTTGTAACGCTTCACTTGACTCTCCACTCTTGCCACCTAAAGAGGACAATTACAAACATGTTTATGACACAAGCATTCAAGATGCCTATCATGTAAAACATGTCACGCAACACCCCTCCGTTGCAAGAAGCTGGATATAACCAACCAGCCTGTTTCATTCTCTTGTCCCAAAACTTTGCATAATTATACATTTTGGAAGAATAATTAACAATTGTCCTGTGAAATCGCGCAGAATATCGCCTGATACTTAAGAGGCGAGGCCGTAGGCCGAGCTGGATAAAATCAGATGATATTCCGCAACATTGAGCAGGATAATTGTTTTATTATTCAACAAATTGTCAACAAAGTGCATTTTACAGCAAGAAAAGTTGCCGTTGTGCAGTGCTTTGTGAGACTTCCACCAAGTTATTACTTAATGTATATTGCAGGATATCTGTCAAGTTCAGATGACGGATAACAATCTCTTGATGACCATATAATAATATGGGCAAGATGACAATTTGTTGAATACTGATACGGTTGATACCAAACCAAACACAAATTGAACACGAAGAGTGTCACAAAAACAGGGAGAAATAAATCACAAGATCGTTTATGAATAATTTACATTTTTGTTTAAGCTGATTTGCAAGAAAACAATTCAACCTCCATGGTTAACACTTGGGTTTCTGTTTTAGCTGAATAATAATTTGTAACAGTCTTCAATTTTTAATTTGGGATCACATTTGGCCCAGTAAATCTCCCAATGAAAGTAAAAATATCTATTACTTGTCAGTGTGACAAAAGTGTGCTGTCATAAAAATGTTGATGCACTCGAGCAATTCTAGTTAAGAAATCACCTTCAATGTAAATTTTTCATTGCTTGTTAACCCTCCCCACTTTCAGCCACTTTCTGAAGCCCTCTAGCCAGCATGGCAGGTGTAAAAGGGGATGGGGAGGGTGGGAGGAAATAACACCTTCCCCTCTCCCTTGACACCTGCTACACAGGCTCGAAGTCCTCAACCACACCTCCCCAAGCAACATTATCTTGCATGTTGTCCCTCCTGTGTACACATTTGTACACCTTTGCCATCCTCTAGATCTCCAATTTACAAGTAGAGTGTTTTCTGCCATCAGTAACTGGAAATCAAGCTAGAAACAAATTGAGACAATGATCTTGCTTTATCGATTGACCGACCAACACGTTTACTGACTGACTGAATCTGAGCCATGTTAAAATTCTATCTCAGCCATTTAGTTCTACTTACAAGTCCTTCGAGCCGTGCATTATCCTGCTCAGCTTTTTGTAGCTTTATTTTGAAATCATTTATTTGCCTACTAAATTCTCCTGGAAGAAATGAAAATAGCATTACCACCCATTAGAAACTACACTCCTAGTACACCAACATGGTTGGTTTAAATGCCATTGGGTCTTTGTTTGCAACAGATTAGCAGTTAAGCTTTGGTTTGATATCAGCTTTGTGAACAATGGGGTTAGTGGATAAACTGTTACAAATTTGTTACTCAGCACTTGAAAGATGTTAGATGACTAGTAATTACTGTGAAAAAATGAAATGCAGCTGAGAGGCTGATGCAGACACAACACCGATAAGCTGATAAAAGCACATTGCTGTCCTGGTGACAACTAACAGAAACATTTGCGACACATTTACTTCCACAACCGAATAAACTTATATTCGGCAAAGCAATTGATGCAGAAAAGAAAGGAATTAACTTTATGATCGTAATGCATGCGAGTTATGACATGATCATGACGAAAGTGAGTAACGATATGATCGTGACACACCTGAGTCACGATAATATGATTGTGATGCACGAGTGTACAAACACAATGTAAAGTTACAAAAGAGACTTAATATAGCTGAACACAACACATACTTCTGAGTTCTTCCAAGTCTGCTGTAATTGCTTTGGGAGTTTCGGTATCTTCTCTCTTCAGGGAAACTACTTCTGCTTGAAGATTTTTAATCTATGTGAGAATTGAATTGCATCGATAATTATTTTCAACAAGCAAGTTTTGTGACACCACATAGTTGTTGCCTAAACACATGTTGGATTCAAATTCTGGGTTTAGCTACAAAGTCCAAAACGGAAGTTTTGAACAAACCGGAAGGATTTATTCTGTTGAAAACACTGACATGCTGCAAGCCAAAAGTCACTTCCTGACAAAGTCATTTTTTAAATTATATTAAGCTTAAAGAGTGCAAGGCTTAAGTACTTTAGCACTCAAGTCTACACAGTACTTTATTATGTATGCTTCACATTTACAGATCAAAAAAGATGCTTGAAGACCTACATTTGTAAATACAACTTATAGCAAACTGGTGTAAAAATTCTCATTATTCCTGTTTACAGCAACAAGTCAGACTGGCCTTGACTTTTGATTCTACATGTACAAAGAAGTTAAGAACTGGAACAAAGGGTTTAAAGTTCTAGTAAAGATCCAAAAAACTAAAGCAAAATAGGTTATACCAGCACCTGTAAAACTAAAACATCCTTTTCATCTGATAAAGAAGGACGGCGACTGTTTGAACGACTCTTTGGTGGCTCTGAAACACTGCCTCGGTCTGATTTGCAACAAGAGAAAAAACAATCAATATGTGGTCATCTAAATCATACTTCCTTCTTTTTACCAAGGCCACAATAATGGCATCTACTCCAGCCTGTACTTAAGTATGTCTTGTGGGAGGTTTTGTAGCACATGAAAGGAGCCTAAGAATTGCTCACAGGAATAGCCAAGAAACTCTAGTTTCTTGAGTACTCTCCAATCTTCCCAAGTGCACCATCACTCAAAAGTGCATGTTAAATAAAAGCATTAACAAATTGTTTTATTATTATATTGCATGTACAATATTGGGTACATCATCATTGAGTAAGCTGGTACAATTTTGAGTACATCAAAATCTGTGCCACAACGTGCACAACAAAAAATTAAATCTGACAAAGCAATTTGCTCAATACTATCAGCAGCAAACACTGTTGGGTTTTGTGCAGTATATGTTCACTGAATTTGATGTGGCTCTGTTAGCTGTATTAGTAACATTATTATTTTAAACCCATACCTGAAGACGTTACATCAGGGACGGCCAAACTAATAGCATCTCGAAGTGAAATCGTACTTGATTCACCTTCTTCACCGTCCTTCAGATCCTGGTCTTCATAAAGGGAAAGGCCTCTCTCCTGACATACAAAATTTAACTTTTATAATACAGCTTTTTCTAGTTTTTAACTTTCTTCTTGCTTTGCTTTTGGTGAAGGACCAGGCCCTGAAAATGTACTAATTACTGTGAATCATTAATAAACTCATTACTGGGGAATAAGGGGATTTTATATTACACACCTGAAGTCTGTGTGTAACAATAGTGGCCCTTCAGGCAGGAGCTTACCCTACTTTCTGCAGCATTACGCAACTAGGAGTGAAATGTGTTTCTACCCTACCTAGGTGGGATGCTAATCCACTGCAGGGTTGTCGACAATAAATTTGCCGGTACCCATTACTACACATGGGTTAAGGGAGGTACCATGACAGTGAAGTGTCTTGTGCAAGAACACGCTGCAATACCCCAACCACACAAAGCTTGATCCAGGCCACTTTACAAATGTAGCTCCATACAAAAACAATCCATTTATTTTAATTTCTCATTTTATGTCACTCAACATATCTGTAGACATATTTTTAACAAAATATGGAAATAACTGACCGTGCAAGGCTGCTGCCTATCGTGCGCCTGAGGCGCCTAAGTTTCTTGCCTGGGCAACCAAGTTTCTGTGCAAGGAGCCCAAATGGGCGCCTAAAATCTTTCTTAACATGGGTTATTTCCACTTCTCAAACTCACTAATAGGTAATCAGAACCGTAACAGTGGTTTGGAAATGTGATCTTAATAAGCATAGATTTTTACAATTTTATTTCTTCGTTTTCTCCGTTGTTTTAGTTTCGATTGAGAAGATATATCAAACACTTGAGACAGTGTTTCATCACATTTCCAAACACCTCGAAGTTCGTCAGAAATACTCCGCTGCGCGTCGTATTTTCAACTCTCTTCTCTGTGTTTGGAGATGTGATGAAACACGGTTTCTCGTGTTTGATATATTACTTACCATCCACATAACTTTTGCTACTAATAGGTTGACTCTAAATAATAAAAATATTAATGAATTTTGCGAAAATCCAAGAGCGGTAAATTTTCACAAAGTAGCAACAAATTTGCAGCCATTTTCTAGCTGTATTGGCAGTTGGAGACTGGGTCCAACATGTGATTCCCAAATATGGCATAATTATGGGCTGATTGTTGTTGCTTTCCACATGTTCCGTTTTCGTCTTTGATTTAAAGGCTTTTTTTCCTGGGAATCGGATGAACGACGATTGGTAATATATCTTAGTTATCTGCAATCGACCCCATGAGCTGGATTTTTTATGTGGATCATCAAGTTTGGCGAGAACTTTAGCAGTGCGGCTTGGGCTCCCTTAAATTTTTCTTAGGCAGTAGCCTTGCAGCATATAAATTTCTTGCCTATCTAAGAAAACAGATTCACAATTATTAAAATCTATTCTTTGTACAAACTTACCACCAAGAAATTATCTCTAAACTCAATTGCTTCCTTTAATCGTGTTATATCTTCTTCATTGCCTTTAATGGTCTTTTGCAATTTACTGCATTCCTGAACAACGAAATTAAGTTGTATGAGATCACTGGGTACAAGTTTTGTTCAAGGACAATTTTACATTGTACACAGAAACAAGAATGATGCCTTCAACAGAAATTGCATTGCATTGTACCTTTGTTTTCTCTTTAAATTCAGCCTTAACTTCACTGGATATCTCTTCCTCCTCAGCCAATCTACAGCATTAATAATTTGATTTTAGATCACTTTTAATTAGATTTTACACATTCTTAAAAATTATTTTTTAGAAAGTTCTTTGGTGCTACGTGAATAAATACTACACGTTACGTAGTAGCAAAGTATTTTGGGCAACATTTAGCAAAAGACAGTCAACTCTCTCTAGGATGGACACCATCAAAACCAACATCAGTTGTCCATCTTAGAGAGGTGTCCACCATATAGAGAGTTTAGATACAGTAAAATGACTGAAAAATGGCATGCAGGTACCAACATCAGTCATCCCTCTTACGCACATGTGTTTACACAGCACTGATGTAAAGCACAGTCCTAGGTGGGATAAAAGAATAGAAGATAATAGAAGATAATAGAAGGGTAACTACCGCTCACTCGTACTCGTTACGAAGCTGTCGGAACTATAATAACAAAATGTGTAACACAAAAAGACTGTCAGAATTTGTAACTGTGAAATACTCAGATTTTTTGTCATAAGATAAATGTTTATTATGTGTAATATGCGCACGATCCTGTTATCCAGCTCTTAGCTGCAAGTGGGTCTGAATAAACAACTCTATCTATCTCTATCTAAATGAAAATCTACATATACATGAGCCTAAGAAAAGCATTTCTCAATGCCTTGGATTCCTCCGAAATTCACGCAAGTGTTTACACAGAGCAGCATTCTTTTATAAAATTGAGGAAAGAAAAGTAATGCAATGAGTAACAATGTCCAACTACAGTTGCTGTTGTTGTAGTTTAAACTTATTCTGATTTCACTTTTACTATCCTAGATTACGAAGATGACAAAATGGAAAAGAAATATATAAGAAAGTATCAACTGACAGGGCAAGAAACTTTATTTTTAATTCACTTGTCCCTTCGGACAAGTGCAATGTGTATTTTGCTTGTCCGAACCACAAAGCTACTTGTCCAAAAAGAAAAACAACTTACATGTACAACAATACTACAGGGGAATATAAAAACTGCCTAATTCGTTTTCAAAAACATTGTAAATAGCTCATAGATGTCGACTGAGACAAAGACATTGTGGATGCTTGACTGAACAAGAAACGCGCTAATTGTGCTGAACACAAACACGTGTGGTATCATGTGCCTGCTGTTATACTGTACAACAGGACTCGCATGGAATTTGATGGCGGCACTTCGCTGGACAAAATCAAACACACAACGTAAACAAAATGATATTTTAATCTACTTTTTGCAAGAGCTAGTTATTTTTTAGGGCACTTAAGTTATCAAATATGGAAAGAATGATTTATTGTATATCCAAGAAAAGCAGGTAGGTAAAGTTTGTTAACTTTTTTTTAGTATGACCTCTACGACTTGGTCGTCCATTTGGACAACTGGGCTCACGTTTTTGCTTGTTCGAACAGAAAAGTTACCTGTCCCAGACGTTCGTACGACCCAAGTTTCCTACCCTGATTGAAACAAAGAAACTTTAACCACAACATGTCAAGACTACATGATATGTATGTCTGATACAAGTCGATGACGATTCTCTGTATTCTCATCACCTGTCAGCATGACAACATATTGCTATGAAAGGAGAAATAAGAGTGTGACCATGCTTGGAGAGTAGTACTGTACCTGTCTTTTAGACAGTCCACTTGATACAAGAGTGCCTGCTTTTCGTTATCCAGCTGAGCTATTGATACCATCACTTTCCTGTACTTTTCTTCTGTTTCTTTTAGGTTGTCCTGAAATATTTTTTATTTTATTTTATTTGCCACACCACAAATACAATTATTATAAAGAAAACAATAAAGATAAAAAGAATAAAGGTAACAATGGTGAGGAGGCCGAAAGGAAACTATGCAGCTTATGTTAATTAGGCCTCCTCCATTATAGTTAAAAAGGAGAAATACGAGGACAGATACAGTTAGCTACTCAAACACATTTATATAAGAATACTAATAACTATAAAAAATAAACACCTTAAGTGCTTTTTTAAAGGAGACAGGAGAGGACGAGTTGACGATCTCCGTTTTAAGGAGTTGTAAAATTTATGTCATCATCATCATCATCATCATCATCATCATCTTTATTTAATCACGGTGTATACATCAGGCATAAAAATTCTAATAAGCTAAAAACTATGAATTACTATAAAAGACTATGTATACAAAAAAGAAAAAAAAAAAGGCCTGTTTTACATGAATGCCGTGTCGGAATTAACTAGTAATCGTTGGAAATTAGTTAGACATGTTGCTTGTCTGGCGACTGAGGGTAGACTGTTCCAGAGAACTGCACCACTATAGCTAAAGCTATTTTTGTAATAGTTAGTACGTGGTAAGGGAATAGCAAGCTTATTCTCAGAATCGCGTAAATTGTAGGAAGTAATCACATCACTCCGCTGGATAAATTTCGAGGACAAGTAATTGGGTGTGAGGCAATTTAAGGACTTATAGACCATCTCAGCCTTTAGTTTTTGACGTCGAGTTTCTAAATTATCCCAACCCAATTCTTTAAATAGTTCGTTGGCGTCAGCATCATAGCTGGAATGAGTAAGGACGCGGGCAGCGCGATTTTGAAGTCTCTGTAGTTTGTCAGATAATGTTTTGGCACAGTTACCCCAAACAACACTACAATAGTCGAAGTGCGATTGAACTAATCCGTGATAGATATTATGTAGAGTAGCAGGAGGAACACAGTGACTTATTCGTTTAATAGATCCAATACCAGAAGAGACTTTTTTAGATAAAGCGTTGATATGATTACTCCATGTTAAATTTTCATCAATTATGACACCAAGAGACTTAGCAAAATTGACTCTGTTTAATTGTGTACCATCAATTTCCAAGTCTGGGATAATGGATAGATTGTTCAGTTTTTGTCTTGATCCAATTAACATAAATTCAGTTTTTGTCATATTGAGAGTCAATTTATTGGCAATGAGCCAACGGTTTATATTTGATAAGTCCTGATTTAAAGAAGCCTCGATGGAGTAGATGTCGTTATCAGCATATGTCAGGTGAGTATCATCCGCATACATTCTTGGTTGCGAATTTGATAAACAATTGGGTAAGTCATTAATATATAAGAGAAAAAGCAAGGGCCCTAGTATTGTACCCTGGGGGATCCCACAAGTTAAGGTGCAGCTTTTAGAAAGGACACCATTAACCGCACATTTTTGCTTACGATTGTCTAAGTACGAAGAAAGCAATTCGTAGGCATTTCCTTTGATTCCATATAAATATAATTTGGATAGTAAAATAGGGTGATTGACTGTGTCAAATGCTTTTTTCAGATCTAAAAAGACAACAGCGTTAATATAGCCACAATCTATGTTACTTATTTAGTTTTTTCAGTAGCTTTAAAACCTGTCCACTATCAATAGGGCAGAATTCAAATCTATTGTTAATACCTTTGACATATTCCCGATGACAATGGTCACTGTTGTTAGATAATGGGATGTCATTAGCAAGTTTGGGTCCTATCGATGAGAAATGATCATTGAAAGCATTCGACAAGTCAGTTGCATCCGATAGAGAAATATCATTTAGATTTATTTCTCTAATTGATGAATTGACGGCTTTACGAGATGTAAGATCATTGACAATTTGCCACGTTTTACGCGGGTTGCCATTGGTTTCGATAAATTTATTATTATAAAATAATTCTTTAGCAGCTTTAATTTCAATATTAACTTTGTTACGCATTCTTTTGAAGTTGGCCCAATCGTGCGGATCGTTCGACTTGATTGCTTTGATCTTTAATGCGTCACGATTATGCATGCGTTCTTTCAATTTAGCAGTAATCCATGGAGAATTTTTAGATCTAACGCGCTTAATGCGAATCGGTGCATGTTTGTCAACAATTTGTAAAAATTTGTTTTTCCACTCTGTCCACATTTGGTTAGGATCGAGAGCTGCATTTAAAAATTCCCAGTTCTCGTTGTAGATATCGTTACGAAATTTGGCACGATTGAAGGTTTTAAAATTTCTGTACGTTACTGAGGTGTGGCCCTTTCGGAAGTTAATTGAAAGTTTACGAAACACATAAACAAGACTGTGATCACTAATGCTGATATGGGCAACTCCGGAGCAGACTACCCTCTCTGGACAGTTCGTATAAATTAGATCGATCAAAGTAGACGACTTATCTGTTATCCGAGTAGGCTCAGAAATTAGTTGGTGGAGGCCATAAATATCAGCAATGTTTGTTAGTTGATGGACATTGTTGTCATAATTGGTTGAGGCCATGTCGGCATTCATATCACCAAGTAGGAAAAATTCAAGATTTGTTAGATCAATTCTCGCAATGAGATTTTCCAAATGGGAGAATAGCCCTGTTGGAGAGTTAGGAGGCCTATACCAATTGACAACAATAAAAGGTTTAGAGTTCGGCTTGCGAATTTCGATACATAGGTTTTCAAGGTCATCAATATTGAGATCAGACCGCACAAAGAAATTTATCGTAGATTTAATATAGAAACATATGCCTCCGCCACCATCGCTAAGCCTATCTCTTCGAATTAATTCGTAGCCACAGATATAAAAATCAGAGTTATTATTAGATACGCTTAGTTTAGTTTCCTGAATAGCAAGAACATCTAGACACTTATCGGCAAGCAAGATTCTAATTTCATCGATATGCGTGGAGAGTTTGTTAACATTTAGCGAAGCTAACTTAAATCCACGTTTTGAAGGAATACGATTGCTAATAATGCATTGTTGCTGATTCAACATTGATTGAGTCGATTTGTAATTATTGTTATGAGATTCATAAAATTCAAGATGATCGGCATTCGAGGAAATAGGTCAATTATTCGAGGAAATAGGTCAATTGATAAAAAAACGGAAAATTGCTTGATGTTAGTCTGACAGAAAAGCAAACGAAAAGCATGAGAGTCCCTTGTATGATACAAATGAATTTGTCTCTGTAGGGTAAATTTGTAATCAAATTCTAAATGAAGGGTATGCAGGGCTGTCAATAAGGGCCGGGGCCGGAAAGAGAACTGAAAAACACATCAAACAATAAAATCCCCAGGCTACCTTTCTAATTTCCCCACCTACTTGAAAAATTAGTGAGAGCCCTGAGTATGGTTTTGGTAGGAGTACAACTGTACATAAATAAATGCTAGTTGTAATAGGTTATATTATGAAATTTTAAAAAACCAAGGTTTTGAAAGATTGGATCAGTATCTGCATAGAAATGAGATTTAGCTATAGCTCTCACCACTTGGTTCTGTAGAATTACAAGACGAACAAGGTTAGATTTGTAAGTAGAGGGCCAAAATAAGTTGCAATAAAAAAAAGTATAAATCAATCACACTTTAACTGAGGAAAAACCACTTTCCTCAATATTCATTTGGTCAAAACCCTTAAAAAATGTTACTGATTGTTTTGTAAAATAACCTGCTGTACATTGTATTCCTGGTATTTTTCCAGGGATATACGTGCATTGAGACCACTAGATTACAAGTGACACTAGACTACATGTACACTCAAAGAAATACACTTTCACAGTAAATGCAAATCTGAGAAAGGAAACAAAGTGGCTGTGGAGAAGAGCTTACAATACTGGCTTACAATACTGCAAGTTGTGAACCTCAACTTCTCAAATTCCCCAAAAATCTGAACGAAAAGTTGGTTTTCCTTAGATCTGTATTTTTCTCAAAGATACATGGAACTTCCCGATTTTTCAACCAATATTTGTTGCTTTCCATCGGACGACCAATACTTTGTTCTGCTCAGCAAATGGCTTTTAAATGCCACTTGCTCAGGGACAAGTTTGGTAAAAAATAATCGTTGAACCCTGGATTTAAAATAGATCATTTTGCATTTACTTTCCGTAATGGTCATCTTGAACAGCAACCTGTGATGTGTATTCATATCAACTGAGAGTTGACTGGTAACAATCCAACATAAGCCACCACTTACTAGGCTACATAAGCTCTGAATTTCCACAAAGCCCAGTTGGAGATCAAGGTTTTAATACCAAAGAGTCTGTGTGACGCCATGATCAGACATGACTCGGACAAAAACCACAATGGTGAACGATTTGAGAATTTCTTCAAACAAAATAAAAGCTGATGTTCCTAAAACATTCCCTTGATTCCAGAAAACAATAGTTAATGTTGTCTGAGTCTTGTAGGGGTCTAATAATTTGCATTCTATTTAAAGACCTTGTATGCTAATGCTTTGCTATTAAAGATTCCACAAACCTGAATGCTCTTTAAGACTTTTTCAGGCACCAGTGGTCCATTCATGTCCATTGTTTGATCCTTAGCAATGGTAGTCAAGCTTGACGACCCTGTAGAGATTGACCTGGATACCGGGGCCTTGATGGATTTAAAAAAAAGGAATAAAAATATATATATTATTTACAACTCTCCAGTAAAAAGGATCCAAAATACAATTGTTCAACTCTTTACACACAATTGAATTAATTCATCGATTATCTACGAAAAGAACAAATGTAACCTCCCAAATGAATTATCACATGATCTGAATTGGGTAGCAACAAGGGATGTAAACACGTTAGACAAATAGGTCTATTTCTCTGACATTTAGAAAAAGTCAAATAGTACATGGATCTACAGTAGTCTCTAGTGTAGGATGTGTGCTAAAAAGTTACCATTATTGGCGTTTTGCAATTACCTTCTTTCTTGCTGGTGGGATCGGTGGTTCATCATTTACAGCCTGATCATCGTCATCAACCTGCAAATTTAATAACATAATTTTTAAAACAGTTACCATTCGACAGAAGAAAGGTGTTTCGTAATTCAAAATGTTTGAAGTACATATAATAGTAGGTGGTTGTGACATTAAATGTTCTCACCGTGAGCTGATTACTATGACCAGAGTACCCAGCGATCTATAGTCAAGTATTGAAAGAGGCAGAACTCCAGAAGTTGCCATCTTGCTTTGAAACCCAGCATGAATGTCTCCATTTAACCCAACATCGCCATTCAATGGATGTAACTGTATCTCAATATTGTCATACCAGGGGTTTCAAAACAAGCCGGCAGCTCCCGGAGTTCGACCGGTTACTTGACTATTATGCTGCCAGATACGCTGGTCATAGCAATCAGCTGGTGACCAAAAAGCTCACTTATAACAGCCACCTACTCTTCCAGTCGGTGACACCTACTTCAAAACATTTTGAAATACCTGTTATACATAAGTATAATAATTATAAAATGTAAATAATTATAAAATAAAACAAATTGGTATATTGTTTGTTATGACTGATTTTAACTGATAATCATAGCAAGAGTTAGAGCCCTACACAACAAAAATTAAAAAAATATATTTTAAGGACATACATTCTCTTCTTCTTGCTGCTGGCGTTCAAGTTCTTTTAAACGTATACTTCTTGCTTCTGCTCTGGCGGCTCTCTTGGCGGCAAGGCGTGCTTCAGCCTGCAATACATATTATACATGTAATTACACTCTCATTTATGTGAAAACCTTGTCTTGCATATGTAGTACAGTACTCAGGATATAAAAATACTAAAAAAAGTCCTACAGCTGGTGAATGATGTAGATTATTTACAATGTATTTGCCAAGAACAACAAAGTTCCTTCCAATCATCTGTCCTTCAAAATACTGCAGCAACCAAAGATAATTTTAGAAAGTGAATCATTAATGAAATGGTTAATAATAACTTCTATCATAATTACTAATTGTGTGCATTTCGTATATTAATGTTTTATACTCTTATTTGAATTTAATTATTTCAGACTTCCCTAATAGCATAGTGATAGCATTTTTCCTCCTCTTTACCTTTCTTTTTATGTGTGTATTTGACCTTAAATTTATTTTCATTTAATGCTGATGTCTACTGACTGCCTGGCTCTGCTAGCCCAGGAATACTGTTTTTAATTTAACACAGACACGTGAGTACAAATAAAGATTATTGTTATTATTGCTTGGGTTTGCAAACACATACAATATACTTTTGTAATTACTTGTATTCACAATTAATAATTCAAACAGGTTGGAAACATTACTTTAATATTGAATATTGTCTGGAGATTGAACTTGTGGTTTTCTACACCATGAACTTTGAAATAATGGCGTTGATCGATCAACAGTAATCATACTCATCGATAAAGAATGAATTATTTTTAATTCTAATATCGTTGACTGTTCTTGAGAATTTAAAAAATGTGGTATATAGATGCCAAACTTCCAACTAACTGAAAGAAATGTTTTATTTTTGTACTTCTTCACCGATGTCAACGAAGAATAACTTTGATGCGTTAATTAAAATCCAACGCAGTAGCAAGTCTCTCATAAACAGCTCAGGGACGCTGAAATAAAGCAGGAAATGGTTAAGGTGGCCACCCACCATAAAAAGACAGTGGCAACAATCGTAAAGAATAAACAACAGCACGCATACACGCCCCGGTTAAACGTGTCGCGCGCGCAGAAATACTTTCGGTCGAATAAAAGGAAAACGCTAGACTAATTAGAACTGTCAAAGAAAAAAAGATGGGAAAGGTGGTAGCAAGGAAAGAATTCCACCTAAACTAATCTATAAGAAGTGTTTAGAAGTAATATCACATCGTAAATCGTGACTTTTTTCTGCCATTGATTGAGAATTGCCGAAATTGACATTTTTGCACACGAAATGTAACAATCAAGAAATGTGACAAAATATTAGAACACAAAAATCGCTGCTATCAAAGACAGACAGAACTTTTAATAACGATAGAACAAGGTAAATGAATTTACTACGTACAGCGTTAAATCTCCCAATAGTAAAGGTTCTAGTCCGGTTTAATCATAGAGAAGTATGCCACGAATCAAAATACACAATTGTAGATTAAAGCAGATTTTTATACCCCTTACCTCACGAGCAATTTGATTGAGAGCCTGGTCTTCCGACGACGAGGATGTCCTAGTAAGCGGCCTTCTTCTGCCTCCGTGTGCTGAGCTCATTTTTAACGATGAAGTCACACAAACACACACCTACGAGCAATCAGCTACAGCTAGTCGCCGACTTGAGCTTACATCTGTTCTCACAAATCGCGCACAACAAGTCCTAACGTTTTGTCCTTTTTTCACGAAGTAGCCCGCCAAGCACAGCCTGATTAACTGCTTTGCTTCGTTCACCACTCTTGGAATAAATTCAAATGGCAATACAAATATTTTTTGCTTCGTAACACCACTTTTCCGCCATGGCCTGCACTCTGTGGATCTCCCGGATCAAAGGCAATAGAGGACATGCGCCAGCATTTTACAATGGTGTCTTCCGCTGACCGCTATGTCTCAAAAGGGCGTGGTGGGCTCAAAGACGAGGGTCCCTGTCTGAAATTTACACGTGTCAATAGACTCTGGATAGAAACGTTGTTTTCCACTTGATTGACTGAATTTCAGTTGGAGCCCTCCCCGAAAATAAGATTGAATGATATGAAAAGGAAAGAGCTATGTTTTTAAGCTTTTCTACTCACAGGCAGCCCAAGCTCACGTTGTGATCAAGGATCATATTGCATAAAAGCTGTCATGGCAAAAATATAAGAGTTTGTATGGGAATATTTTACAACACCTTTTAGCAAACCGAAATACTGCCAAATCTTAAATAAAATTGCCTTACCTTACTTTCACTGTGTTTTTATTCTTGTCTGAACGCTTA
>OX393566.1:231983-302208 GCA_947652115.1 Blastomussa wellsi | reverse complement strand
TGAATGGCTTGCGACGCTTTGAGAAAACAATGAAACAAACAACAGGAACAATGCCCCTAGCCCTAAAACAATAGCAACTGCTGCAAGTAGATTTACAAGCTTACGAGAGCTGCTACCCTACCGCGTAAAATCCGACTCAAGCCCAGGGGGTTACTTGCATAACAGGGGAGGAGGAGGGGGGTGGGGGGGGCGGGGTGGGTGGGTCAGACAGAGCTTCATATTGCAAACCCATAAAAATTCACAAGCCTGAAATTTCTTACCCAAAAAAATACAAGAATTAAATACCTTGATACGGGTTTATTCAGTCAAACAGAAATTTTGCTTGATAGGTCTCTTGACCCAAAAAAGTACTGAGCGTGTAAGTTTTCAACCCAAAAAAATATGTCAGACTCCTCTGCCATGTACAGTATACTGTGAGTACCCCCCCCCCCCTGGCTTTCTCAGCCAGCTCTTAACCTAAATTATTATTTATGATGTTTTTGTTCTGGTGCTGATTTTTGTAGTGGAGTTTTCCTGAAGTAAGCACCAAAGGTTGGCTTCACATTGGACTTTTCATTGCATTTGCAACAATGCTACTCACTTCTGTCACATGGATTATCTGGTCACGGGTCAGTAGAACCCCATCTGCAATTGCTGAACGAACCACAGAGGAAGTAAAGTTTGCCTACATGGTAAATGGTTTGTTCATTGCTTTGGCAGTTGGCGGCTTGTACTTTGACAGCTTAAAACATTTTAAACAGTATTCAAAGCGATGGGCAGCGCTGAACCAGAATGTGGTGGTGGAATGTTATGAAGAAAATGGAAAAGTCGAAGGAATAGATGTTAAATTACCACAAAGGGTGCATCCAGGGCAGTCACCAGTAAGCATGGCCTTAGAGGAGACTGAACCAGAAAGACTTTCAGTAACTGTTCATACAGCGTCAGATAATCAAGATTGCAGACATGATTCTACAGCCTGGGTCTAATAGTCTAGCTAGTAAAAAAATAATTTTGAAAAGAATTCTTGAATGAGCTTGAGGCTAGCAAAGGCTGGTGGAATCTTGATTTCTTAAAAGTCTACTATCGTGACAAGCCAAGGTCTGAGCATGATAATCCTTGCTAGCATGCATACACTGAAACCGATTATATGTTTTATTTTATTGCTTAGTTGACATTTAAAACACTAGTAATATTAGGCTGAACTTTGCGTTGAAGCTTTCTGTTTTGTGGCCAGTATAAGTTTATAAATATCGGAAATTAGTTGAGTGCACTTGTTCATATAGTAGTACATGTTTACTCTCATTAACAAGTAATAGGTCTGAGCTTGAGATTCCTGTCATATGCAGGGGCGGATCTAAGGGAGGGTGCAGGGGGTGCGCACCCCTCCCTGATATGACCTGTGACTTTCTAATTAATATAACTGGTATTCTGCTTACGTCACTCATCAATTACGTCATTCCTTAGTGGTGCACCCCCTCATAAGAAAAATCCTGGATCTGCCCCTGATATGTGATAGTTAACTGTAGGCAAAGCCCAAATCAACCATCACACAAGCGAAATCGGAAGCGAATCTAATTTTTTTAGTATGGTAGGCAGTGAGTACCGTAGCCAGTCAGAAAACAGCATTAATTTTGTGCTAGTAGATTTATACTAAAACAGAATAGATAGTGAGTAGTGTAGCCAATCAGAGAATAGTATTCTATCACAGCGTTATTGATAGAATGCCTGTTAGTACAGTGTAGTTATCCACTAATTATAAAAACCATTCACTTTGGAAAAATGCAAAACTACATTACATATAAAGTGGTTTTGCATTTTCCAGTTTGGGGAGTACCACTTCCACTTCCACTTCCCTTCACTCAGTCAATGGGGGTTTCAAATTATACCTAAAAACCAAAGGCAAAAGAATGTTTATGATTTTGCATATATCATTTTGCTTAAAGAAAATCTTTTGTGTAGAATTTGGACTCATCCATTATTTTTTTTTTTAAACAGAATATGCATCTTTGATCCCACTACAGTTTGGCAGTTTCAATATTTGGAGGTTGCTGGATAAAGAATAACAGAAAATTATGTTATCCAGGGGATTTTCAGTTTTGTAGGAAGTTCCTTTCTGGTGAACAGTTGAAATTAGTAAAGATATCAATTATTGACATAAGCTTTTTCAAGTTGGATGTTTCCCAAATGGATGTTTCTCTAATAGAGAACGTTCTCTTTTGGGGGAAATGAGTTCTACAAGTTCTCATGTAAATACCCCAAATGTTTGGGAAAAATAATTGGGTCGGTTAGCTGCAGCTCTACAGGCAAGGTGTCACCTGAACAATCTGCCTTGCAAAACAATAGCAACTGCTACATTAAATGCCCAGTAGAATTACCAGCTTATGAGAGCTGCTACACTTCTGAAATAACTGCATGTGCACTAATTTGGAAATGCTCTATAAAAACGAGGAAATTTGGCGTAAACAAGAATTTCCGTATGATGTAAATATTACAAAATTACTTGCTGGATATTTTAAATATCAAACTTCATTGATTTATGCTTCTAGAAGATCATAATTCTAAATAAACCGAAAATTAATATCAATTTCGTTGGCCTGGTCAACTGTTCTTTTTCTTATACAGTATAGTCGCAAATCCCAAAAAAGACTTTAATACTTAAAGTTACCCCTTCCCGCCTTCAGTTACACAAATTGCTGGCATTATTTCGGAGATACTACATGTACATGCATGATTGGCTGAACTCAACGAAAGTCGTAGTTCAGTTCAAAGTTTCTGTAGCACAAAACGACCGGTTGTCATTGCAAGAAGGGTCCTTCTGCTACACTGACATATTGAATCGCTCTTATCTCCCCTCCCCAACTAATTGTGCCTTGCATCAACTGAGTACCTCATTTAAGGGCTGTTTTGTTGAGCCAAAACTACCAGTTTTCACCATTATTGGCAACTCTGAATTCGAAAGTAGGGACCGCACGAATGTAATGACAATCCAAAACTACGAACTGCAAACACAATTTGTCTTGTTTAAAATTACAGATTAGTCTTGGAAAAATTGTGTTAAAAACTAAAATATCATATATATTTTAAAAATAAATTGCCGTGCGTGTTTGCTACCCGAAATTTAAGAACCCCAATCGTGGCGCAATCGTAGTTGCTATTCTTAGAACTGATGCGATTCTCTGAAATTAGTGATGCATAGGAAATCGATGCCAAGTGCGAAAGTGCCGAGTTTTCTACAAAACTTTATAGTATCTGTTTCCATTTGTTTCGAACATAGGCGTATGGGCGGACACCTTCGGGCTTAGCGGGGTTGTAACCTCCCTGTCCGAAAAAAATTCACAATTTCCGAATGTGTTAGCATTAAACCGGTATAAAATCCCCCCAAAATTGCAGCTGCTGTTGCCTGAATCTTGAGCGCTTTGCCCGAAAAATGTCGACAATTTTCGAAACTGGGGGCCTACCCACCCCCACCACCTTGTACGCTAAGGGATATGTAGCGTCTCAACCCACCCCTAAGGCACCGATCCAGGCTCCTGGCACCAACCATATGATACCCCGGTAGGCTATTGCAATCTTTTACAATTCTGTTAAAAAACGGATACTAAAATAACGAATATTTAAGCTCTTTTTCAGGGAAGTTTCGAAGCGCGAAGGGACATGGGGAGGGAACCAATACTCAACACGTACTCACACGTTCACATGCGTACCTATTTTTCCCAGGCTCTTTGGATAGTCGAGAAAACTTGGGAAAGAAAATAGGCAGCCAATCAGAGAATTGATTCATAAATTTGGCGCGATTTGCAGAGCCTTCGCGGCAGAACAGACCTCATTGAAAGTATATTTCAATCTGAAGTCTTGGACAATTTTCCTTCGAGCCAGAATCTTATGCAGTGATCAGAGTGATAAGGTACGAAGATCATTTATACTAAATATTTTTCTCTGTATGTTGGCTGTGCGATCTAAACTCGGCTCGATTTGTTGCTGAATTGCCCGACGCACAAGCTTGCACACCACTAGTAATCGAGCCAGAATTTCAATGAATTGTGGGACTTAGTGATATTTTATCGTATTTTTCGCAGAATTTTACGATCTGATCTTTTGAGGACCATTCAGATAAAGAACGAAGATGGTTACGATACCAGAATGTGAGGGGCTCTTCGAACCTCTTCTTCGCGTTCTAGAAGACAAAATGGCGGCGTGTGACGATCAAGTCGACGTATATCTCAGAATGACCGAGTAAGCTACAAAGGAATCTCCGTTGAACATACCTAGAGAGTTCAAGATTGAACTTAATAATTATTCTTTGCACGTTATTTTCTTTTCATGTACCAAGTCGATGAACGATTATGATATAAGCTTTATAATTGATGTCTACTATTTTATCGATGCAAGTGGTAGTGCAGTAGCACGGAAATTCTATCAATTTTCGAATGTTTTCTGGATCATAATTATTTTAAATTCTGGCCTCTTTGATGATATTTTTAATTTCATTATTTCAATATAAATTTGTATTTACAGAATGCAGTCAATCAAGCGAGGTTTTTGAGCTGAACTTTTTAACCATGATAACTTTAGTGGACCCCCATACTGCGTGACGTACAAGATTAAGAGAGAGAACTTAAAAGGACTTCGTTAAAAAATTCTTCTTTATTTTTCCTATCAGCCGCTTAAGAGATGAAGAAGATGTATTTGTGAAGGAGCTTCTTCATTTTCTGAGCAGAGTTGTCATAGTCTTCAAGGTGAGTATTTTTTTAATATCCAAGAACGATAATACATATATATAAATGGATGTACATGTACCCCCCGGACTAACATCCATAGGTATATTCTTGGTTTGCCAGTGATGTCATCAATGCCATGTTGGATGACAAACAAAAGATTTCTGATTAGCCTCTTTTATTTGGTCATCCAACATGGCCGCCATGCTCATTGTCATTTGAGTCTCTTGGGATTGGTTGTAAACCAGCAATGATTTAGTGAAGTTGCCTCAACTGGTATTGATTACATTTGATTGATTTGTTTTCAACTGGAAAATTAAATGACTGCATGGTTTGTAATAAAATGTGCCAAGCATTTTGACAAGCAACTGTGACTTGCATCAACTTTGATATTCCATAATAGCATCATTTATCGTGTTCTTTTTGCTGTAGAGGGATATTCAGTCTGATAGGTCCGATCTCTGCCAAGCATCATTGCAGGCTCTTGGACACTGCCTCTACCAAGAGCAGATAGCAAGGTGAATATGTAACCAATTTTGGATGAAAATAGCTGCTTCAATTTTTCTGTTTGTAACTGCTCAAAGAAATATTTACCATGATACCATTTTTTTTTCAGTTCTATTTATCTCCCAGAAGGACAAGATGTCATTGAAGGTAAGTTGTTACATCCCTTTCAATCTCAATACATGAAACTTTAAAATTCAAAATTGAAAATGTTCAATTTTGGACTGGTATCTTATTAAGGGTACCGAGAGTCGTAATGCTACTAGTGGCATCATGCTATTAGAGGTTAGTCACAAGGTACAGTATCCAGCAATCAATTTCTTCCCAGGATCAGATCCCTTAAATTAGCACATCCTTTGAGCTTTAAAATCAATTGATTAAATTAAGCTTTGATTATTTCCCCTGTAGGCCTTCTGTCAAAGATTCAGGAGTCTGAAGATAAAGGAGTGTGTACCCGGGCATTATGGTGTCTTGCTAAGCAGAATTTAGACAGTAGGATAATAAATTCCAAGGTATTGCAGCTGTAACAGATATTACTCCATTTATGAAATCTCCTTCAGATGCCCATGTGTATACAAGGTATACTTGTAGACAGAACTGTAAGCTGTATTCCAAATCTAGACTCTAACAGTTGAAATATCTGCTGTGAGTAATGCAAGAGAAAATAAGGAGACAGAAGAAATGAAAGTTTGCTTGTAATGATGGACTTATGTCACTGAAAATGTTTTCAAAGGAAAATGGCATTATATGCACGGCAAAGGAAACAAACTTTGTTTACAAAGCCATTCTATAAAATCTTTTGTGGAATTGATGTGTCCATTAAGCCAAAGCCTTCAGTTTTCCTCTCTGTCCTCTCATTTTCTCTTAATTACTGTGATGTGAAATTGACAGATGTCATTCAAGCTGCATGTTCATTTTTATTTTATGTTTAGCTGGAATCCATTCTCATCACCTTGGAATCAGTCCTCTCCAAGGATCTCCAATCTGTTACAGTTGACCATGAAGCTCTCAGTGTGATTGAAAGGTAAGCATATTACTCAATATTGTGGATCCACGTCACAAATAATTTACTTGATATGTACATTATATAATATGTTCGACATTCACATGAATAGGTGAACAGTGTCAGAATGGTCTTATTAGTTTGTGTCTGAATTAATAATTGTATTAATATTTAGGTTACTACAGCAACTTCCTAAGTCTGAAATGATAACGACAGTTGATTATTGGGCAAAGCTAGCATTTCCTCTGCTTGTGAGCTCAGCTATCAAGGTAATTACAAGAAACCTGTTTGTTATGTTGATAGAAACTGAAAAGCTGGAGAGTGTAAGGATCATATGTATTTAAGGAACCCGTCGGCCGAGTATCGAACCAATACTATCTGTCTAGCTCAGCTGACACTGAGTATTGGCCTTATGCCGGCCAATACTCGGTTGACATGTCGGTTGATACTTGGATGACACTCAGTCAGTATGTCCGACACCTTGACTTTTTTGATACGATAAACTCTTAGCGGTATATTGGTAGACTGATGGTGGTACACCGTATATTGGTCGACTCTCGGTGGTGTATTTTTTGCAATAGTGTCGGTCAATACTCGGCTGATGGGGGCCTTATGTACACATGATCTGAGTTTAATTTGGACCTGCTGTTCGCTTTTTGAAGGTACGAGAGAGGGCTTTAGCTGTAATTTCCACTGGACTGGAACACATGATGTCTTCACAAGAAAAAGTTGTAAAAATCCTTGTTCCTCTTCTGAAAGGAGTAAGTTTTATTGACAGTAGCCAGTGAAAATAACTTATGATAAAAATAATTTTTTATTTTTATTAATTTGATGCTTGCATCAAAACAATATGTCCTACATGTACGTCTTTATACCCGTGCACGGTACTTGTAGTTTCTATTAATAACTCTGATCCCTCTCGCATATTAGGTAATTCTTCAATATAATGTGCTCCTTCCACAGAAAGGATTGGAAATTAATCAGGAAGGGAGGAGGGGGGTTCCTCAAAGTCCACAAAATTTACAGACTGAAATGCGTAATGTTTAACAATTTGGAATTATCAGAGGGGTCTCTCAGAAAAAAGTTCTTTTATGGGTGATGTACAGAATTTATTTTATGGAAATAGTCTCCACAATACAATGTAGTAAGTCAGAAGGTCATGTTTGTTTAATTAATTCTCAGTGCTTGTTGAAGGAGTTTCCCAAATTGTGTTCTGAAAAGAAGGAGTTGTTTGTACTGAAGTGCTGGTGTTGCATCGTCCCAGTTTTAGGAGAGGTAAATAAATGATAAGTAAACTCATATTTACTGTGGTTAATTAAGCTCAAGTCCATTGTTTGATGCTATTTTTGGTGGTTCTCCGGCATGGTCTCCTTCACTAAACTTGTAAAAAATAATTACAACCCTGACCCCCTCCCCCAAAATTGTTACCCAATGACCTTCTGTCAAAAAATGCATTCAAAGCTAAATTGAAAATAAATGTTTAGTAAAAGTAAATGTGATTTAAAATAATAAAATAAGGATAAACAGGATCAAAGGAAAAATTCAAAGTGTATTATTTTGAGAAAGTCAGTGTAAGACTGTTGCAGCTATTGACATCTTGTTTTTCTACCACAGACTCTACACAGAGGAGGAAGTTTGATTAATGACTTGTTAAAGCTTGTTGAGCAGGTACAGCATAACTACAGTTTGTTGAGCTGGGCATTCCTTACACGTCAATCTCTGCCTGAATAGTCGAAGATTTTCTACCTGATCAAATGACTACCTACATGTAACTCAAGAATTGAAATAAAGGTTGTTTTAATTTACATTGCATTTTCATTTTCAGGGATTCCGAAATCCATCAATGGAAGTTCAGGTGATGTCCTTCTCTGCATGGAATATCTTGATTGACAACTTTGCTCTCTCACCAGGTAAGTTAACACAGCTTTTTTATATCCTGAATTTCTGTAAGAGTTAGGTTAGTGGCATGTTAGTTTGCTGTGATAACACATGCAGTTTCCAAAACAGATAGTTTTGGATCCTAGCAGCTAAATGAGCCTTCAGTTACAGTAGCTCTCTAATCAGTTGCTGTAGGTCATTAACCTATTGGCACCAAGAGTTTTTGAAAAGAGAGCTTTTTGGGCATTTGTGACATTTTATGGTCAGTTGTGAGCTAAATCTGTTCCCAATTACTCAAAACTTCCTTTGCAACATGATAGCATGCCTGTCTTTCCACAAGTGTTGTGTTTTATGATATTTTTGCTTGGGCATGTGCAAAAGGCTAAATTTGGAGATTTGGTTAAAAAGTGAAAAAACATCTTTAGACTTCATTTTTTCCTGCTGCAGTTGCTGGCCTTCTACTGGGCTTGCCTTTAGTTGAAAAATTCCAGAGAAAGCTTCATGCAAACAGGCAATTCTTGCCGTAGAGTAGCCAAGGATAGTTGCAGATGTATTTTTTCCTCTGAGTTTTTCACTCAAATTTCTTAGCATTGCTGTGTGTATTGCATGCTCAATTAACTGTCACCCTGATCTGGGTATCATTGGAAAGATCTTTTCCTCCTTTAGAGATTGAGTGACCATTGTCTATTTTCATTGTAGATGTCCTTTGTAGTCCAAGGAGGGTCAAACTCATAATGACTCCTTTGAGGGTATGTTAACAATCATTATTATAATTCTAATAAGAATTCATGACAATTTACTTCAAATAATATAATAACATTAAATAAATATTATATTACAATTACAAATTTAGTTGTAGAAGGTTTTATGTTGTAAGAAGTTGCGAGATTAGTTTAAAGTTTGAAAAAAGCCAGTGAACTTGTTTGCCAAAAAATGAAAATAAAGACACAACAGGAAATTTCTCTCAGCTGATGAGTGTCTTTATTCTCAGTACCTGTCTGCTTAATAATGTATGGATATTGTAACAAGAATTCAAGTTTTGCAATTGGTTTTAAAACTAACTTCAAAACAAAAATAATAAGGACTGGTAAAATAGTGATTTCTTCTCTATCCTGAGCTTTGAAACAATGTGTATTCGGATTATTAATTATTACTATTTTTTATTTCTTTCAGAACCTGGCTGTCAAAGAGAGGAATGAGGCGGTTGAAGCAGCACGACTTTCTACTTGGTGGCACTTTGTATGCTCACTGGGCTCCAGAGTCCAAGAACTATTTGATCAGGTATATTGGTGTTGTAAGTTGCCATTTATGCCGTGTTGTCGTGATCACCATAAAAAACATGTTATTATCATGCGATGGATCCCATCCAGGGGGAGTAGAAATACTACAATTCAAGCTACAGAAACCAGGATAAGCGATATGGGCTTGACGCAGACTTTACCTTTACTTGTTATCATCCTTTATTTCAGGTATTCGTTAGACAAGCATTATTGTTGACTTAACTGCATTGTTATTTCTTTGTTGAGGACTTGAGCCTAGTAGTTCATCTGGCCAGTTTTTACCTTTCCCCAGATTGGCTGTTGTATGTACACTGTAGGTCGTAGTACAGTCCCTTTCCCCCTGAGCATTTGGACTTGCTGGTACCCATTAACCAGGGCAGAGAGAGGCACTAGGAATTATGTGTGTTATCGAAGAACACACCATCCAGTGCAATTTCTCCATCCAGGGATCAAACATTGGCTGCTCAATCTGGGGTTGAGCACACTCATCTCATTGGCCTCACAGGAGCAAACTGGAGTCGCAATGTACAAGTCTAATTGTAATAGCTACATTTGTGATGTTGCTTGTTTATTACATTTTATATTTAAGGTTTGCACTCCACTGCTTCAATTCGTATTTGGAACAGCCATTGATCAGATCAGCTTACTAAAGACCAAAGAAGGCTTCAGTGATCTCAAATGTCCTCCAACACCAACTAACAGCAAACTGTTGGCAGAAATGATTGCTGAGACACCCAAATCAAACATTCGCAGGTCCCTCAAAGATATGGGCACACCAAGAACTCCGACTGTGCTAAATGCAAGTTTTGCCAAAACAGCAAAACAGAAACTCCTTTCTCAGGGCTGTGAGATATTGTTGGAATTGTTAAAGATAGATGAACAGGAAATCAATGGAAACTCTGGTTTGATTGTTTCCCTTGGTAAGAACATTCTCTGATACTTTAGGTCATCCATTCAATTTCTATTGATTTCTGGATTTCTCATTCTACTACAACTAACATTGATTTGTATAACTGCAATAATTGTTTTTAGCTGAGAGACTGCAGACAGTGGTTTTCAAGCGACCGGAAGATTTTAAGAAATATGCTTCCTTATTGACAAGTGCAACCAGAGAAGGATTCAAAGCTCTGGGAACTGACCTTGCAGGTGAGTGTGCAGTCACAGGACAACCAGGATGTGCCTCAGGGAAACCAACATGTGTATAGATTCTAACCAACATGTCATGAGATACCAACATGTAACAAGGAGACCAGCATATACCACATGGCTAACACATAGGATTACCAACATGCGTCACAATGCTACCAGAGGTTATTAAAACAGACCTTGTCTGATTCACAGCATAATCAGCACAATAAAAGTGATCCCACAGGGAACCATCGTTACGACCATTTTCATTAAATAAAAATATTATGCACTTTCCCTTATTCAACAAAAAAAACTGTTTTCTACATGTATGTTTTATTTGCAGAACCTTTGGGAGTCAAAGTCTGGACCCTACTTGTAAAGAGAATCTGTAAACTGCTGGAGAAAGGTAATCACGGTTGCTATTTCTTTTGTGAATGATTCTTACCTATTAATAATCACTGGGTTATTCAAGAAAAAGTAACAACTAGTACTTGTCTGATCAAAGGTCCCTCATCTGACTATGGAGACACTTTGCTGCCATTACTGGCTGTTGTGCAAGAGTTTGTGGACAGCAACCATCTGCCATCATCTTTAGCACTTGTAAGTTTTCAAGAAAATATATCTCTTGGCAAACATGATTATCTTTCTTGAGTACAGGAAGACATTTCTATTGACTAAATATAATGTCACATGAGATGACTGGTTACCCTGTGATAGACAGGCATCCCACTCCCAATTGTTTCACAGTACAGAAATGTGGATGAGCTCTGGCTTGATGGGCTAAGTAGGCTTGTACTCAGACCTTAGCTTTTTCTGACCTTATCATCATCAATTGTTTTTATTCCTATAGAAAATGTTAGGAGAGTTGTCTAATCTGCCTCCTGAAGTGCTAAGTCATCACATGGCATCGCTGCATTCTAAAGACAATCCACAAGGCTCACCTGCTCTTCTTATCATTCAACTTTTGTTCACACCACATCTGCTGTCAAATATCTGGCAAAATGAGAGGTTTGAAAAAAATATCCATGCCCATCAGCCACCCAATTCAAACATATTCGCTGAAAAATTAATGAAGCTCACCCTTAGCCTAAATTATTTAGATTTACTAATAAGAGTGGTTTACTAGTACAAAGCTAATAAAAATTGTACTTTCTTGGCACAAGATCTTTTTTGCATCACTTCCGTGCTTGGTTGTTATATTAATTTTCTTCTACTGCCAAAAAAAATGAAAATAAGGGCTATTTAAAATTAGTTAATATGTACCTGAGATTCCTACATGGGTCCAGATTTGAGCCACGGAAGGGGTTCAGAATGCTATCCAATTCAGATTGGGCCCTTATAGCGCTAGCTAGCATCCAAATTAAAGACGATATTAATAGAATTCTGTTATAATTGTTCCATGTGAGGTAAATAGAGGTAAAGTTGAGGTAAATATCCTGATGTTATTGCTCTGAGGTTAACTTTATATCACTTCATCCTAAAGGTTTCATCTGGCATTTGAACATCTCATTGATTGCGGCATGATGGCAGCATCTGGGCAGCTGTTTTTCTTACAGACTCTGTTGAATCTCCTTGCAAAGGCATCAAGGTACGGTGCAAGCAAAAATAAGATGTTTGATAAAGTTTACTGTTAGTAATGTTTACTGTAGCTCATTGTGTTCTTTTGTTTCTTTATCAGTGTTGTTAGTAGCAAAGATACTCTGTGGAGGATGTGGTGTTGTGTTGTCAATCACCTGAATGATCACATCCAAAAGGTAAATTCTGGAATCAAACTTGAACCTGGAATCCTGGTTGTTTTGAAAGTCTGTAATAGCAACTTTAAAATGCCTCTTATTTCAGACCAATGACGTCAACCAAGGAGATGCTCTAGAACATGACTTCAGTACTCTCTACTTGGCATTAACATTTCCAGTTAAACATCTTTTGGATGCAAGCTTACCTCAGGTATTCTATAAACTACATTTACTAACTACCCTGCTTGGTAAAAAGTACCTTCTAATGTTTCACTATCTGACTGTGTTAAATATGTTTATTCACTCAGGGTCTAGGTAAAGAGGTCAGCAAGACACTTGCAGAGCTGTACCGGACATTTTCCAGAGCATCTGCTCTTGTACCAACAGCAGAAGCTAACATTTGCTGCGAGGAATTGTGTAATAGAATTCTCTCTGTTGATGATGATTGGAAATCCAAGGTATGCAATGTAGCATGAGTAAAAATCCAATCAATACTTTGTATATTTGACTATTGGCACATCCAGAGGATGGTGATGGGGGTGGGGGTGGGGGTGTGTTTGCAAAAGATTGAAGTACCAAGAGTAGGAAACTTGTTCCCCTCCCCCTGCCCCCCGTGTCACTAGTTTGGAGTTGAATGTTAAGTAAGAAAATATGTCTGTTTCAATTGCTAGTAGAATTAATTCTGTGTTCTGTTGTTGGCAATATCATGGATTTACCTGCTTTAAGATTCTTAAATTTTGCTGCCAAAAGAATAGACCCAAACAAAGGGTTAAAGTATTGGTTTGTTGTGAGGGAATAGTTGTTTGAGATAACGTAAGTTCTACATTAAGCAGCTTATGTCCTCTGACATCAAGTCTACTGCATACATATTAATACATGATTTTGTTCTTTTTTTTTTTTTCGTCCTAGGATCTTGTTTTTGTTGATACACTTGTCAGTCTCATAGGTGTCGTAATTGAATGCCTGGATTTCTCAACTCCTGGTTTATTTGCCATGGCAACCACAGCATCAGGAAAATCCCCCAACACCACCCCTACTAAGTGGAATAAGCGACTACAAAGACCCATGGGAAATTTTACCAGTGTGGTAACCATGGCAGCCAAGTTGCTGTCAGCTTGTGAGAGAACAAGCAACAGCAAGGTACATTTAATTTCCCTAGGATCCTATTATCTATTGTGCAATATCTGCACAAGGTAGTCTGTCATGTAGACAGATGGACAGTCAGACGATCTGAGAAACAGACAGTCAGTCCATCAGACAGCTGCTGTACTGGACACTAATATACTAACTATTTGATACATCATTTGAACAGGAGTCCACCCAGGCCCTTGGTATCCTGACAGCTGTTCTCGCAAACTTGATTGACAAGCTCTCGTACCTGTTTGTACATATCAATGGAGCTGTGACCATAACTGCTGTTCTCAAGACCATGGCCCCTGCTCTTGTACACTACATAGAGAATGCACACTCAAGGTATCTCAACTAATAAATCAGATGGTTTAATTAATTTTCATGATTATTAGATTACATGAATTTTGACACAGCTGAACGTCTTTGCAACTGTCACCATGGGGAATAATGAACTTGCAATTTGTGATGGTTTCTTTAATGGACCAGCCCAACCTGGAGGGCCTTATACAATAGATACAATGTGGTTAAAAGTACAGGTACAGTGGAGAAGTGCTCAGTTTGGGATGTTTCAATATTTATGAGTGTACATTTATATGAGACCCCCTTGGCAGAAAGGGGGCTGACACCCCCTTTTCTCAACACAACCACCTATCCTACAAAAATATTGAAACTCCTGATAAAATCATGGGCATAGTAAAGTGGTGGCCATTACAGATTACAAGTTAGCCGTTAGTGAGGTTTGGCTCTAACATTGCTCAATCTAAATGTGTTTTTACCCTTAAACAGTATTAAGATTACTGAAAACACCTTGGACAAAAGGCTCTTTACAGCAAGACTTATTCAAAAGGTAAGTCACATTGAATCATGATTCTGAGAGCAAAACCTTCATATACATATACTGACTGTGCTCTCATTTTTATTTCGCAGATTGAGAAGCTGTGGGCAGACATTCTTACATGCATACAGAGTCGGCACTGTGGACCATACAAGTCGGATCTGTTAACAGCCATGTCTCCACTTTTGGTATGGCATTACACACATTTTCATCCTGGTTTATTCACTTTACAGTCGGGGGGACAAACGCCAGTTGATGTCAAAATCCTGCCTATGAGACAGCACTGAGCAAATGGTGTTTGTCCCTGAAGTTACTAAGCAACATGACACTTTCGCTTGCATGATTACTTTCAGTGTATTCATGCATTCTTGTTCTCTTTTTTGAGTGGACAAAATAAGTAACCACTCGTCATTCCTGACACAATCTGTAGATTTTCACTTATCATGTTAGTCTTCATTTTGGTGCATTTTACTTTGTTCAGGAGGTGACACTTGGCCATCCCAAAAGGAATATAAAAAATCATGCAGTCATGTTCTGGAATACCACATTTGCTCATTCACAGACGTTAAACTACCCAGATAACCTCAGGTATGTGTGGGCTTTAATATTATAGCAATTGGATTCAGCTTTTTTCATGAATTTTCATGTTATTTTGGCTGATATTGAAAATAATCAACTTGGAGGCTGCCTTGATGTACCACCAAATTCTCAATACAAATACTAAAGAAATTTGTGTTAATCATTTGGGAGAATGTTTTATTTCAATCTTATGACTGAGGCAGTATGCACGTACGTATGGATTTATTTTGGTCATTTCTTTTTGCAGACCCGTTCTTCAGGTTGCCAAAGATAAAATGTCACTCACCCTGCCAGGATGGGAAAACATCGAGGTACAATGCGTTACAAAGCGGCCTTATTATAATAATGGTATTGCCTTCGTGTAGTTCCTGCACTACACATGCAATCTGTTTGTTACATGTTTGTTGTGACCTTATCAACTTGAAAAATATAGTTTAGATTTTTTAAGGCTTGTTTTCTTTGATTAGCGTTGATATATATGAATTCTTCAATCGCATTTAGTGAACTTTTATGCTTTACTTTTTTGTAGATCTCGGTTAAAGAAACACAGTTGGACCTTGAGGTAAGTTTTATCATTTGTAAATCTAAACTTTACATTTCTTTGCACTGTACCTTTGACAATAGGCAAGATTTTTGATTAATTTTTGACGTCTTTCCGATGACTCTGGAACTTGACATTTGATCACCGTCCCTCGTAGTTCTTGCACTTTAATTGGTCACTTCAAACGAAAACCATCAAAAAGGTATCAAAAGGTGTCTATTGGCAACAGTGCGATATGGAGCACTGTTAATGAGTTCAATGTGTCCGACTGGGTTTTGATCGATGAATGTTTCATACTCGAATTGCTACTAAGCACGAAACAACTCTTGTCTCATTCAACTGTTTTTTTAATCTGATTTCAGTCTGAAGAACTCACTCAGCACACTAACCTTGTGAAACCGCTGCCATATGGCATCCTGGGCTCTCCTCAGAGGCGAAAGCAAAAGGCAATTTCAGGGGGGTCCCCGCAGTTGAAAGGCAGCTTCTTACACAAGGCTGTAAGTGCCGAGAAAGCAGTGGAAAATGCATCACCAAATCGGGTAAGAACAGCTGCACTTAAGAATCAATAGGTGCAGTTTAGCATGATCACGTTCGTTTTTTTCTTTTTTTTTTAGATTTTACGATCACCAAAACTTGGGCGTCCCAAGAATTCACCAGCCAGTACGCATGTAAGGCGAAAATTACCGCTGTCCAAGTATGACGATGACGATGAGCAGGTTAGTTTCGTGAGTAGGAGGGGTGGGTTGGGGCATTGTGGTTTTATGAAACAGCGTTTGTAGTACAGTGGAACCCCAATAATGCAACCTCAAACTGGCCACACAACTCTGACCGGGGAGGTTCATGTTCAAAAAGGTTCTTTACATAACAAGTTGCTTGAGCTGTTGGTCGGGTCAAGATAACGCCAGTTCATTTTACGGAAACCGAGATAACTCCGGCATTATGGGCCGCTTGGCGTGGGGCTTTACCTTACCCTATTTTATTGTTCTCTCGTTCATAGGATTACGTCATGATAGCACCCTCACCGAAAAAGAAGAGAGTGCTCACGGAACACCAGAAAGAGATCATGCGCAGTAGAAGGTCAGGAACAGTGCTTTTAATTTCCTTTGTTCGTGATTACCGTTTCTTGTGCTAGCCGTTTTCTAGAGTACGCGTTTGTATCCGACAACTTTTTTTTTTGTCTGACCAAAATGGGGAGTAAGTCGGACAAGAAAAAAGAAATCATTTGTAGAGTTGCAGGAAGAGAGAGTCAAGGTGATATTTATGCAAAGTAAATTGTTCTAAAACCAAGGTGTCAATAAAAACGTTGCTTACGTTTTGGATACAATTCGTGGAATTTCGACGAATGCTTGAGAGTTTCATTCATTGTCCCACGTTTCTCCCGCTTTAATACTTCTCCCGTGTGAATCTTAATTTTCATGCCTTATTTTCCTGTTACAGTAATGTTCCTGCTCTGTATAACGCACTCGACCAATCGCAAGACTGCACTCAGTTTTCCCAGTTCACTTTAACGTCACAGGGGGAGATCACGTGAGTATCCCTTTCTCTGCTGTACTCTGTCCAGTACCATGTTCCATTGCGGCTAACTGATAAAGCTTTTTTTCTTTCTTAGCCCGGACACGACCCCAACCAGTACACCAGGTAAGTATTAAATACATTTTTCTCTGTCAAGCGAAGAATTTATAGTTGACGTATCTTGCGCAATTCGTCTGATCCGTCTGTTAAAACCATTTTTTTTAAAGGCTTCTTTAATCGTTTGAGGAAAGGCCTTATTCGTCTTGTGCATTCTTTTACGTTCTTGTTGTAGAAGAAGAAAAAGAGCTTCCCTTGGTATGCAGCAACAAAGGAGCTGAGGTAACGCTGGATAATACAAAAGAAGTTGAGAAGAGTGAAGTGAAAGTCAGCATTGTAAAGAAGGAAGAAAGCAGCGAAATAACAGATACAACAGTTGAAGATGTCGACAGCGAAAAGAACATTGATGAAGCAATGGATTGTGATGCCTGCGAAGTTTCTGATTCTGAAGAAAATGTTGACGACGCTATTGAAGTAGAAGTGAACGCTGCTTCCAATACTGAGTCAGCAGAAATTGTTGAAGATGTAGAGAATATAGAGAACGAAATGCAACCCGGTGATGAGGAATGCGAAGTGACGTCACCTGACGTCATACCTTCGTCACAAACGCCAAGTTTTGAATCTCCGTTCCAGTCCCTTAGACGAGTGGCGATTCCACTCGAGGCTATTCTACCGAGTTCAATGGAAACACTGAGAAGCAAAGGGGATTCAGCCAAAAAGCAACTTCAAGGAAAAGAAGCCGAGACTAGTAAAGAAACACAAATAGGGAGCAATGCTTTGGAAACGAACGAAGTTGATGAACTGTCACCGTTGAAACAAGATGAAGCGCCAGCAAATAAAGCAAAGATTTCGCCAGTTGCTGGGCGAACGAGAAGAAGACTGCAACAAAAGACACCTTCCCGCGAGGTGCCTGAAGACGAGCCTGCACAGCAGGAGGTCAGCAGATTGATGGACAAAGATAAAGACCCTGAAGACGCTAAAAAGACTGGGCCAACATCGACGGAAGGACTCGCTGAACGTACTCCGCTTACAGGCATTGCCAGGGATGCAACATCGTCCCCAGTCTTTAACGCCAAGAGCAAGTTTCTCCGTCCGTTTGCAGCTGGTGGAAGTCCGTGTCGCGTGACGCTGCGTGGGACAAATTCGCCTAGTGCTTCTCCCACAACTGGAATTTTAAAGAGGTGGCCTGGCAGCAAGCAGGCAGTTGACTCACCCTCCCCTCCTGGAAAGGTAACTTGTTTGTAGAAAAGGGTGTATGGAGAATCTATTTATGTTCTTTGTTCGAATGTATTCACCCATCGATCTTATACAACTCCAGTAAGAATCTTCCATTGCAAGGCAAATCTTGGGAGTGAAACGTTGCTGTTCATCGCCATCATCTCGTGTAAAAAAGGTTTTGCACGACACATCCCCCCTGTATTTTGATATTATACTGAAGAAATATTACTTCCTCTTAAAGCCAAATTGATCATTTTCGTCATTTTCTTTTTCAGGTGCGACGAGTGTCCTTTGCTCTTCCTGTAAAAGGTGACAGTTTTGAAGCCGAGGAAAAATATCCCGAGACAAATACCACCGCTACACAACTGAAGACTTCAAGCGCTTCTCCTTTTACGGCTGTTAAACAGGTAAAGAATTGAGTCTTCTTGCCGATTTCCGTGCATTTTTTAATGAAAGTTTATGTAATTAACGAACGGATGAAAAGCGAAGAAGGTCTCGGTAGCTTTCAGTTAAATGGTCACACATTCGAGTCTGCTCAGCAGATTTTGAAGCTGGAATCGCCTTGTACAGTGTAATTATAGTACTGATCAGTAGATTTCATCTGAATGGTGACACACTATGGTTTTCAGTATACTTTAAAGTAAGAACCACCGCGTGTTGTATAAGAGTTGACTTTCTCATATCCAACAAGCGCGAGCGGAGTTTCTTTTATTAAAACACACGCACGGAATTGCAATATTTGAGCTCTCCGCTGCTCTCGTTGACGTGTAAACCTGCCATGTTTGTTTTCCATGTTAGCTCATATACCATAGCCTGTAAACCAACTGCAATACACCATGGCTAGTTCTGTATAACAAACAGTTGCACGCAAACGTACTGAGCACTTTGCCTGTCAAGAGGTGTGACTGAGATAGTTCATGGGTTTAAATTACTTTAATTATGACATGCAGTCAGAGATAAGAAGTTGAAAATTGAACAAAGTTTCTTTCTTTATTTGCATTCCAGCGGCGTCCTGTACCAGTAAGCAGTGACTCTTGTGTCCAGGACTTGGCCGAGTGTGTGTTCCCGGATCTCGTTTCCTGTACTTTACCAGTTGAACAGATCCTCCCTTCTATCCTCACCATGTCATGGTCACGTGGTATGGGTCACTTGGTGCGCGCGCAGAACATTCACACTATCGGAAACTTGTCAGCTCTGAAAAAAGAACAGGTAAATGGAACGATTTGATGCCTTTGTTTAAGACCACGTCTACAGGGGCAAACGTACAATACATTTTTTACCTCGAAAGTATTAATTTTTCTTGAAGTTATTAATCCATACAAGCTCTCATACAAACTCTTATAGTACGGTTTGCCGGGTCACCTGTGATCTTATCAGCATGCCGCAACACCTTTTTGTCAAGCAATTTCAACCGCCCGAGTATCTTAATTGTTTAAGGATGCATAATCCATACCAATTGTAAAAATAACAATTTTACGCTCCTTTCTTCAAGGTGAAGAATTTGCCCATTAAATCGCCCAAAGTACCAACTCTGCAGAAGGCCCTGAGAATATTTCACCAGACTCAGAGAGGAAGGAATTCAAAACCAAAAAAATTAATGGCGGATGATTCGCTGAAAGTTGGCGGTGGAAATAAAGAAGGTACGTTTGGTTGAATAGACTAACCTAGAAATTTTAAGCGTAGAACCGGATGGGAAAAGCATTTTAGCCTTGTGCTAAAGAAAGGTTTCAGGATTTCTTTTTCTTAGTAATTTTCGTCAAGTTTGACTACGCTTTGTTGTGTTTTGCTTAATTGTTGCCTCACCTTGATCCATTTTTGACCTGCATATGGTTTTTATCGATATTTCTATTTATTTGTACGAAAAATGTTGTTCTTGTTCTCTTTCGATACCGATTTTATATTTGGCAAAAATGCACCATGCCAATTATTGCGCCTCAATGTTCAAAGTAAATCCGTTATTTTTTAAGCGATCCGCCATTACCAGAGTAGGCTTCAGTCTTGTTGCATCGAGGGAGCTGTATCGAGAGAGAAAATGTCGTCATCGACTCACTAGTTTATTTTTGCAATGTGTGAACCCAGCTGATTAGTATGCAGCACGTAGCTTTTAGAAACTGCTGTTTTGAATACCAAATATGTTGGTTCACACAGTAAAAAAATTAAACTCTCTCTATCCAGCTCCCTCAATGCAACTCGACTGAAGCCGACTCTGGTAATGGCGGACAGTTTAAACAAGAAATCGTCGTTCCAAAACAAACGAACTTATTTTGAAAATTGAGATGCAATAATTGGCATGGTGCATTCATGCAAAATATAAAATCGGACTCGAAAGAGAACAAGAACAATATTTTTTCATCGCAGTTGCACTTTAACATTTTTCATCTTACCTTCGTCTCAGAAATTGTCAACTCTTCTGAGCATGCCCAGCGTCCAAGCGAGGCCAACGTAGTGATGGAGCCAATTAGCGTCTCAGTGGAAGATACTGTTGGAAATAAGCTTGAGGTGACGTCTAGCAGCAAAGAGTGCTCAGTAACAGCCGGAGAATCAAGGATGGAAGAGGATTCAACTACTGAGGAGTGCAAATCGAGTGAACACGATAAGGAATGCTTCGCTGACGAGGACAAAATTGCTCCTGGTGTTGAGCGCAGGCCAAACGAACCCGAAATAGTCAGCAGCGCCGCTGAGGAGCGAATGTCTGGCCTCATGAAGTGTTGCATTACTCTGGGAGAGATTGCTGAGCAAGTTGGTGACTGTTCAGTCGAAGAGGATACCAACACTCCAAATCGTACTGCGCATAGCAACAACACTAAAGAAGTAACCGCTGACTTGTCCACTACATTGCGCGAGACTTTTGCTCAGCCGACTAAATTATTTTCAGGCGAGAAATCGGACAGGCATTGTGTGGGAAGTGACGAAATTTCGACTGAGGAAGAGAAAGTGGAAGAAGTAAAAAAGGAATCACCAGAAGGGGTCATTGATGAATCCAAGCAAAACGAACTTATCGAATCAACAACAGCGGCTCAAGGTACTTCTGAACTACCAACCGCGCTTCCTACGACTTCAGGCTCCGAAAACAATTTAGGTCTCGAAGAAGAGAGCCGCAGTGATAAGGAGAAATTTTGTGACTGTTTGCGCTCCCTAAAAGCTCTGGCGTCATCTGACGTTTTGCGGGATCTGTCGAGTGAGGAAATTTTTGAAGCACATCATAATCTGACAGAAATAACTTCGACGGTTGTTCAAGCATTAAGGGGTCGCTGGCAATCTCCGAGATCGAAGAAATAGACACCAAAGTGCAAGAACTTGAACTGCTAAGCTTCTGAAAACAGTGGTTAACAACAATGCTGAACAGAGCTTGTTGACAATTATTTTATTTGTTTGTACAAAGGATATGATCATATTTCTGAAAGAATACTTGACCATAAAATTTTAGTATTCTATTGTGTTTTAAGGGTTTTGAAATCCATAAATTATTTAGAATATCTGACCATGGAAAACGTTGAAAGACTTAGTATTGGCAAACGTTTGTGATTTTTTTAATGCATGTGTACGAAGACTATATTTCTTTTCCATTCTTATTAAATAGTTGTAAATTTAGGGTTTACAAAAGTTGCAATAAATATCGTAGTTAACTCGTCGAGATAGTGTATATTTAATACTGTAGTAAGCGGTGTTGCTTACCTTGAGTCTTTCCGCAACCCAGTTGGAAAGAATGCCCAACCGGTGTCTGAGAGGTCATTTGTTCGTTTCCCGTTTGGGAGGCAAATGTTTTTCTTTGTCCCATACTCACGGCTTGATGAACGTTACATCTTACTCAGGCCGCGACAGAACAGTCATGTGACCCACAAAGTCACCATTTTGATTGGACAAAACGGTAGTGAGGTCTGACGTCATAGAAGTTTGCATTGGAAGGCACTAAAAATTGTCCGGAGATTCTGTTCGACTGCAGTTCGGATTTCATCGGACAATGGCGAGTTTGGTCGGCCATTGTCCGATGTCCGACTGTTATTATTGTAATGGCCTGCACCGAGCTTAAAATTTACCACCTTTGTTTAGCAACCTACTGTAATGTTTTATTTACTTTAAGGCTCGATATCGCAGCTTAAAAAGCGAAATGTTGAAAACTCACCTCGGAAAATTGTATGAGCACGCGTTATTTAGGGACGTTGCTAAGCAATATGGCGTACCCTGCTGGCGGTATAAGTACCTGAAGTTTGTCAATTCTTACTATCCAATCAGAGGTCAGGCCATAAAAGCGTGTCGAAGCTCGCGAGTTCAGTTATTTCCTCGAAGAGAGCTTCTGACATTCATCTCTATTCTGAAAGAAAAACGTTGAATATAAAGAAGCTACTCAGGTTTAGAGGGAAATATAGAAGCTTAGAGGCACCTTTTGTCAACAGAGTATCAGAGTATCTCTCATTTGGGCATGGTATGGGGAATGGGGAGAGGTGAAAGAAAGCGTGTGTTCCGTGTAATCTTTTCATTTTTCCTGTTTGTCTTCTGCAGTTTTCCCTGTTGTTTGCACTGAAGTAGCCTCTGCGGAGGAAAGCACAGGTCTAATCATTAAAAATCCACGCCAAGGACGATTTAACAAAAACAATCAGAAATTGAGATAGTTTATTTGTAATAGTTCGAAACAAGATCAGTAATGAAACAGGACTAACAGAATCGAAAAAGATACACAACTTTTTTGTTCAACAAACGCATTAGCTCTTGAATAAAATTTGAACGATGCGAAACGCAAATAACTTTTTAACCATTCTTGTTAAAAGTTGGGGCTTCCCACAGATTTCCATGACAGCCACCACCGGGGAAAAATTACTGGTAAAATGGAAAAAACAGACGGGGGGCGAGATTCTATCAGGGAGCTTCCAGGTAAATAATTCACTTAATCGCTCAAACGGCTACGAATTTATCAGATCAGTTAAGATCCTAAGAAAAACAATATACTTTAAAACGTCTTTAAGTTTAAAAACGCGAAATAATGGCGACAAACAAAATCAAGGGGTTGTTTGATCATTACATGGACAGTCAATATTGAACTTTGTAAATGTTTTGTTTTTACGATGACATTTGTACGACGATTTTAAATCAAGGGACATTTAATTCACATGTCTGAATTCGACCACCCCACCGAAGCGGACGTAGGTCTTTTTATCCGGGTAAGTACAACGCCCCTTAAATTAGTTCAACATTTAACCCACAAATATCGGTTATATGTTGTTAGTTATTTGCCAATAACCCAATGAGGGAATGATCACCTGCCGGATGAAAGAAATTTTTGCCTGTGTTCATTTCTAATGTTTTCGTTACAGTCCGAGGCGTAAAAACCTGTCAAAAAATTTCAATAGCAATTAGCAAAAACATTTTTGTTTCCCTGTTCGAAATGTACGGATTGCTCATTTCGTGTGGAACTTCTCCAAAGTCAGATCAAACAGTTGTCCTTCGATGGTAGTAAACTGCGTTCCGTGAACTTGAGGTTAAGGAGATCAACGTATGTCGAGTTTCAGTGGAATTTCTATTTAGTTGATAATGCCTGAAGAGGAGATAAACGATCCGGAAAAGGTGAGCGCTTGCGTGTTTAGTGTTCGAAATATGATTCTAATACTATAAAAGTCGACCGCTTTGACGAGGCATTAGTCAGACCAAATTTTTCCCCAAAGCGATCACGCTGAATGGCGCTATAAGACAGCCCATATTTCCATCGGGATATAAAATTAAACCAGTTATTAAATATGTTATGAAATTTTTGTAAACTTTGCAATTGATCAAATTAATCAGATCATCAATAGCAAGCATTTGGTTTCATATGTTTTTTACTGAAGCAGCTCTACGCTAGCTTGGCGGTAAAACATATTACTCGTAAGATTCTTGACACCATGAAACTACTATTAGCTTATTGCAGAATTGTTTTTACTTCAGAAATTGTTCAAACAACAACCAGGTAATGCCACACTTGACATGCATTATGTTTCAAACAATAAATACACTTATGCTATTTTAAGGACCCATATAAAAACTTCAACCGTATTGGTGGGTTTTTAGAGTTCTTTTATGGTTATTTCCTAGTTTTGCATTGTTTATACAGTGCCGTAAAATTCCAAAAATAATCCCCACGTTATATTTGATCGACGTTCCTTTCAGGTGCAGGGCGTTATAGTTGTTAGGGAGATTATACAGTCTGGGAACAAGTGACGTCAATTTTGGCAAATCTTCGTTGAAGCTCTCCGTTACAATAAGTTGGAAACTCATCGGATGAGTTTCCAACTTATTGTATCCAATCAAAACTAAGCGCGAGTGCTCGAGAAGACACCGAAAGAAATCGTGCGAGCACTCGTCATGTTTCTTAGCAACAGCCAGGGCCGAACATCGGAGGCGGGATTTCGTCATCACCTGGCACTCGCTTGTTTCCACGGGGTAGTTTTCAGATGGATATTTACGTTTCAAATATATTTGTGGTTTCTAAAGGATACAGTGTCTGGAGTTTTTGGTACATACAGGAATACCACATGGCAATTGTAAAGCTCAAATATTTCTAAGCAAAGTCCAATATTCGTTTAACAAACATAGGTATTAGGTTTCTGACGTAAAATATAAGATAATCTCTACAGAAGGCTTCTAATACTGATTCCCACAAATTTTATTTTTCTCTTGGACTAGAGGAAAATACACAAAAAATTAATCAACGTTGATTAACACTTTTTGTGTATTAGTACAAGTGCTACGCAGCTCACGGATTTTTCTCCGCCAATTTCTTTGCCAGAGGAAAATAGACTATGATCCCGAGTTTCCAATGAGCGAATAATCAACGAGCACTTTTTTCAATTTTTATTTATTTTTCCTTCATTTTACAAATCATCGTGGACTGGCCCGCAGGTAGCAGTGGCTAATCTAGAGGGGGAGGGGCAGTCTTACAGGGATCCAAACGCGATTTCGAGTCAGGTTTTGCCTCTGTCATTAATGTGAAAATTTGTTTTACCTGCACCTCCATTTTTAATGAAATCAAAGTAAATTTCAGGAGTCCAGTTGAATTGCTTTGCGCGAGCTAGGACTCGTTTTGAAGCTGAGGCAACTCGGAACTGAGCCTATAGTTTTGGAAACTTATTTTGGAATTTTTCTTTTGATTAAGTTCGTTTCAGATCTGATCACCCGCGTCCTTATGATATGTGGGTCCCTTATGGCGGTAGCTAACGGGCTGATTCCATCTCTTGGTGCTATGATTTACGGCAAACTCACATACGAGCTTGTTATTCGGGAAAACTGGAACTGCACTCTGAACGAAAGTGTAACGACCGTAATATTAAAAAATCTGGTGTCATTAGAAATGATTCAGCCCCGGTTAAAAGGAATAAACGCTGCAAGAACAAAATCGATTGATGTGACGGTGAATGAAACCGGAATTCGAGTGCAAGTCGTAGGTTTGAACGGAAAGCTGTTAAATGAAACAGTATTCGAGGAGAGAACTACTACAAAATATGTGATTCTCAATGGAACTTCTTTGAACGGAACACGATTAACAGGAATTGATATAAGGGGGACTCATGTTGACGTGGTGAATTTAAAGGAGAGAGCTTTTGCGATAGGAAAAGATGAAGTGAAAGTTAGAAAGGCAGCCAAAACAATAGGAAACAAAATCGGACTTGCTGCTAGAGGAAACTATCATACCACAAGCCACGCGAGAGAAAGCCATTTGAGTGCCGTTGACATGAAGCGCACTCTCAAGGATTTTAACGTTTTGGAAGTTGCAAATGTGAGAGAGGAGTTTGTGGATAAAAACTTCGTTGGAAACTTAAAGAAAAGGAATCAAATGGCCTCTCGTCCTGAAGAAGGGAGTCTATACCCAGATCGAAGTGATAAAAACGTTTCAAATGCTATATTCTCTAATGAAAAGCAGAACAGAAGCTTGCAGGTTGGTCCAAGAGACACGCTTAAGTTTACCTCTATGGAGCAACATCGTATAAAGCCACGCAAGGCTATTGAAAAAGTCACGGGCGCTGACGGAAGATCAAAAACAACAGGGATAAAAACGCAGCAAAGTTTTTCCGATAACACTATAAGCATTGGTAAAGTACAAACTATTAAAATACCAACACCGACACCCAAAATCCTCCCCGAAACAAACAGCATAAATTACACCTTGCGAAACATCACGGTAAATTGCCGCTTGTTCCAAAACAGAATTGAAGACAACATGAGCAAATTCGTCTTTTATTATGTGTATGCGGCTATCGGAACATTGCTCTTTGCTCTCGGACAGAATGTAATGTGGAATATAGCTTCAGAGAGAGCAGTTCGAAACTTGAGCGAACATTTAACAGAGTCAATGTTGGACAAAGATCCCGGATTTTACGATACCAAAATACATGAAGGCATATTAAACTTGGAAAGTATAACGTGAGTATTACAACAATGATAACTTTTTAAATTAGCATAGACAAAAACAATACAACTTCCAATAAACAGTTCAACTGATGAATGATTAAAAAAAGCTGGAATAATAAGAATGAAACGAAAAAATGGAGCAATGATCTAAGGAATGAATGAATACATCAACCAATCAATGAGCAATAACAAAACAATATAAAGTAATAATCTCGAAAAAGTGGTACTATGGTCAAATTTGAAACTCTCCGATTTAAAGCATTTAGAACATAGACAACTGGTTGATATGGGAAGAAACATGCCGCTTACATTTTTCAAATATCTCTTTTCGTTTCAGAGAAATTCGATTTTTTAAATATGCAAATTAGCTAAGTGATGACATACACTCAACCAAATTTTAATCAGATATGTGAAAGCGAGATATCTCAACTAATGTGTATCAGAAATGGCACCGAGGCTCTACTAGGTGTGCTCTACAATATGCGACTATCAATTATGTCACCATGGCAATATATTGGGTTCCAGACCCCCACAATGTTAAGACCATTTCTGGCTTTTTTCAGGTTCTATTTTGGTATATTTCTCAATGCTGCCTCATTTGCCTGATCTAGCAAGCATATAAGTGTCTTAGACCTGGTTTCATTTTTCTGGGCTGAAATTCACTAAAATATTGAAAACAGGTCCGAGGGGTCTGGAAGAGAGTGTGTTGCCATGGAAATACAATTCTATTACATCAGTAGGTGTGCCACGTTCAGAACTATTTGCTTACCAAGTTTCGATGGTTTCTGCACCAAATTGATTGAGATTTTTAGCTCCACTTATATACTCAATATCAAATGGGGTTGAGTTGATGGCGTCATCAGTCCCCCTGATTTGCATATTTTATCGCTTTTTGAACTTAAATATCTCAGAAACTAATAAAGGTATTTGAAATCGATAAACAGCATTTTAAATCTTGCATTAAATTGCTGGAATAATAAGAATGAATGATAAATTTATTGTGTATGATAAATTTATTGTGTATGATGCAACTAAAAATCCAAAGCCCCATGAGAGATTTGAACTCTCGACCCCTGGTTTACAAGACCAGCGCCCTAACCTCTGAGCTAACGAGACTTCTGTACCACCATTGACAAACTAACTTTTAATGTTACAAAACTTTGTCCTCACATGAAATAATTTTCGATTCACTTGCTTGTCACATTCTGTCAGCATATACTTGGGTAAAATAACATGATGAAATGTTGTGATATGCACCTTGTCGAAAGTCATCCGTGTTCTTTTCACAAATTTTGGATGATAAATTTATTGCTACGCATACTTATTGTAATTCCTGATAGTTTGTTGGTATTCCTTTATTTTGAGCATTAATTTGCTTTGTAACTATGTAATGAAATCACTTTTTGCACGAAAAATCTTGCGTTGCTGTGCAGAGACCCTCGAGAAGCTGTCAGTCAACATGACTTGGACGCGCTAAGCGGGGGCTTGGGTGGAGAGATCGCGTATTTAATTCAGACTGTATCAAGTGTAACGTCGGGATTTCTGGTCAGCTTTATTGAAAACTGGAAAATCACGCTTGTGATGATGACGGCTGGACCAGTCTTGGCAATTATTCAAGGAATTGCGGACAAGGTAAATTATCTTTTATTAATTGGGCAAAAAGAAAATATACAGCAGCCCCGTGAGAGATTTGAACTCTCGACCCCTGGTTTACAAGACCAGTGCTCTAACCACTGAGCTAACGAGGCTAACACACTGCTTTCGTTAGCTTTTAATTCTTTTCTGCACGTCGCCGTGGTATACCATGTTTTATCATACGATGTTCTCCAAACGCAATGCGTATCGTTCGTTCGTTTCCCGCAATTATTTGCTCGCAGGTCAGCTTGCAGTTATTTCCCGCCAAAATTTTAGACGAGTGGTTCCATTTGTTTAATTTTCCCGCCATAATCACAGGTGACTAACAGTAAAGCGTGCTATATGAGTTTGTATGAGTCAGAGTTTATATGGAGTTATAATTAAACTAAACATATCTCCTTTTTCCTTGAAAAGCAGCATTAAAGGAGTCCATTTCTGGCCTTTCTTGAGCTTTTGAGCCATACGTGCGATTTTCATTTCGACGGTCAAGAAATGCCACAAATTGATTCGAGCTAAAGTGTCAAGTTTTATTGCTGCTTTTCCTGGTAAAAGGAGATATTTTTAGCTTAACTATAGATCGATCCAAATTCTTATAGTACGCTTTAGTCCCCTGTGCCATAATGTGCCGCAATCATGCAGCTTCTAGTTGCTTCCTGTTATTACATGTCAGGCTCGCACTTCTCAATTTCTAGCTGTTTCTCTACGAAACTACGGTTGAACAAGTTGTAGAGTGCCTTTCTGAGAAGTGATGTGAGTGCCATGTGAAGTCTTATTCAAAACTCACCCAGATCCCGATTGACACACATCGAACAGGGACAAACTTAAATACAGATATGTTACTATCTTCAGGTTGAAAAATTTGTCATGAAGCAAAAGGAAGAATTGAAGAAGCGAGCCAGTCAAATGGCGAGGAAGAGCCTGGGGTCAATAAAAACAGTGGCTTCATACGCGGGAGAAAAGATTGAGAAAGCACGGTAATTCAATCGATCGCTCTATTGATTGATCTATCACTTAGTCAGCTAGTCAGTCACCCAGTCAGTGAATCGGTCAACGCAGAAGAAGATTATTTTCTGAATCAATGATTTTACCTTTGAATGTTCAAATTTGTGTACTTTTTGGGCTACAAACTGTGACGGACTAGCATCCCATACAAAGGGGGGGGGGGGGGGGTATTAAAAGAGTAACAGGTCTCCGTAGTATACGTAAGTCGAGTTGTCATTTCATTTTTACTTTAATGGTTGATTAAACTTCTTTCAACATCAGATACTCTGGCAAAGTAGAAGCGACCAACAATCTCAACAAACTGAAAAGTCTTATTCTTGGAATACAGAAGGGGCTATCCACAGTGGTGGTCTTCGCCTTTCTTGGCTTGGGCTTTTGGTAAGTCAACTTGAATCATTTAACTTTGATACCCGCATGATATTCTTAAAGGCCATACTAAAAAGAAATTGAAAGCTTTCCAACTTTGCTATTCAATCTAAAGAAGACATCTGTATGCGTATTGTTTAGTTTTGGTAGGTTTCCGGAAGTTTTATTACTGTGAGCGACGTCGGGGGTACAGCCGAAACCAATATATTTTGACATCTCGATAATCTATCTCGGGGTTTTAAATTAGAACAGCCACGTAAGGTTCAAATATTTTCGCCGACTTGTTTTCGACTCAAAAAGTACTTATATGTAGATGCTTCCGGCCATAACACGTATATATATAGTGAAATTTTGGTGCTGATGAAATCTCATTCAGGTACAGTTCCACGTTATTACTGGATGGAAGCGTCACTCCAGGAGCCTTAATGACAGTAAGTTCGTTCGTTTCTTTAACTCTTTAGTTCGCATGTTCGTCCTTTCTTTAGTTTGTGCATTCGTCCGCCCGTCCACCCGTTCACCCGTTTGATAAATAATGTTTCCGCTTCATGAAAAGAGCATTTTTCTCCCCAATTAATTATAAAGGGCAGATATATTTTCGACACTCAGCCAATGGCTGACTGTTACCACTAAATTGCAATAAAACAGAGATCCCAAAGGTGTGTTCATGCATTACCCACCTATTTCGCTCATTTATATTTTATCCACTCTTTCAATAAAGATATTTATGGCGATTATTTCTGGTGTGATGCAAATGGCAGGAACTGGAGAGCAAATGGACGATGTCGGTGACGCCAGAACAGCGCTGTCATCCCTTTTCGGAGTTTCAGAGTCGGTAAGACCATTGGAATATAATCCTTCTTTTTATATCTCTTTAGAATGTGACTACTCCATTACAGCTTTGTAGGAGCTGAAGACGTAGCACAGCTGACAAATTGATGCATCTGTTTGTAGGATGATGACGATCCCTTTGACCAAGCTGCTAGTCAGCTAGACACAGTTTTAGGCAAACTGGATGTTTTCAATGTCTACTTCCATTATCCTTCCCGACCCGAGTACCAGGTACGATAGCATTACACAGGCACGCAACACGTACTTACTGTTAGCCACATTTTCTCTTAATAGGCTGTGAATGAGACTATAACTGCATTGCCATCAGATAAATGGATACGTTGACTAAAAGTATTTGTTTTGTGTCTCTCGTATTTCAGATCTTGAAGTCGATTAATTTTACAGTGGAAGAAGGTCAGATAATTGCTCTTTTGGGAGATAAGGGCAGCGGAAAGACCGCGCTAATAAAATTACTACAGAGAATTTATGATCCTCAGACTGGCACAGTAAGTCAGACTACAAAATATAGCCTACAATTCAACGACAGTGTTCTGCACACATTGCGGGCCTATAATATTCTTGATTTCCTCTGTGCGCACTTTTCCTTATGAATTTCAGAATGTCAGTAACATCTTTTTATTTTTTTTCCATATGTGGTGGCTTTAGGCATCTTTTGCAAACTCTTTTGTTTTGTTAATTATAACTTAGCACATATCTGTGAACATTTTGCTTTTTCATACAAAGGTGCGACTCGATGGACAAGATATACGTTTTCTTGACCGGCGTTGGTTTCGCCGGCAGATTGGGGTTGTGCACAAGACACCCGAGTTCTTTAACACTTCAATAGCGGATAACATTGCATATGGAAAGAGTGAAGCTAGTTTAAAAGAAATAGTGCTTGCCGCAAAGGATGCTGGGGCGCATGGATTCATTACAGCGCTACCAAAAGTACGTCAGTTGTTTTCCATCCTCGGAGACCAAGGGACACCTAGTTAGGGCAAAACGTAGCACATCACACTTTAATAATAGTTAATCTTTATTGAGGATGCCAACATCACAAAAAGAGTGGTTTACAGAAGGGTCCTCTAAAGGTAACTACATATAAATATAAGTACGTAAAAATGTAAAAATATGACTATTAAACTACATTATTTTAAAAATTAACATCCAATAAAAAAGAAACTAATTAATTAAAATAGTGCTTTCTTGATACCACGCTTAAATTGGCTTAAGGTGGGCACATCTCTTAGGGAAAGGGGTAAGGCATTCCAAGCGTCCGCTTTTGCCCTATTTGCTACGTTTTGTCCCGACTAACTGGCCCTGGGTCTCCGAGGATGGTTGCTTTCATGTTCTAACAAAAATAAACTAGGGCGGAAATAATTCTTCTGGCTAAATCTAATATATAGTAGTTATGTTATCTATTTAGCCTAATTTTTTTTCTTTACTTTGTCAATTGCAATCCTTCTCAGTCATCTTTCTGCTATTGTTTCTCTTTGATATTTTTCTGCCTTGTTGCACTAGTTTCAAGGTTTCCTTTGATTCGAAGGTAATTAACAATTATTCAAAAACGCGCGTTGGATATGACATGGTAGATTGCTAACGAGGTGCGTAGTTTTATTAAACACACAAAAAATGGCAAAAAAAATGCTTCCAGGCTCTCCTCGTTGGCATTAACTGTAAGGTAAGTCTGCAGTCGGGCCTAGTGACCCATCAGGCCGGAGCTTATCCCGGTTTCTGTAGCATGAAGCGACAGAGAGTATTTCTACTCCCCCCTGGATGGGATGCTAGTCCATCGCAGGGTTACCCCCCAGCAGTAAATTCGCCGGTACCCATTTATACACCTGGGTGAAGAGAGGCACTGTGAGAGTAAAGTGTCTTGCCCAAGAACACAACGCAGTGGCCCGGCCAGGACTCGAACCCGGACCGTCCGATCCAGAGTCCAGCGCACTAACCATTAGGCCACTGTACCCTTACCTTATTTCTAGAGCATGCTGGTATATTAGCTCATATACCATGATGGCTAAGCCAATGAAAACTCTTGAATTGCATTATCCAATGATATAGTTTTCAATAATTATTTTTTACGTCACAAAAGATGACTTCTTTTATGGTAGCTATGTCCCTGTAATTGAACTGTTTGCAAACACTTACCTTAAGGCTGTGTGTTTGTATTTTCCATGGAACAGGGAATGATTTTAAGCGCAAATTCATTTTCTTTCATACATTCTAGGGATACGCTACCGTGCTATATGACGACGGGACACCGCTGACATGTTATCAAAAACATTTGCTGGCGCTGGCGCGGGCAATGATTAGAAAGCCCCGGATATTGCTGTGGGAGGAGGATTTGTCAATCATGGACACTTCTGCTTTCAGTGCTCTTACGAACAACTTGAACGAGGTGCGTGTCAGAAGAAAAACATAAATCGACTTTATAGCAGTCTATTAAACGGTTCCCTACAGAACTTTACAGATGTTGAAAGGGAAGCGGAAAAATCGAGAACAGGAAAACTTTCCCCGTAAAAACTGTGCCTGAGACTCTGCACCAACACTTTTTGGGGTCGGGGTCATTTTCTCGGCTCTCGAATTTTCGCTCAATTTTGAAGATTTTCTGGGAATGCTTGCACAAGCGCGGTAAACTTTTTTCTTGTTGAAGTTATGTAATGTTAAATCTAGCTGTACTTCAAAAATAATTTTTCAGACTCGTCATGGCCGCACAACGGTCATTTCAACAAGTCATGTGTCTGTTGCACGCATTGCTGACGTCATTGTTGTTCTTCACAATGGTGAAATAATTGAGCAGGGGAGTCCCAAGGAACTAATGCTGTCAGGAGAGGCATTCAGGTACTTGGCTACACTACAGGTGAGTTGAACTGGATTCATACGTTTTGGAGGTTTTATCACAAGGTAGATATTTAACAAAAGATTTTTTATGGATGCTAAAGAGCCTTTCAAATTGTTCTCAATTTCCTTTTATCGGTCCTCTAGCTATCGTTTCAGGTACAAAATGTGTTCTTCATGTGTAGTGAAAGGAAATGCTTGCAATCCTTTGTTTTGTTTCAGTATTTTGAGTCCCAAGCCATCCACCAAGCGGGGTTACTGAAAACTGGTGAGATATCTGTCAATATCTCATACTGTAGTTTTTCTTGGGAATAAACGAAAACCCGTGTGTTATTTTAGTTCCTATCTCGCCAGAGTTGCCACCGTTCAAAACTGGCATCGAAGAACTGGAATCTAGTTTTAATCAGACCCAAGAAGAGACCAAAGAGCAAGTCAAAGGCTTGGTATCCAAGACCCGTCAAATGATCCAAGACAAGGTGACAGTTATACCAACCAACATGATCCTGTTAGTCTTGCAATTTGGAGGGCTGGGAACCAATCTGGGCCTTTCATGTCACATGCCATCTGGAGCACGAGTTACGTTCCCAAATCTTTCACTCCTACCTATTACTGTCCAGTTGAAAATGATACGAGATTAGTGTGATATGTGCTGAATTTAAAGCACAAGCGCTGGTCTTGGAAAATTAAACTTGTAGTCAATCTTGTATTTGTTCACTGAACTGAAGGTCCCTCTCCTGACTGGCTGACCAGCAAGTAAGATTCAAGAGAATTGCTTTTGATAAACTAAAGCTATACGCGTATAATTTCATGTATGGGTCATTTGATCATCTGTACTGATCATTTTAGTGCGATACTAGTAATGAAAGAGGATTTTCTCCCATCTTTTCGGCACCGATAACGGTCTATTCAGACATGACCAGGTCGAGTCATGATTATGCAAGACTGGGCAGGAACAGCGGCATTGTTATAGTAAAGAAACACGCAGACATTCTTTTAGGAAATATGATTTTTTACAATGAATTTTCAGTCGAAAATGTTTAAAACGTTTCGTTAATTCCAGGTAAATGAAGGAAAGTCCGCATACAAAATGATACGGATGCAGCTGCAAGACCTACCGCTGCTGTTCGCGGGAGCCCTGGGAGCTGCTATCACAGGAATGGTCGCCCCAGGTCTCTCCTTTCTTTTTGGAGAAATACAAAAGGTAATCATGAGAATATTAATTAATATATTTGCTTGGACCCGGATGGATGGATAACACTATCCAGTGGATTTTCCACCGGATAAATCACTTATCACTTAAATTACTTATCCACTGCTGATAAATCACCAGTGGATAAGTAATTTCCAAACTAGACAATCCACTGGATAACGTTATCCACGCATTGGACACCCAGAGCCAGGCCTTGTTGCCTTTGGTGCACCCTTGCCCTTAATGATTAGATAGTTTCAAAATTCAATTAAAAATTTCGTCTCCAAATGGCTGTCTTTACGGCATTAATTTAAGCGAGCTTGAAGGTAGTAAAAAGGAAAAGTGAATACTGTGATTGAATGTTACCTTATAATAAATGTCCACGAACTGAGCATCACCTGCGTTTGTCGCAAAATGTCCTTGAAAGTAATTCAGACCAGTTTTTTAATTCCCGTGAGGTCTCGCAAGCTTTCCTGAAACTTAAACTTGTTGCAGAAAGAATTCCTTAGGCTAAGTTTCTTTTTACGTCATAACTGCCTTTAATACTGAGGTCTGTTTATCATTATAGTTTATGAATGACCCGCTAAGAGTAGCTCGTGAAGGGCCTTTCTGGTCAAGCATGTTCGTCGTGTTAGGAGTTGTAGTTGGATTTGGTGGCACGATAGAGGTGAGAATTATTTCACGACAGGAACGACCGCTGTTAGTACGTCACGGTCAGGTGTGCGCGGCCATGATTCATTTTTGTCTCCACGCCGACTTACCAACCACAGAAGACTAAGCTTATTATAACAGATGAGTTAAGAAAGCAAAATGGTTGTGGTCAATGCTATTATGTTGTACTATTCGTTTCAATCAATAACTTTCAGAAATTTATGCTCAGTTTCGCAACGGAGAAGTTGAGGACAAGACTGCAGAAAATGGCCTTTGATACGGCAGTAAACAAGGTAATTTCCCACCAGTCTCAATGATCGATATCTTTTTGAGTTTGCCTCATTTGGAAAGACCTTTTTTCGCAATTAAACTAACACATTACAATACCTTCCTTCAGAACTCAGTTCCTCAAATTCCGGGGATGGGCGATATATCCTCATCATTTCCTGGAGCCAGTGGACAGTTTCCCACTTTACCTCATCCAGATGGAATGGGCTTGCCTGTAGTTGCTGGTGTACCCACGTTGCAGTTACCATCCACAGGTGGAGTTCCATCTCAAATGTTTCCTACAGGAATAACAGGGGTACCATCCGGACAAATGTCACTTTATAATCTACCAACCCTTGGGAATGCAACAACGGGTCTGCCATCTGGAATTTCAACTGCTGACGGCTTGACAGAAATGGCGCCAAGTGGGTTACAAGGAATAGGAGGAAATGTCCCTGGCCATCAAACACCAGGCTTACCCTCGAACACCTTTCCCACAGGGATGCCTGCAGCGGGATTAACCCCCGAAGATTTCTCATCAAATATAGAAGCTGTGCAAGGGGTCCCCGACCTTACAGCAAATTCCACCCCATCGCGTATAGCAGGGATATTACCCGGACAGCTGCCATTGTCAGGATTTGCTACCTCACAAGGTCCAACTTCTTCGGTCCTTTTAACCCTAGGAATTCCTTCTAATTTAGGACCTACTCCAGGAATCCCAGGGGTATCACTTCCTGGTCTACCTTCAGGGATAGCGTCAGAACCCGGTATGCCACAAATACCCGTTAACGTTCCTCCTAACGCCACCCCAGTAGCTATTGGAAAAGGACTTTCTAATCTTCCAGCACGTAGTCAATCAGGAATAACAGGAATTGGAATGGGTCACGGTCATTTACCAACCGGAGCTTCATCATTGGGTGGAGGCGGAGGCAGCATATCTCAGGTTCCCGGTGTGGGAACTGGACTTTCAACGACGCTCCCTCGATTTAGTGCTGGACATGCACCAGGTTTATCACAGGTCCCGGCAACGCAGTACAATGGCGATAACATGATGCCTCCACATGTTGGAGCAGTTAATGAGATGGGAGCACAACAGCTCCAGCAAATCGGACTTCTGCCAAATATGCCAAACCCAGATCTTTTGGTAAGAGCAAATCTATTGAATTTATCACTGCATAGTGTTCATGAAACTCTAGTGTTAAGGACAATTCTGTCGGTGTACACGGCTTCTCAAAAGTCGTGATTAACTGCAGAACGTCAGTTCCCCAATTATTATTGCTCTGAATAATTAAGAAAATACTTAAAAGGGTACTTCAGTCTTTGAACGTGTTTTACCACGGATCGGAGTCCAATTTAATTTCAAAGTGGAAAGACTAGGAAAACAAGGTTACAATATACATATTCTACAAGAATCGTTATTGATTCTAATATATATAGAGGTTTTGAATCTATAATGAGAATTTATAACATAACATAACATGTTTGTTTCGTAAAGGTGTTGCCAGATCCACAGAAACAGGCGGACCAGCTCATGAGCCAAGTTGAAAAGGATGTGGAAGCCGCTTTGCAAAACGTAAGATTTCTTCAGATCCGGCACACTCCTTTTCACTTCTTTACATTTAGTTTTGACACTCATAAATGTTCGAGCTACCAAACTGATGGCTAAAAATGCACTAAATGTAGTGAAATAAGCAAATAATTTGGTCTTTGTCTTCTGAAACCAGTCTATAGGCAAATACCTTGGCACCAAGGTCCAGGAGACCATTTCATCCGTATCCACTCTTGGGATGGCTTTCTATAACGGATGGAAGATGACTCTGGTTGTGTTAGCTGGACTGCCAATCATCGGGCTAGCCAATCGCATTCAGCAGCTGAATGAAGCAGATGCTATCGTTGAGCCGGAAGGCGTTGAAGCTGTGAGTGGTTTGTATTTGTGAGATCACCGCTGTTATAATTGGCATTAGTGCAGCCGAATTATGTTAACGTTAAAACATTTCGTTTTCGTGTTCGCGAAAATGCAATTTACATGTACTTAAACATGGGAGGATGTCTAAGAAAATAAGTTCCTTTATATAGATAGGGACATTAATTATCAACCGATAATATAATATGCGGACTCCTTGATGTCACTTGATACACGCCACCTGACAGGTTTTATAATTGCAGCTAGTGAAAACAAGCTTTAAGAAAATGGAAATAATTTCAGCCCTTGGAATGGAAAATAAGTTCGCTAAGAAGTACAAGGATGCCATCTTCGAAAAATATAAGTAATAATTACTTTTGTTTTATTAAGGATATGTTCTTTTGTGATGATATAGATCGCGATCAGTGATCCGAGATCTCTCGGATCATGGCGCTGGTGAATCCACTCTGAGAATTAAAGGATTCGCCGGTTCCTTTGATGCACCATGATCTGAGTGATCTCGGATCACTGATCCTGATCCGGATCAACCCAAAGGGGCCTAAAGTAAAAACCTTATTTGATTGTCTAATTACAAATTGCAGCAATTGGAGATAGAAAGCAAAATGGTCAAAGCATAATGAAATTATCATCATTTTAAAAACTCTGAACTGTAAAATTTCTGAACTGGTGCATAATTTAAATTTTCAAGATCCACCGACTGAATCGTTGCCTGTGCATAGCCGTCTTCTCTCCTCCTCAAAAGCTATCGGCTGAACACAGGCTGGCGAAATTTTAAAAAGCAACCGAGCTCTATTTTAACAGACGTTAAATTAAATGAAACTTGCATTTGTTATGCCTCTTCTATCGCAGAAATGCAGTAAAGAAAATTATTGCCAGCGGCTTAGCCTTCGCACTTGGGCAGGCTATGGTGTTCTTCATTTACGCAGGCGCATTGAGGTTCGGCTGTTACCTTATCAGTATAGGAGATATGGCTGCCATTGAAGTCTTAGGGTAAATAACTCTTTCTAAAACAATGCTGTTAGCCCCAACGCACTCATTGATTTTGATTCCTCGTTGACTCCTATTTGTAGTACTGTTTAGTGCTGCATGTGAAAGCGTCCCGTTTTCTTTATTTATAAGACTAACTTTTAAACACTTTTTCTTTATTTTTACGACAAACGTTTAAACACGTTTTCTTTAAGTTTTTTAAATGTTATAATTTTGTCACTAGCATGGTACGGCTTCAAATGATGTGAGACAATTTCATTTTGATTCCTCGTCGATTGTTTAGTGCTGTGAAAGCATTACGTTTTCTTTATTTTTTAACACAAACTCTTAAACGCGTTTTCTTTAATTCTTTTAAGACTAACTTTTAAACTTTTTGTCTGCTTCCAGCGTATTAATGACAGTGTTGTTCGGTTCCTACGCAACAGCCAGCTCACGCGCTCCTTCGCATGCGCACGAAGACACGGACGATTCAATTAACAGACTGTTTGAGGACGAGGTACCAGACGTGCAAGATCACATGGGTGACAAATTGGTTAGCGTCAATTTTCCTCCAGTTCAGAACGTGACGAATTGAATTTCCTTTATTGTTTTATCAAAGCGAAACAGTACACGGTTAAGAGCTTATTGCCACTTCTAGTTTGTTATGAAGACTTCTGTTACATGCAGTACAGAGAAAACGTATAACGGGAAAGTGAAGTTTGACGTGAAAACGAAAAATATACTTGGTGACGCAAGTGTCTTATAAGTAAAGTACTCACACTAAAGACACTTGTTTGTGATTTATATTTTAAAGAACGAAGTTCAAGGTAGCTTGGAATTTAAACATGTTGAGCTGCCAGACCCCCTCAACAGCAGCGCTTCCCTATTAAGACAGCTAAACGTTAAAGTCAGCGGTGGACAAACACTGGCCATTGTACCACTGGACAACGAAAAAATCAATCCTTTTGAACTGCTGTTGGACCGTTTATTTGATCCATTCAAGGGTACTTTGGTAAGAAACTGAAACGTTTAGGCCTGAAAGTCTTTTTTATTCGTAAATAGAATACGCAGGAAAGCTGCTCAATAAGTAATTAGCACATCACAGTGGCCGACACATGACCGATGATAATCTTGTAATATGATCGGCTGCATAGGTACTTCTATCTATCGACAGAAGCTAGGCCTTCGAATTTAATCGATATTCAATGGGTATGTAGATTTCATAGCTGATATTCCATGAGCTGGTTCTGGGTCTGATCGATATCGAATTTCAATAGTTGACTCGGGCTTCGCCCTTGCAAATTATTAACTGAGGCTTGGTACACCCACACAATTTTTCACCCCTCTTGCTGTAGATAAATTGTTCACTGCCGATTGTGTCTTAAAAATTAAGCACCCATTGTCAGTTTCTATCTACTTTGATGGATTGAAATCTTGAACTCTAATTGGTTAGCGTCCATGTCGTGACTGAATGTGCGCGCTTAAGCTTTGTTATGATAAGCCCCAAAGTATGCTGGGAATAGAACAAACTCATTTACAACTGCTGTCCGCTGTTTCATCACGTCCCGTCAAATTGATGATAGTCTATATTCTCATTACCTCTCTGCTAGACAATGTATTAATGGTAAAGATAGATAAGATGCTGTGAATCACCTGTGGAGGGCTGGTTTGATATTTGGGATAATCATTTTGTAATTGTTAAGATTTGAAATAACACAGCGTCACATTTCAGCTTTTAGATGGTGTAGACATACGCAATTTGGACCTTTCTTGGTTGCGATCCCATCATGCAGTGGTATCCCATCGCTCGTTTCTTCCACATTGTAGTATCGCTGAGAATATCGCCTATGGAGACAACAGTAGAGAATTGGAGAGACGAGAGATCGAAGACGCTGCTCACTCGGCATGCGCACATGAATTTATCACGGATTTATCAAAGGTGAGAAGCTGCGAAAATAGGACAAAAACCTACTTCTGTACAACATTTCTTCAGTGTGCACGCTTGTCTTATAATGCCTTCAAACGGAGACAGACATTAAGGTTCCGAGTACATTTTTCGAGTAATTAGATGTTTGTAAATGTTTTAGGGCTATGACACAATCCCCGATGAAGATCAAGTTCACCTTACTGATAGCCAGAAAATGAGGATCGCTATAGCACGAGCAATTATCTGCCGCCCTCCTATTGTTCTGTTTGATGAGTTGGAGGAAGAAGATCACGTGAGTCCATTACTCCATCATCAGTCCTCAGCAGTCAGTTATCATGCGTCAGTCGGTTAGTCAGCCAGTGAGTGAGTTAGTTCGTCTGTCAATCAGTCAGCTAGTCCGTCGGTTGGCCAGTTAGTAAGTCAGTTCGAAAGAAGGACAGGCTGTCAGCCACTCTGTCAGTCCGTCCGTCCGTTTAGGATTAAGAAAGATTCGAATTCGTGTCATCGTTTATTGGCTGAGCTCCTTTAATTTATTAACCGGCAAATAGTGTATATCCAAACTACAAATAATATTTTAAAAAGTAAACTATTTCGTTTCCCCAGGCTGTAAATGATGCCACACATATCTTATCCCGGAACAGAACTTGTCTTATATTCACACGACGTCGAGAAACAGTTGCAGCCGCAGACCATATAGTCCTCATGTATCACGGGCACGTTGTTGAACAAGGAACCCTTGATGAACTTAGGCAACAAAGACGCTTGTATTACCTTTTAACAAATTTAGAAGATGTAGAGGAACTTTGAGCTTGATTTTATTTACTTTTGATGACTCTTTTAGCAAAGCGTTTGTTATATTTTAATTATCTCCATTTTTTCTACGTTTTGTTTATACGGTTTTATTTGTTGTGCACTATTTATCTTTCTGAACTATTTTGAATCAAGTGATTGCAGAAGTCTAGGGAGAGAAAATTTTGCATGTGAGTGAATTCAGTTGCTTCCGGCCACCCTCACCGTGAATTCACTATTCACCACTTGAGTTATAAGAAGAAATAAAGGGCGGATATCGTATCGCGGGAGCTTGTAGGACTGTTAATATGACGTCACATTTTTTCTGTTTTGTTTGCTGGAACGATCCCATAAATGACTGCAACATGAGGCTCGCCCCAGAATTCTCGCTTCTAAAGTGACGAATAGACTGAACAATTTTGTCGCCCCAGAATTCTCGTTTCTAAAGTGGCGAATAGACTGAACAATTTTGTCGCCCCAGAATTCTCGTTTCTAAAGTGACGAGTAGACTGAACAATTTTGTCGCCCCAGAATTCTCGTTTCTAAAGTGACGAATAGACTGAACAATTTTGTCGCCCCAGAATTCTCGTTTCTAAAGTGACGAATAGACTGAACAATTTTGTCGCCCCAGAATCCTCGTTCTTAAAGTGACGAATAGACTGAACAATTTTGTCGCCCCAGAATTCTCGTTTCTAAAGTGACGAATAGACTGAACAATTTTCTCGCCCCAGAATTCTCGTTTCTAAAGTGACGAATAGACTGAACAATTTTCTCGCCCCAGAATTCTCGTTTCTAAAGTGACGAATAGACTGAACAATTTTGTCGCCCCAGAATTCTCGTTTCTAAAGTGACGAATAGACTGAACAATTTTGTCGCCACAGAATTCTCGTTTCTAAAGTGACGAATAGACTGAACAATTTTGTCGCCCCAGAATTCTCGTTTCTAAAGTGACGAATAGACTGAACAATTTTGTCGCCCCAGAATTCTCGTTTCTAAAGTGACGAATAGACTGAACAATTTTGTCGCCACAGAATTCTCGTTTCTAAAGTGACGAATAGACTGAACAATTTTGTCGCCCCAGAATTCTCGTTTCTAAAGTGACGAATAGACTGAACAATTTTGTCGCCCCAGAATTCTCTTTTCTAAGGAGTAGGAGTAGGAGTACCGGCTGATTATAAATCGGCCCTTATTTACCCCTCCCTTCCGCCAAAAGAGGTTGTTATTCAAATCAGTATTTGATGTTCATATTTTGTGGAAGTTGCTATGTAGTTACATAATTCTTACTAAATTAAAGTTCTTCATGAGAGATACTGTTTGTTTCGTTATCTTGTGCCTTTGGCTTCTTTGGTCTTAACGATGCAACTCTGTTTCTTCTAGGCATTTCAACTTTAAGACAGCCTGTGAAGTAAAACAAATTCAGAAGTAGTTTTTGCTCGACACAAACGTTAGATTTTTTAGTTCCTTTTCTCCATGGCCACTTCTTCACAAATCTATGGGCTAAAAACACTTTGAATTTACTACGCAGTAAGCAAGTGCGGATAAAAAGAGTAACAGGTATTAAATTAACATACTGATAGACAAACTGTCACAAGATACCTTGATCGTCCTCAAGTAAGACTCTCTTCGCGCATAGCCACTTTGTTAGGTCACGTGACTGCGCTTTCATGAACCAATGGATGAGAAGATTTTGTGCCTCTACCAACATATCGTGACACTAAAATATCGATAAAACGGTAACATGAGCAGCTGCTTACACAGTGACTTCGATGTTCAGTCTACCAGACCATAGGCTTACCATGCATCCTGTTTGTGTGCTCGCATCCTGAGCAGCATTTATAATATTTTTCAAATCAGTACTTCACTAATTGCTATTTTAAATATTTAAGCTTTCATAACTGTACATTTCAATTGAATAAATAGCTTAGAAATGTTCACGTTTTTTCAATTTTGTTTTTATGCAACAATCTTGGCCATTTTTAGTAAAAAAATACAAAAAATTTCTATGCTGGTGGTGCGGATCATGGTGACGTCTGGAAATAAAAGATATATAATGTAAATTTCAACCTCTGGATAACGATTTTCTAACTTTCAGATTGGTTCCCTCCGTTATAAATCTCAGCAATTATCCTCAATTTGACCAAATATGGAAAAATAATGAATAGGACGGCCTTTGTGTTTACAATTTTGCTTGTCGCGAGAAGAAATAGCTCAAAAGTGACTCAGATCCCGTTTCGGACTTGTACAAGAAATGTGTTGTTCAGCTCCGCAATAATTTAAGATCTTCCCGTTAACGAACATCGTTTGCCTTGTTGTTGTTGTATGAACAACTTTAGAAGTGAATGAGTATAGATATTTATGAAGAAGATTTTCTCTCGCTCACTTTTTCTCATATGTTGCATTCAATCGACAGAGTGAGCAACGCACCACTGATTTTGCCTCCTTTTCACACAATCGCTTCGTTTATCAAAAAAACTTAAAAATTCCTACGTCACGAGAGTAACAACCAGAGTAAAAAAAATTCTAAAACAATTATTTTTCTCAGACTTGCCGAATATGAGCTGAAATAACAATATATCAGCTCATATCCGTCATATCGGGCAAGTCCAAATAGTGTAAAAACTATAATTTTGACCATTTTTGGTGCTTTATGAGTATTCAACCAATCAGGGACCGCCATTTTAATTCAGTTCATAATTTAAGAATGATCCCTTGCCACATTCCATGCATTTGCGTTTTCAATTTTTTGCATGAATCAGTCATCCGTAGAAAAATGCTACGGTCACCCATTTTCAGCATTTTCTCCCTTTTCAAATTTCTCAAATAACGCTTTTGTGCGATATTAGTTGGAATTGAGCAATGAGACGAGGGGAAAGGAGGGAGGATGAGAATTTTGAACTTGTAACCATGCCAGCACATTTGTTAATAACAGTATAACATTTAGACTTCATTGATTTCCTCCGTCTTCGCCTGACTGGAAATGATTATTAATGAACCTGTGCACCTGTTTTTTGAGTCTTCTTATTTCGCCAGTTGGGTCATCAATGTCCTCCTCTGGTGTCGCGAACACCCAGTTTTGAATGCGAGAATCTTTCATGACTTCGTTCATTTGTTTACGGTAGAAGCTTTTCACTGCAACGGTAAAAAAATGGCCTCTTACTATAGCCGAGCGAGACGGCCGTATTGGGGAATCTTGGCCCTCGGTCGTGGCAGTAAATACTTTATTCAGTATGGCACTTGCAAATTTTGAATTTGTCAGCTTTAGGAAACGAAAAAATACACGGCTTATAACTGTTTGAATGGATATGGCCTGTATGGCGAGATCAGGACCAAAAAAGTACGCTTGGATTCACCACAAGATTATTTTGCCATATCATAAAGCGAATTATTTTCTCAACCTTCTGGTTTGACAATGACTACCCCGTCATGTTTATACGGAGTCCCCTCGGAGACTTATCGTACCTCCTCGTTTGTATCTGAAAGGAAGCTTTGGTCTGACGTTGTATTTTGTCATGGCGTTACAAAGATTTTCCGTCACCCTTAGCATTACAACTTCCCTGAAACAGAAGGTACAAGAAATGGTGTAAGACTCGGAAATTGAGTTGAACAAAAGGAAAGAATTTCCATTTGAAAAAAACAGGAACGGTGGAAACGACAGAACTCAAAGCAAAAGTGATTAAATAAAATCCGCACAACTTTTCAACTTTGAACAAACATGACTTACTCTTTGTAATAAATCGGCGGTCTGTTTTCTCGTGGTTTCCTTATTCTTGCAATACTTGACAGTTTATTTTCAACTTCGGCTGCCAGGAGCCTGCAAACTATAATATTATTCAACAATAATTATTGGGTTTCATGTCAATTTTCCAAATTCGGTTATTCGCAGAGTTGAAGGCCTTGTAGTTGGTAAAAACTTAAGCACAGCCCAAAAATTATTTACATTGCGTTTCAAAATCACTTTGAAAGTACCATTGCTACATTCATTTTAAATGTATTGGAACAGATTACTATACTCTGATTGCGCTTCCTAATTAAACGTAAATTGAAAATTAAACGTACGCAATCCTCCTATAATCGAAAAGCGGAAAATATATTTCAGTTATCTTTACTGTGTAACAACATTTACCATGACATTTTGTTGGAAGATGTTTTGTGGATTCTAAGTCTTCATCTTCATCATTATCAGTATCACCGTCGGCATCGTTATCGTCGTCATCATCATCATCTTCCTCATCTTGATCGTCTCCAATAGTACCATCATTTCCTTCCGAGTCTATTTCTCGCTCTCCTTCCTTTTTACTTTCCATGTCCACGTCGTTCATTTCAATTTTAATCGAGTCTTTCCTCACTTTTATTCCGTCCATTATTTCAAACTCATCGTCTATTAGTTCATTTGCGCTTACAACGTTCCAAAATATTAACAGGACAAAAACGACGCCATACCTTGACAATACAAGCATTGCCTCTTAGGTAAAAACATAAAACTTTCTCTATGGTTTCGCTTGCCTCTCCAACAGTGATAACGTCGGGCTGTGCGAGTTATGTTTTTGTTAGCCGTTATGACTAAAACGTGATTCACCACTGACACCAACACCGTGTATTAAGAAAAAGTTATATTTCATTGCTCGTCATCTCCCGTGGCATAACTCCATTGAACAGCGCTGCTCAATTGTATTAACTGCTAATGTATGCAGCGATATGCTATTCCAAAGTACACGTGGTTAAACTGCAAAACTGCCACCATACAAATGTTTTTTTGTTTAATTTCCGCGGGTTCAGATATCAGCTTGTTAATCAAACTACGTTTTCTTTACGTTTTTGACATTCAGAACCATTCGTATTAAAATATTAAAATAAGTCAAGCGAAAGTGAGCAGTATTTTAAAAAAAAATTATCCTGTTAATTCTCTAAATACAACAACGTCCACGTAATCTAAATCATATTTTTTCGTTTGCGTTACATGACGTGTATTTTTATTCAGCTGAGGTGAGTCGGCTGAGTAAACACAGAGAGCTGACTTTCTCACGAGAAAAGATATGAATACCGTTCCAAAACGGATTCTTTTTTAATGAAATACTTCCAAACATCATGTTGTGTTTTTTCCATCTTTTCTATCTTTTTCTTCAATCTTGTCCTTGACAAGAAATTCTACGTTAATGACGCTTTAATACAAGTTAACCAAGGCTATTTAAACGTAAAATGAAATACTCTGTAAGCTATTGTTTCTTTCAGTATAGATACGTTAATTTTTGCTTCACAAGTGCCTTTTAAATTTATCTCATTATTCCTTTTTCTAAATCTAGCTCGTTAATTCAGTTTTATAACTGCCAGAGAGCGTTTTAATTAATAAGTTTTTCAACTTTTGAACTAAAAGTTACCGAAATTGCTTCGAACACAAATGCGTTTTATTTAGAATTGTTAAATTAGAGTCTCCTTAACTAAACATCTCATTAACGCGTGAATATTACAAAGAAGCAATTTACTGTTTGCTTAGCTGTTGCGTTCATTTCAAACCTCGACTTGAACAACCAATTGATGAATCACAGATATTACCATTGCTTAACTGAAACAAGGGACAAAAAGAAGGAACATAAACTTTGTTATATTTTTATACTAATTTACAAGAACAATAGAAAAGAGAAAATTTTGGAACCTTGAAGCATTCATATTTGATATCATACCATGCAGTTAACATTGGTATCGTTAGCTTATATTTCCAGTTTATGGTTGTTATCATTTTTTTCTGTGATAACTTGTATCGAAAGGATCAAAGTGGGACCTGATCCAGAGAAAGGTAAAAAGATAAATCCGTACATTACCAAGTTCCACGAGACTGCCAGCTTGAGACCGTCAAAATGCCAAGGTAAGTGAAAATAATAATTGACGTAAAACAGTAAAGAGTAGGAATTAAATTGTCAAATTCACTAAATCAGTGGTCGATTCATATAAATTTCTAACCCAAAACTTGCTATAGTATAGTTAATTTCTATTTTGAGGCATATTTTAAACATGTGTGTTTTAGCTGGTTGACAACAGCGTTTTTTTTTTCAGAAGAAAATCAATTGGAAATTTCAGTTGATGGTATATCTATTTTATCGAATTATAAATTTGCGACAAGAATTATATATGCTGCGCGCCATTGGTAACGAACGTACGCTAAGCCGGGGGTGGGGAGGGGGGGGAAGCACATCTGAAGTCCTCGAAGAGTTTTAGTTTGTAATAGTTTGAAACTATGTAACCAAGATGGAGTGGGCGCAGTTAGGGCTTAGATCAGCTGTCGTAGATAAGTATTTTATGAACTCCGTTTGTAAAAGAAATTAATTTATTAAGACACAGTAGATCAGCGAAAAACTTGTACAAAAGTATGACTATTTGGTTAAAAATTAATAAACGCACTGTATTTAGGAATTTCGTTATATTATCGCATTTTTCAGTGTGTCGACTTATGGTGACAGAGGTTCTAGAGCAGATGAAGAAAACAGATCGCCGAGTGAATGTACCTCGGGGATATGCGCTTGAAGACCTGGAGAATCCTGACAAGAGCATTCATTATCAAAAATCGTAAGTTTGCATCTAATCAATTTAACACAATCCTGTGCCGTCGACTTTTCCATCTTTATTGAAAGAAAAAGCATATGCATGCCGAAAGAAAAGCGAGAACTAAAAAGAGATTATCACACTGATTATTAACACTGATTTTTTTAACCTTTTCACTCCGATCCTGTTAATTTTTGCGCCATTTTCCCCGTTTGCAGGGAACTGCGTCTTATGGATGTCCTGGAAAACTTGTGCGATAGAATGAAACTTTACCGCGCAAGGCCCGGTCCTGAATTTCCCTACATCAAAGGAGGTTTGTGGATACGGAAAATATCTTTCTCAATATATTTCCTGACTTATAGTTGTGGATAAATCTCTAACCAGTGATCTTGGGTCTCAATGGGGTGGTAACTTTAACGGCTAACGGTTAATTTCTTTCGGTTAGCAGTTGGGTTAAAAATTAATTTCCTTTGTTTGAAAGTATTAATTTCCATTGTTTGCAAGATAAAAATTAATTCTATTGTTTGAACGTTAAAAATTAATTTCTGTTGTTTGAAAGTAAAAAATCATTTCAGTCAGAAATGTCAAAACGTCTGTGAACTCGGCGTTCTACGACACGCTCATCAGTCAGTTTCGACCGAATTAAGAGTATCAACTTTCACGTTCTTTGTACACCTATATACAAAAGACAACACGCATAAAATTCTTGTCAACAGATCTGAAGGCCTTTATGTTCATGGTTTTTTACAACACCCCTCTGTAACAGACCCACTGAAACCCTACCCAGTGGATTATTTTCCCCTACCCAGCGGAAATTTAGTCTCCCCAGTACCCAGTGAATAGTTTGATTTTACCCAGCGACTGACACACATAATACTGGGTGGTTCTGGCGCATGGATTTTTTTGGGTTTGAGTGGGGGATGACGTTGTGGTGTACGCATCCCGGCTCACCAGCTCGCCGGCTCGCCGGGATGCGTACACCACAACGTCATCCCCCACTCAAACCCAAAAAAATCCATGCGCCCAGAACCACCCAGTATTATGTGTGTGGGAAGAGGAACAAGGTAAACATAAAGTAAAATAAGAGGAGGCGACATGCCTTCAAAAGGAAAACGGGGAACACAGCGCGGCCAAAAATCAATGGGGCAACTTTCAAGGAAACACAAATTTCACATTTTGCGCCAGGAATTATTTTTCATTTGAAGAAACGTGCGCGCATATATAGAGAACATGGCAGCAGCACGCGATGATGATGACCTTATTCTTGAAGCGGCAATCAGAAGACTTCAAGTTGAAAATGAAAATTTGATCAGGCAAAGGGTGAATGAAGAACCTTTACCTGAGGAAGAACGTTTTGAATTTTTTCAAAATTTTAATGAATTTGTAAGAAGGAAAGAAGAAGATGATAATGCAGTCATTGAAAGAGCATTAGCTGTTGCTGAAAGAGAGAGAGCAGCAGGCCGGTTGACGCAAGAAAGATTGGAAAGATTTATCAAAAATCTTGTCAATCAATTTGAAAATGGTACAAGCAAAAGAGAAAAATTTAAAGAAGTTGAAGAGTGGGTCAAACTTTTCCAAACCCATTATGACCCTGTTGAATATGAAAAGATTGCAAGAAATTTATCAGATGATTTTCCTGGACTTTCATTGCAAAATGTGAAAATTTTACTGCAAGGACTGAAAAATCGATTTCTGAGAAAAGAAATTCACGACAGATTTGTTTTGGCAGAAACAAATTTCCGAGGATGGCTTCACGTGTGGTCAATGCAGGTATCAGAACTTAACTTTAAAAACAAGGATCGTTGGAACCCCCATTCAAAAGGTTTTTATAACCCCGCTGCAAAGGATATTTTAGTTTTTGCAAAAGAGTACCGTGAAAAGTTCATTGAACTGCTCAAAAAGGAGATGAAAGAGATGGGGATGGTGAAAGTCTTATTTTCTTTTGATACAAAGTTTTCAACAAAAGATGAAAAGAGAGAAATCAAACAGTATTATAAAAGTAAACTGTATATTTTCCAAAAATTTGACGAAGAAGAGATCACGGAAAAATTCGATGAATTTATTGAAGATTCAAAAAGCAGAACGGAAGTCTCGTTTGAAAAATCAGAAATGGTTTCTGAAAAAATCAAACAAGTGTATGTGCATGTTGCAAAATATGAAACACTGAAAGGAGGAACATGGTTACCACTTCCACCAAAACTTGCAGCAAAGAAAGCAATTGTTAACGTGAAAAACGTGGACAATGAATGTCTGAAGTGGGCGTTGAGATCAGCACTTTTCCCAGCGGGAAAGGACGCGCAAAGGCCGAGCAAATACCCTGTCAATGATGGCATCAATTGGAAGGGAATCGATTTCCCCACACCGATCAAGCAGATAAAAGAGCTTGAGGCACAAAATCCAAAACTGGCAATCAATTTATATGGTTGGGACAAAGAAAAAGACTGTTTCATGGGAGGTTTATGGTTCAGCGAGAAAAGTCATGAAGTGCCAAGGATAAACCTGATTATTATTGTGGATGGGGAGAACAATCATTACTGCTGGGTCAAACGAACGAGCGCATTGGTTTATGATCAGACAAAACATTGTGGGAAAAAGCACTTTTGCAATATGTGTATTACACATTTCAGAACAGCGGAAAAGTTGGAGGAGCATCAAAAACACTGTGAAGGTTTGGATGGCAGGCCAACAGTGATCGAAATGCCGGAAAAAGGAAAAAACATCCTGAAATATCAAAATTTCCAAAAACAGATGAAGGCGCCTTTCGTGATTTATGCAGATTTTGAGGCGCTTGTAAAAAAGATTGAATACCGCGAGTGTGAAAATCCAGAACAAAGTTACACAGTAAAAACTGAAATCCACGAAGCGTGTGGATACGCCTGGATATGTGTGAGAAGTGATGGAGAAATAATGAATTCAAAAGTTTTCAGAGGGCAAAATGCAGTGGCAAATTTTCTGAGCGACATCGTGCAAGAAGAACAAAAACTGAGGGAAAGTGTGGAAAAACCAAAACCAATTGTTATGGATCAAGCTGATTGGAGTGATTTCAAAACTGCAAAAGATTGCCATATTTGCAACAAAAGTCTGGTTAAAGAAAATTTCCTTGACTCACTGCCTGCCTGGAAAAAAGAAAAATATTTGGGACAGGTTCACAAAAAATGTTTCTGGTTTGTGCAAAAAAGGGTTGGGTTTCTTTGCATGAAAAAGCCGGAAAAAGAAGCGGCAAAGAAACAAGAAAACTGCCAATTCTGCAAAAAACCATTGATCCAACCAACTTTCAGAGACGCTGTGAAAGACCATTGCCATGTGACAGGCAAGTTCCGTGGGGCAGCGCACAACGAGTGCAATTTCAAACTGAAACTGAACCCAAAATTTTTCAAAATCCCAGTTGTATTTCATAACCTGCGGGGTTATGATGCGCACCACCTTATGCAAGCGATGTCGCAGCAGGAAAAAGGCGTGAAATGTGTGGCCAACAACATGGAAAAGTACATCACATTTTCCATGGGGAATTTGCAGTTCATAGACAGTCTGAATTTCATGCAAGGAAGCCTCGACGCGCTTGTGAAAGCAACACCCCAAGAAAAGTTGAAAATCACCAAAACATCAATGGACAGTCCCCAAGTTGAGTTGTTGTTCCAAAAAGGAATCTATCCATATGAGTACATGGACACATGGGAGAGGTTCGAAGAGACAAAACTGCCGCACAAAAAACTGTTTTACAGCAAACTGAACGACGAAGAGATTTCAGATGCTGAATATGCGCACGCGCAGAAAGTGTGGGAAGCCTTTGACTGTAAAAACTTGGGAGATTATCATGACTTGTATGTGAAAACAGACGTGGCATTGCTGGCGGATGTTTTTGAAAATTTCAGGGATTTGTGTCAAGAGCAGTACGGGCTGGATCCGGCGAATTATTTCACATCACCAGGAATGGGGTTGGATGCGATTTTGAAAATGTCAGGCATTGAGCTGGAGCTCCTGACAGACATTGACAAGCATATGTTCGTGGAAAGGGGGATGCGCGGCGGGAACTCAAATGTTAGCAAAAGGTATGTCAGGGCCAACAACCCGGAGGTGGAGGGCTATGATGAGACCAAACCGAAAAAATGGATCATGTATCTTGACGCGAACAACCTTTACGGATGGGCAATGTGTCAGCCGATGCCCGTGAGAGGATTCAAATGGAGAAGCGTGCTGCCCACGGAAGAAGAGATCATGAAGAAAAAAGAAGACGCCAAAACAGGCTGGATTCTTGAGGTTGACCTCGAATATCCGGAGGAGTTGCATGAAGAGCACAACAGTTATCCGCTGGCGCCGGAAAAAAAGGCGGTAAAAAAAGAGGACATGTCAGACTACCAGCACCGTCTGATGGACGAACTGGAAATCAAAACACCAAAAGAAAAGAAACTGCTGCTGACACTGGAAGACAAAAACAACTACGTCGTGCACTACAGGAACTTGCAGTTTTATCTGCAACAGGGGATGAGGCTGAAAAAGGTCCACAAAGTTCTCGAGTTTGAACAATCGGCGTGGATGAAACCTTATATCATGAAGAACACCAATCTGCGCAAAAAAGCAAAAAGCGCTTTTGAAAAAGACTTTTACAAACTGATGAACAACTCGGTGTTCGGGAAAACGATGGAGAACCTGCGGAAGCGCACTGACATCAAAATCGTGAAAAGTGAAGAAAAAGAAAAAGTTAGAAAATTTGTTGCCAGTCCGTTGTTCTCAAGGTTCGCCCAATTCACAAACAACATGGCGGGGATCCACATGCACAAAGGGAAGCTGGTGCTGAACAAACCGGTGTACACGGGCATGACGATCTTGGACAACAGCAAGATCCTCATGTACGACTTTTTCTATAACCACCTGAAAAAAAGGTACGGATCAAAATGTGAACTTGTTTACACGGACACGGACAGTCTTCTGCTTGAGATCGAAACAGAAGAAGTTTACAAAGACATCGCGACAACGAAAGAAATGTATGACCTGAGCGATTACCCGCAAGACCATCCACTTCACTCAGACGAGAACAAAAAAGTCTTGGGCAAAATGAAAGATGAATGCGCGGGGACGCCAATAGAGGAAGTCATCTGTCTCAGGTCAAAAATGTATTCTATCCTCCGAGGGGACGAAAAAAATATAAAAAAGGCGAAGGGGGTCAAAAAGTGTGTCGTCAAGAAAAATATCAGCCACGAGCAGTACCGTGAAATGATTTTTGGCGAGAAGAAACAGCTGAAGCATGGAATGAACATTCTGCGGAGCGAGGGGCATGAAATTTACGGAATGCACGTGAACAAGATTTCACTGTGTGCGTTTGACTCAAAACGCTGGATTGCGGATGACGGGATCCACACAAAAGCATATGGTTATACAAAAATGTTCACAGAAGAGGAACTCGAAGAGATGGCTGCTTTTCTGGAAGGCATTCACTTTAATGTTTGAGCCACCTCACGCGGGTCCAAACTTTGTAAATAATTTACAATGCCTTGATCAAGAAAAATGACTTCCTTTTCACAGGAGGGGCAGGGTTTTTGAAAAACAACAGAGCATGCATTATTGGAAAGCTCTTTGATGGCGCGTTTTTTTCCTTTGTTTGAGGTTTGAACAATAACACCGTTGCGTCCACGGCCCATTTTTCAAATTTCATTTGTTTGTTCAAATGTCCACGCTGGCTGGCGGGAGAACGGTGTTTTTTGGGACAATCCGCAGCTCTTCACGCACAAAGCCGCGCTTGGGTCCATCATGCAAATAGTACAGAACGGGCTGATCGGGTTTTTGTAAAACCTTTTCAATGGTGAAAACTTTCAAAGACCAGATCGGATCCGTGGCTCTTTTTTTCCCCCCTTCAAGCTCGCCAGGTTCGTAAAGATGGCGAACCTGAACAAGATATGGCAGGATTATTTCATCCTTCCCAACAGGTCTGTGATAAGCAGTCGAAGGTTTCGAATAAACAGATTTCTCTTTGATTGCAACAGCGGGTTTCTTTCCGATGAGGCTGGTCACCTCGTTGTTCAAAGCCGAAACAACTTCAGGAAGTCTTTTCACCCATGCCCTGAACCTCTGACCCTCAGGCAGCCGCATTTCCACGGCATACTGGTGACCGAACAGGCGTTCGGCAAGGGTGCGGTTGTAACGTTCAACAATGGCCTGATCGCGGTGAATGTTGACGCGCCCGCGCCGGATGAAAGTTTTGTGATTTTCCATGACTTTCGTCACGGCGCCCATGAATTCGCGCCCAGGGTCAACTTGCAACATTTCAGGCCATTTCAAAGGGCCGCGCTTGTAAATTTTCTGAAAAGCCTGAGCAACCTCATCAGAATTTTTCGAGGTCAAGGGTTCGGACTCTTTGAAACGGCTGGCCACGTCGACAACGTTCAGCGCGTATTTCCAGACTTTGCGACCGCGAGGCAGTTTATCGTGAGGCAAAAAAAGAAGGTCCGCCTGGTGGACCTTGTTGGGTAAGGACAAGTCGAATTTCGGTCGAGGTATATGCTTCGGCGCCGGCAGGAATATCTGCCAGATGGCTTGCTTGATCAACCACTTTTTTGCGGTGTCTTCCGGGACTTTTGCAGCCGAGGCCAGTTTTTTGATGGCGGCAATGCCTTTCCAATAACCGCCAGGGCTGTAGTATATCTTCGCGAGTTTGGTGTCCATATAAACGAGGTGAAAAAAAGTTTAAATGTTAGGAGATGAATCTTGTTTTGGTTTTCCCGCAAGAGGCGCATTTGACTTTCAGAAAGGTTTGCCCATTTTTGGTTTTTCCGAGTTTTTCACTCCCACGAACGTTGGGGGTGATCTTCTTCTCATTCACACAGTAGAAATCCAAAAGAGGTAAAAAAAAGTTTAAAAGAACCGTAAAGCAGCGTAGCCCAAAGCGAGAGCCCCGGCCCCGACAAACATGAGTTCACCAATTTTGCTGCTGGCTTGGTTGATAAAAATCAGAAAATTTGGGCTCTTTGGGAGGAGCCATTTGCTCTTCAGGATGCGCCCTGTTATAAAGTTTGAAAGCGTAGTCAGTGTTGGTGAAGTTCTGCTTGGCTTCCGCTTTTATGTGCTCGTTTGTTGCAATCCAGTCGAGAAGTTTGGTGCGGTCGCGCGAATATTTTGCGTACGCAGCTTGATACGCCTCGAGAGCTCGGTCGTGGCGCTCTTTTTCTTCAAGAGCGGCCTTGTCACTGCCTCCAAAAGCCTTCGCCAGATAATTGCCGCCGATGAAAGCCGCTGCGTTCAACACAGCCCCGCCAACCATAATTGCGATACTTGCCATGATTATAAAATCGGCGACATTTTTTCAAATGATTTTCTCAAAGTTTGTCGGGTAAGATTTTCTGGTCCTCCAGGTACTTCTTGAGCCAGATGCTGCCCGCCATCACACCAGTGAACATTGCGAAGTTTTCGACAGAATCTGAAGGGTCATCTGTAAAACTTCTCCTGAACGCTTTTTTGGCAACCCACCCAATGCCTGCAGTGAGGCCAACGAGAGTCGCGGCATCAAGAACGGTTTTTACGAGCTTGTTGTCAGACATGTTTGGTATGTAAGAAAAACAAAACATTCAAATGAAAAAATTATTTGTCCCCACTAATCCATATTCCGAATTCCACTTTTTTTCGGCCGCGGTTGAGGTTCCGCATCCACATGGCTTTTGTTTTGAGGTGTGGGGGCGGGCTTCACAGAAGTTGCCTGGTTCTTTTTGAAAAAGGCCTTGATGTCTTCACGCTTGACATAAGTTGTGAGAAGCGTGACGCCAATTCCGGCGATTGCGATCAATTGGGTTGTGGTGAGACCGTTTTCTGCAGCAGGCTTTGGTGCGGGCTCTGTTGTGGTTTCCACGGGGTGTGGGGCTTGCCCCACAGCAGGTGCAGATTGTTTTGCCATTTTCTCTTCATAAGCTTGTTTGTGCGCTGCGCGGGCCTCCCGAGTTCTTCTTGCAATATCTTTGCCAGCAGCAACTCGATTGGGATTTTTGGGCTTTGTTGCCGGCGTTTGTGAAGTTACTTGGCTCGTCTGCGGTACAGGGTTTGGTGCCGGCGTCTGCGGTGGTGCTTGCCCAACTGGGTTTGCTTGTGCGGTCGGTTGTTCTTCAGCCATTGCATATAAAAACAAAATTTATATTCAATTCTGAATATTACTTTGCAACTTCTGTGTAATTATTCATTTGTTGGTGAGTCAACCTCAGTAGCAATGTGCAAAGGCTGCCCGTCCCAAACTTTTGGATCACCGGAGGGGCCTCCGCTGAAATCAATGTGTTTTGTTGTGATCAACACTGCGTTGGCCAGAGCGAGAAAACGACCGCAAGACAAAGCGGCGCTGCCTGCCAGGTTGGAGAGCTCATTGCTGATGATCCAGTCGTTTCTCAGATCTTTTTGCAGAGCATTGATGTCGTCGATGTCGACTGCCATTCCGACCGCTTTGGTTGCAAGAAAAATGAAGCTGTCGATCAAGCTGTCCGTTGTCTTGGAGCCCACGTAAGCCTGGTAGCGTTTGGTGTATTTCTCGACATCTTTGTCAGAGAGGCGTTTCACTTGTTCGTATGAAAGCCGCTCCCCGATGGCTTCTTTTGATTTTCCTGTCGACACAAGCACGGCCAGCTTCTCACGAAGAGCGGGTATATCAGGCTGCGTTGAAACAACAGCGGGGACAATGCCGGCGGGCGCGCTCGCTGCCTCAGCTTCAAGCAAGTCCAAGCCCGACAAGCCCAAGTCATCGAGTGTTGATAAGTCCGCCATTTTCTGTATATTTGTGAATTTTTATTCATTTTTTATTTTTAATTGGGGTGAGGGGTGAGGTGTGTGGAATTTTATTCCGAACGGGTACTGAAGTGCGAACACAAGGCAGGAGAACTGTGTTTCTTTCAATTTTGAAATGAGGTCTTTGAATTCATCTTGAGAAAGTTCGCCGGCGAATTCATCAAAAACCGCTTTCAGTGTCTTCCACGAGGGCGTGTAAAAAAGCACAAGCGCCGCAGCGTTTTCGCGGAAAGAGGCCGTGATGCTGGTCATCTTTTGGGTTATCACCCACGTGCTGATCCCTGCGTGGCGGCCGCTGAATGCGAGTTCGACCAGCTCGCCTGTGCGCTTTTTCACATCTTTCGAGGCCGCGCAGTCATCGAGGATAATGAGCGCGTTGGTGCCCTCCAAAAAAAAGTAAACATACTTCAAAAATTTTTCAACTTCATGCTGTACGCAAACCACGACATAAAAACGCGGGTCTTTCTCAGCGAAACGATGAAAAGTCATGTTGTGTTTGAATGTCGGGCAGATGAGCGCAATGTAGTCAAACCTGCCGCGGAAAGGGCCGCGGAGCTGATCCACCACAAACTTTGTTTTGCCTGAATTCGTCGGCCCCACGACGAGAGCGTTGAACGGGATGCTTTTTGGGTCCATTATATCAACTGGGGCAATTTTCAAATTAATTTTGGGTCCCCACTAGTACTGTACATTGTCAAGTTGCTTCCCAATTACGCCAAACATTGAGTCGCTTAAAACATAGACGTGGCAGTACACATCGCCTGAGCCGTTTCTTTTCCGCTGGAGTTCAATCTGTATTCCATCTGATGAGTCGACAAGCCGCGTGCCGCTTCCATGCATTTCTTGACTCGCCATTGAGCGCAAATCGATTAGAAGCCCGAACCTGTCTCCGGTGTAGAACTTTTTCATATTCATGTGCTGCGTTTTGTTCTTTTTCTTGCCAAAAAAGCGGTCAACTTCGCGCCACATGTCTTTCAATTCAATGCCGTTGTTGAAGATCATGTTGGGCACGCCGTTCACCGTGACATCGGCTTTCACGATGTCAGGGTTAATGAACTTTTCTGAATCTCTGGCACCGCCCGCGAAAGGCTCAATGAAAAGGAGAAGAATGGCTTTAATGGACCTTCTTTGTTGGTTAATTTTGATGTTCAACCTTGTGTCGGTTTCTTTTTTGAAGGTCACCACCTTATCCCGGTGCACATGATCGTACAAGAACTCCTTGCCACTGTTGTAAACACTGCTCGCCTCGTCCGCCAAGAATTCGCTTTTAATCATTTCGTACTCGAGCTGGATGTTTTTCAGCATGTATTCCAGTTTTGTGGGATCAGAGCCTCTGACAACCTGATCGGCATGCGCAAGGGTCAACTCAAAAATGAGGTTGTTTAGAAGAGCTTTATGATAAAATACTCCGTGGTCCGTCAGTATCTGATGGTCCAGGCGGATGTGGTATTTTTTCCCAAAAACATTTTCCAGCTCGTTTTCAGCTTCAACGCCCGAAGTTTCTTTGTCCTCCGAGTTTGAACGGATTTTGCAGAGGTCTTCAGACTGGATGCCCTCGAGAAGCATGTTGTCACGCTCTTCTTGCGAGAGGAAAAGGTCCTCCCAGATCTTGTAAAAGCCATAACCCACTGTGTCCTGCAGATTATCTCCGAACTTCACGACCATTTTTTCGACCAGAGCGCGGGTGACGTTTTGAACGAGGAAGTTGCCGGCGTGACCACCCGACAGGTCTATGTCGAATCGCAGACTGAGGGAGCCTGGCACGAGGACATCGTTCTCATTCAGCTTGGGCACGTAAACATTCAGCGTCTCGCCGGGTTTGGCTTCGCTTGGATTAAAAGTGATGCGCTTGACCGTGCGCTCGGCTTTCATCGCATTGAGAATTTTTTTTGTGTGCGTTGGAAGAAGGTTTGCTTGGACCGCCATGTATTTGAAAGCGCTTTATTTTATTTAAATGAAAAATATTTCAAGATATATTTCGCAATGGCGGATGGTGGAATGTTTGGACACGATGACCCTGATCTTGATGATAAACTTGACGAAAAAGACGAACAACAAAATTCTGACGATGAAGAAGAGGCAACCCAGCCTTTCCAACCCGATTCCGCATCAACACCATACCATGGTGAACAATATGAAATGCAAACGATGCGACACGAAAAGAGTGGGCTGCCTGACACTTCTTACACAAAGGCATATTTTGGTGGAAGAATAGAAAAAGATTCACTCGAGGATATTGAAAGAAGACTGGCAATTTTAAGAAACCAAGACACATCAATGGTTCCCCCAGATAAATTAGAAAATTTTTTACCGCATATGACTCGTGAACAAATAAATAATGAAAAAGAAAGATTAAAAGAATTCTTAAAGAAAAGATATCCCAATTTTGATAGTAAAAAATTGATAATTAGAATTTCAAACAATGGAAAATATATTGTTTCCGTTGGTCCACATGGGGGTGAGACCAAGATACTTTTAGATAATGGTGAAGGTTTTCGAAAAGATTTCTTGAATAAAGAATACGTTAAAAAAGCTCTTGGGCCTTCTGCTGAAGATTTGGCTGCAAAACTTAATGAAAAAGAACGTGAAAATAAACAAAATTTAAAAAAAGCAGAAAAGAATCTAAAAGATGGACAGAAAATTGCAAAAAAAATAGAAGAAACAGGAAAAAAATTAAAACAGCAGAGAGAAAGAATGCAGAAAATTGTTGAAGAAAAGAAGAAACTCGGGTCAACACAACAAAATGAAAGAAGACTTAAAGAACTTGATGATGAGTTAGAAATATTACAAAATGATTATGAAAACATGAAAAAAGAGAGGTTCACTCTTGAAAAAGAACAAAAAGATATTAAAAAAATACACGGAAAAATTGACAAAATACGAGCAAGCATCGATGCGGAAGAAAAAAAGAAAGAAGACATTCAAAAAGCACTCTATTCCACAAAAAACATGGATGAATTAAAAGAAGAAATTGTTGAGCTCAAAAGACTAAATGAAGAAGACCAGAGAATAGTTGATGAGAGAGCTTTAGATTCAGTTGATGCCGAACAAAGAATTATAGAAAGAAATGAAGAAATTGGCAAGCTTCAAACGCAGATTGACGAAAGAGAAAGAGCCAAGCCATTGCGTGAACGAATAAAAGAGATCTTCAAAAAACACGGTTTGACTTTGACAGCGGTCGTTCTTTCTGCGAGCGCATTGATTGTTTCTGTCATTGATCTCATTGGAAACAATTTGAAAGCAGTGGCCAAAAAATTGGGAACCGGGCTGAAAGACCTCGGCAAAAAAATTGCTGGCATCCTTCCGGGCCTCATTGGCACGATGGTTTCTTTTCTTTTCACAACTGCTGGTAAGGTCCTCGGTTTTCTGGCTGAACACGCCTGGATCCTGATTTTGGCTGTTGTGACCTTTCTGGTTGAAAGATATGCCAAAAAGAATCGTTAATTTTCACTTTCACTTTCACTTTCACTTTCATCTTCATCTTCTTCGGGATAGAATGCCCAAAACAACACACCTGCAATTGCAACAAAGCCAACAATCAGAACAATTTTGTTCTTGTCATGAGAATCACTTCCCGAGCCAGCCATTGGCACTCGTTCTTCTTCGTGCACTTGTGTTTGTGCAGACTCTTGTGTTGTAACAGGTTTCAAATCTTTTTTGCTTTCAGCTGTGGCCGCTTTATGAATTGGGTTCGAAGGGTGGCTGTTTGGCCGGTTTATTTTTGATTTACCACCAGCCATGTGCTGAAGAGCCGCTTTTTTTGTGCTTTTGTTTGCCCCGTCGTTGACCCCCAGCTTCATACCCGGAATCGCTTGTTTGAGCTGGTTGTTGTAGCCCACAACGCTTTCTGTGTTGATAACCATGCGGCCTGGCATCAACCAAGCGCCCGGGCACACAACAAAATTCAACCGCACTTTTGCCTCGTCCACCGCCAGCTGGTAACGCTGTACGCTCTTTGCCAGGTCGGGCTGCCTCACTGCGTCTTCAACCAGGACCAAAAACTCACTCTGCGCCTCCTTCGCCCTTCCTCCTGACCCCAAAATGCTGCTGCGGACGTTTACTTGCGCACCTAAGATGCAATACACAAATGCTTCAATCGACTGGTTTATTCTCGACAAACCTGCCTGGGTCAAACCTGTTGTGGTTTTTGGTGCGAACCAGTTGAATTGCTCTTCAGCTGCATCATTTCTTATGAAACAAACTGATATTCCCTTTTCTGACGCCCTTGGATCTTCATCATCGAATTTTGCTTTTGCTGATGGATAGGGAACGTTCAGGATGAAAGGATCGTGGCAATAAATATAAACGCTTCCTAGCCCGTGGTTCGGGCCTATTGTAAACCGAAAATCTGTTGATGGAGGAACGTTGAACTCTACACATAATCTTTTATAAGAAGCTTCGTCATATTTGTTGTTAAACTGACTCCATGTTGGATCACCCGGCAATGCGCTAAAGCTTTGGATACCTCCGAGCTGAAATAGGATGCGTCGAACCGTAAAGTACACGTGAAAGATGTAAAACGCTCGTACCTGTGGCGGCAGCTTCAGCGTGCTGTCTTTGTCAAATACTTCTCGAGATATTCCGCAGCCTGTTGTCGCGCACCACACTGCAAAGTTCAGCTGCTGTTCCCAGAAAGACATATCTGGCCTCGCCAGCCATTTTTTCGCGGGCTTTGACGTTTCGAATTTCGGTTGTTCCTTGGTTAATATCTCTCTAAACTTTGTTGTAAAATACTGGTCAGGGGTGACATAAATTTTGATTGCTTTGTTGAATATTTTTTTCAAACTCGGTGCAGCTTCTTCGAATGGAACTGCTGGAACCGCCAGTGAACTTTTTTCTTGGCGTGGCGTCAGTTGGAAAGGAAAACCGCCAACTTCAACCAAACCCAGAGCTCTTTTCATTTCTGCGCTCCAATATTTGCGATCTGATCCGAATACGCTTTGTAGACTGTCGGGTCCCTCTTTGAAAAATATTTCGGCTGTTGCTGTGTGGTCTGGTGCAAAAAATACCTGGGCTTCAAATTTGCTTTTGTCAGCCCTCGGGAAACGTGCAGAAAAAGTCGCCCACGCCTTGGCTTGCGCAAGCTTTGCATTTGTGGAGCTGCCAGCCTGCTCAAGTTTTTCGAGATAGTCATACGCAACAGAAGCTTGTTTGTTTGCGGTTTTCCAGATGTTCATTTTCTTTTTTCCCTGTTATTTTTCAATTGAAAAGTTGCACGGAACAAAATAAAATCGTTTTCCATTATTTTTGTGTTCAATACAAAATGTATTCATCACCTGTTTTGGCGAGCGCTCCTCCGGATGATTTTGAAACACAAAGCAGATTATATCCAAACCTCTCTGCAGAAACAACAAATGCCGAGAATTTCCGGCTTACTGCGATAAGCAAAATTGAAAAAGAAATTTCCGATCAGGCCGAACATTACAGGCTTGTTTTGAAAAAATACAAAAAAACTCGGAAAGTGATTCACTATTCCGCAGCATGTCTCGGGGTTTTGTCAGCCGGCCTGTCTTCCACAGCCTTTGCAACTTCTCTCACTGGGGTCGGCATTGTGATTGGTGCTCCAATTGCGGCAATTGCGGGCCTTAAAGGTTTTGCTTCCACAGGTCTGGCTGTCTTGAACAAAAAGCTTGAAAGAAAAGCCGACAAACATACTAAAATTCATGCTCTTGCCCTTGCAAAACATGACACGATAAACAGTTATGTGTCAAAAGCTCTGAATGACAACAGTGTTTCAGACTCGGAATTCCAAAAAATTTCAAGTGAAATTCAAAAATATCGGCAACTTAAAGAGACTTTGCGCTCAAAGTTCGTCAAAAAACCGTCCGAGTCACCCCAGCCGGATATTGAAAAGATAAAAAAAGAGATTCGAGAAGAGTTTCGAAAAAAACTGGCGGGGTCCAGCGCAAATTTGAACTGAACTTTGAAGGTAAAAACAAAAAATTCTCTCTGATTTTTGAAAAACTCAATTAGATGTTGACTTTATATACAAAAATGATCACGCTTTTTCACATGATTTTCGTCATTCTGAAAGAATTTTCCACACCTGTTTGGCAGAAAGATGTCAGACAGATAACTAAACAAGTTGTTGAGGCGATGCGTGAAGCGGAAGCTGGGTGAACCCCAGAAAAAAAACTTGTCACAATCGGTGACTAATCGATCCGCAAAACAAAATTTATTTTTTCCCCGCGGAAATCGAACAATTTTCCATTTTCATCTTTAACCTCAAGCGTGACACTGTTTACATGTTGTCCAGTGCTTGCTTCACGTTGTCTGAAAATAGCATCATTTTTATAATAAATGTTTTCAAAAGGACCCCCCTTTATATCAAAAATTGAAATCAACTTTGACCGTTTCCCATTTTCCAGGTTGCTTTCAGAGTCAACCAAATCACAGTAAACAAAATATTTGTCTGGAGAAGCAAACTTCTTGACAATAATATTTGGAAAATCAAAACTTGACTTTGGAAGCCCTAGTAAATTGGTCAGATGTTCATTGAATTCAAGAGTTTGAATTTTTTCTTTATTTATTTCCATTTGTCCGAAAGGTGAATTTAATTCAATCGGAATTTTTATAATTGTTGTTTCAACCTTTTCATCTATTTTTTTCTTCAGATTTTTTGTTGAATAGTGCCCTGGGGGTAATTCAATTTTTAAAAGTATTTTGTTGACATTGTTTTTCAAAAATATTTCCCCTTTATTTTTCAAATTATACCACGAATTTGGAAGCGTGCATGACAGCAATGAAACACTTTTCGCTTCTGGAATTGTTTTTTCAAAAAACACAGTGATCGGGTTCTTTGTCGCGGTTATTGTGAGCACAACCATGATATATTTATTGTAAATTTGCATTCAATTAAAAATTGTGCCCACCAATGCTTCAATGTTTCCTTGAAAGTTGCCTCCAAGATTTTGTGGCCGCGCTGTGTTCCCCGTTTTCCTTTTGAAGGCATGTCGCCTCCTCTTATTTTACTTTATGTTTACCTTGTTCCTCTTCCCACCCACATAATACTGGGTGGTTCTGGGCGCATGGATTTTTTTGGGTTTGAGTGGGGGATGACGTTGTGGTGTACGCATCCCGGCGAGCCGGCGAGCTGGTGAGCCGGGATGCGTACACCACAACGTCATCCCCCACTCAAACCCAAAAAAATCCATGCGCCAGAACCACCCAGTATTATGTGTGTGACTGTGTGGTGTGACCCAGCGTATTTTGTTTGCAAAAAATAACAATAATAAATAAGCAAAATAAAACAAAACGAACAGACCCAATGGGAAATTTGCCAACCCGGTGACTTTTTCCCGAAAACCCAGTGAGGATAAAGATTCCACTGGGTCTGTAACAGAGGGGTGTTTTACATATTGTACGGTCAACGGTTAATTATTTCCAGTTTTTAATCCCTAACGGCTAACGGTTAACCCTCATGATAGTGTGGATTTTCGATGTTGCAGTTTATTTTCATCCTTGAGACAATTTTGTTTTTGTCATGTAATACCACACACCAGAACAAAACAAGGGCAAAATAGAACCAGAACCCTAACACTTGCCCATTGCAAATCAATTTGTCCTCTGGGTGGCGTTGATTTCAGTTTTTTGAATAAGTTCAGGAGTCAATAATTTCAGAATAACGACCTAACGCAGGGAATTAAAATTCAATAGCTCTATAAAAACGTATTAAGACCCGTAATCGAAATTTATATGTTGATAAGTAGGCTTAAGGGAAGTATAGCGCAATAAACAGCCTCCCTTTTTGTAATGTAGTTCCTTTAAAACGGACAATACACACTACAAAGAAATGTTTCAATAATATCCCAGGTATTTGTATTTCAGCTAAGAGTCAACTTCGTGAAGTACTGGACGATATGGCAGAGAAATCGAAAGTGAAACTTAACTATGAGCTGCCAGATGAAGTTGTAGAAGATTACACTTACGAAATGGGACGGCTAAAATTCAAGGTAACAGAAGGTTATCATGTTTTGCAAGAAGCCAAGGCCTGTACCAACGCGACCACCAGGGATAACGAACAGGACAGGTCAAACGATAGGTTGCGTGTGAACCGGCGCCGTGTTCTCCACTTTCACACAATTAAAATAAATATCCAAACCAATTTCATCTTAATCAACAATTTAGCACTGTTTTGGTTTTATTCCTCGGTTTTCAGCCTCATACTGATACACTTGTTCAAAAGATGGAAAAACTACGATATCTACAGTACAGTTTAGTCGGTGGATAAAGTTATCTTGGCGTTTTCTCTTTCACATATTTTCACTTATAGTTCTCCCGGCATACAGAGCACACCATTGCTTCTGTCTTTTATTTTAGATTTAAAGATGTACTGTGAGAGTAAAGTCTTGCCCAGGAACACATCGTATAGCGAAACGATCTCGGAGGGCCTGGGCTTGTATCCAGATCTCCTGATCATGGATGGATGCATCAGTCATTAAGCCTTGACTGTCCACACACGATGTTTGATTTCTTAATCAACACTGGCAAAGCTTTACTGTTTTTATTACGATTCATTTCTTAGTGTATTCACATGTTGGAAAGTCACGAGGATGACATCACAGATTGGTACTTTAGTAATCAAAAGGAAAATCTTCTTGATTGGCTGTGTGTTGAAAGAATCCTTGATGAAGATGAACAAGGTACAGTTGACATCGACACATAGCTCGAGGCAATAAACGCTTCATTGGTGGATTATTATTATTATTATTATTATTATTATTATTATTATTATTATTATTATTATTATTATTATTATTATTATTGCACAACGGAAAAATAACCAATGGAAAAGTGGGTGTAAGGAATCAAAGTTTTTGGGATAAAATCTTAGATTACTATCAATAATGATGCGTATTAAAATAATAACATCAATAATTAGGCATCATGGATAATAATACTCTAAAGTAAAAAACGGCTACTTTTCTTTTTTCAGACTGCCTAAATGCTTCAACAGAAATGCCAGATGATTACTTCTCTTTTATGCAGGATAATAACTCCACTAAACCAGTCGAAAAACCAACCATAAAGATGAGAGAAGATAGACACTGGGAGTTGTAGAATACCGAATTATTTTCAAGTCGAAGGAAACCGATCAATTTTAAGTTCCAATAAGAGGAATATTTAGGCTATGCATGAGGAGTTGAATTCGTGGTAAAAACACCCACTGGTTCATCAAAAGTGGCTTTCAGTGACACTTAAAGCGAAAATGTAATATTTTGTAACATATCGTTCACGAGTTTGTGTAGCTATGATGAATGCCTGATCATTGTATGTGTCTGTTGCGTGTTTTCTTTGCGAGATAATTTGGTTTGAAAGTAAAGAATGATCATCGCAGTGAATTTCCAATTTAAGCAACTGGAAAGAAGCCTGAAATCTTCACTTTGACATGATCTACATCGAAGTTCAAAATATGGATTATTTCATATATACTTCACATAATTTGGTTTAAAGTTGTGTTTCACGTTTGTTTAGTTTTCCCCTTGTATGCCTTGATATCAGCGACTTATAGCGACACGTTAAAACGTATGATATGAGAAATTAGAAGAAAGAAAATTGATCATAAGAATCCCAAGAAAGATGTCTTCCCAGCTGAGTATTTAGTTTTCTAAGACAGTAGAAAAATCAGTGAGAGCAGGCGGAGTAATCTTTAAAATAATTAGTGGGCCTGGGAAAGATACACGGTGAAAACGAGACAGTTAGTCGGAAAATCTATATCCTTTATTCCAAGCCAATTCAGGATAACAATTATTCTAAGTTTATTGTTTATGCTGTAAAATATATGCCACTGTTGTAGCTGTTAATCACTTTTTATACAGTCAGCTTGCAAAGCAATTTACGTTACGTCTACAGCTAACATGTCATTTTCTAATTGGAAATAGGATGTCTGAAACTACAGTGCACAAACAAAACAAGGTATGGCGCCTTCAGTTCTGCAGGTCTTCGTACAGCGGTATGAAGTGGTGTGCGGTTGCCTCCTTTTTCTTCTGCCATACAAAGTAACCCATTCCCACAGCGCATGCTCCGATGACAGCTGCTAACGCAACAACGACTGGAAGGTTCAAACCTGCAAAAGGAAAATTTAAATTCTCAATTCAATTTCCGCTTTGTTAATATAATGGGCCATTACCTTAAAAGGTATTACAGATCTGTTATAAGGTTTAGTTATAGATATTTGGAAGCAGAACCCTGGGAATGTTCTCAAACTTTTCTTACGCGACCCCTTTCTACATTTATAAATTTAGTCGAGTTCATTTATGGCGCATTAACAAGCGTATCTTTAACATTCGAAGTGAATTCGAAATTCTAATATATTTTTCAACCAAACAAAACTGAAACTGATAATCGTGAATAGGCACTTGTTTTTTTTTCTCGGGCTAGACTGGTTCAATGGTCAATATGTTTGGCATTTTCTGTGAATGCCTAAATAATACCATTAATTTCAATTGGTTTTGGTGCAATGAATCGAAATTAATATAAATTGTTTCTTTGACTTTAGTGAGTAAGACAGCAGTAATTTTGCTGTGATTTGCTAAATTAACCAGTTAGAGCGGGTTTAATCAATCATCAATCATCCGAAATCGCAACCACATACCAAAACAACTATATATGACAGTCGAAGTAAGAAAAATGTAGCTGCTGAAAAAATACGGAAAAACTAGCGCAATCGGGTTGGCCAATTTCTTGCCGGACGCGCGTTTTCTAAACCAGTCAGTGATATTTTTTTAAGTTTTCAGTGATACATGAGCCACCGCTGTGCCGTATTTGAATAAAGCAATGTTGTTACTTAGCGACTTACCTTTGTTGGCCACCCACATACTCTGATCTGCTGCTTCATCCGCTTCTGCTTCCCTCTTCTCGCGGTTCAGTGTGAGAGGGCCCTGGGCCAGAGAATAGATGTTATCCGCACTCTCAGGAAGCGCCTTTGCGCTTCGTCGCCTTCGCGCGACGCAGCCTTGCGCGCATCTGGAGTTAGGATCCGTGGCGTTACAAATTTGAACCTTGCAGTGGAAAAACACGTAAGGGTGCTTGCTGACATATTGAAAGGCCTCCAAGCTGAAACGCTGAGACTGAGGGCCAGTGCGGGCATGAAACTTCAGAGTGTCGTCATCATCGACTGAACATCTGGAATATGATAGAATAATAGTGGATATCTAAGAGAAGCCAAGTTGAATTTGTAAGCTATTATAAAACAAACACCATGCAAAAGTACTGCTGGTTGTTTGCAATTTCTCATGGCCACAAAGTAGCGTTTACTTGAGCTCTATAGACTTAAAAGCGCCTTGCACGATGTGCACATGTGCACCGTATAGTAAACAGTGTAAGTAATGCTCAAAGCGCTCATTTTGGATAAGGATGGCGGAAAACTGGAGCCTCTCACTCACGACTTAGGGCTGATCGACTGAATTCAAACCACTGCCTTGTTATGAATTACGCATTTTGGTGGAAGGGTGTGGGTGTTGACAATCAGCCAGCAAACCTCTAGCAAAAATTCTCAGGATGTCTCCCCCGGAATTGATGACGAGGAGTTCCGGTAAGATAACTGGGATTGTAAATATACTTACCCGTCTCTAATGACGTCATATCTAGGTTGTGAATTCCTGTCCTGGGAAGGAGTGGCATAGCAGTCCAAGGCGATAACTGTCAGCCGATCGTCTTCAGTGTCCACTCTAATCTCAAAGTACATTCGCTCACGGATGTAAAACATAACGGGGAAGTCATCTTGGGAGTACGGAGCAATGTAACTAAGGAAAAAATAATCGAACCTGAATATTACAAAGAAAGTTGTATTGTACATCTCAAGTAAATTTAGGGTGGCTCACTATAATTTCCAACACATTTGTCATTTCAGCTACTATACTACCGCGCTTTATCAGTTGTTGTTGTAATTATGATATAAAACATGCCTAATCATTGGGAAATATGTCTTGATTACTGCCTTGACAACACTTGTTACCATGGTAACAGCATAATCTGTTGAAAACACTCACATTTTAAGTGCTGCGTTATTACTTAGAAACGCGCTCTATGACCCGAATATTTTATTGTCGAGTCTAATCAGCAAGTTAAGTCGGAAATTTTGAAAAGTTAAAAAATTGTTGGGAGGATTTTATAGCATTCTTAAATTTTTGAACATTTAAGGTTACTCAGAATTTCTGAGTCACCTTAAATTCACCTTAAAGTCAGAAACCGCTCCCAAATTCGTGCAAATCTGCAATACGCGTTAGACCTACTTAGAGTTCCGGAACAAGTCCATAGTGATGGTGAACTTTCCAAATCCTTTAGAAGAGAGAATAACCTTCTTGCTTGCCGGTCTGATTCCGATTGAGGACACCACGCCCCATTTGGAGTAGTAACAGTGGAATGGGATCATAACCTTGCGCACACGAGTCACAATTTGATGTTCCTTGATTGGAATCTCGGACACCATGTTACTGTAGATAGCGTAGTCACCAGAGTGCTTGAGAATCGTACCACATTCGGTGGTCCTTGTGTGTAGGAAGTAGTGAGTCTGGTTCTCAGTAGCCGTACAGTGGACGTCGATCAGCCTCAGGTGATCACGGTCAAGACCCAAGAGAAGGGACTTGGGAAGAGTGATGGACATTTCATCTTGGCCACAGTCTAGATCCACTCCCTCGGCTGTTGGAGAATGAACAGCAACATCAACTTACGCTTTCTCTGGGCTGTAAATTCCAATAAGTAAGCACACAGTCTACATAATAAATTCCAATAAATGAGCACACCGTCCACATCATAATTACTTTTAAGATATATGCGAGAGGCGGCTGCATTAGTAGCAAGCAAACAGTTTCGTTGGTGAGGCTAGGGGGTAGGAAAACAATAATTTACAGTTGAAAGTAACCCGACATTTTCCTGAAGATTTCCGAAGATCAAACGATACTTCCCGAGATTTTTGGCGATAACCCGAAGACTTCTTCGAATATGTTCTCCTAATACTAAAAGGGATGTATATGGGTTATCAATCAAGCTTGTTCGGTTAAGATGGCTGGATATTGGCCTCGTTCGTTTTTTTTTGCGTGTTTATGGACCGAGACGAAGTGAGGCCATTATCCAGCCATCCTGACCGAACAAGCTTGGTCGATAAAAGATTTATTATATGGGATAAAACACCAACAAATAGCGCGTAATCCTGAGCGGGTAAGATAGCTCCATCTGGACCGCTCGGGTAGCCAATCACAGAGCGGGATTTGGTTCATCTTGCCCACTCACGGAGCTAGTCGTATAATAATGAAGAATATTGTCATGACGAATTGCTTTTAAAATTCTCAGAAATAGAGCAAGTCATATGGTATTTAACCAGTATGGTTAAATTCGAGTCTATAATTTCGAGTCTATAATCGCTCTATATTACTACTTACCAATACAGTGGCGTTTGTCTGGCGAGATGCTAAATTCTGGATCCGAACATGCGCAGTAGTAGCTGCCAATGGTATTCACACAGATGTCTTGGCAGCCTCCGTTATAATACTGACACTCATTGACATCTGTACAATAAAAGTGATTTCAACTTTAAAAAAGTTCTGGACGGAAAATTACTGTTTTTGAGGGGGTGGGAGATGTTGAATAAAAAACATTGTTTGTATAGAAACGAATAGACGAAAACAGGAGAAATGCTTGTCGGGACAAATTTGTTACCCCCTCCAAAACAATAATGGTTGATCCCTAAATGGAACGAATTGTTAACATCGATCCTTAAGCCTTGCAAAGACGGGACAGAATTGACAGAATTACCAGCATAGCCAAAGAGGCAACGTGTTTCTCTGAGCAGCTCAATCAGAATTGGAGTTGACAAATAGATCATACATAATTTTGGCACAGGCAACTATGCATGATAAGTCCGTTATAATCCAGAGAAAGAAGAATGTGACGCTTTATGTCTTATATGTTCAATTGTTTTCTGCAGTGTGAGGGGGCGTGAGGAAATCTCTACACTACCTGTGCTAGTCTATTGTAACGTTGAGATGGCTTTTACCTTTGCCAATACCCAATGATTAAAGGCACTGTGCCTAACTAGCCTTAAACTATCAGCCCCAACGTAAATCAAACACAAAATGAATAAATCTCT
>OX393566.1:154483-226983 GCA_947652115.1 Blastomussa wellsi | reverse complement strand
TAAATTTGTTTGTAGAAATATCAACCAATTTTGGAAAGAGGCGTCCTCGAAGCGGTTCAGGTTTGATTACGTCCTTGCTCCTCAAGTGGATCATGTAGATAAAGACATATCCGATAGTTAGAAATGTCATATCGAATCAGTAACAAGACTCGCTGTGTATGTCAAGCCAAACGTAGTCACCAAAGTTAATATCCGAAGTTTAACAAAGATTTTCCGTTTTTTCAAACACAAAATACTCATTAAAAACGGTTACCGCCGGATGACATTGTTCGGCTCCTTAGTGTAATGCATTATGCAGACGTCAATAAAGCATTTTTTCCTCTTTGGAACAAAAAATTGTTAATTCATTCAAATTTCTTTGTTTTCCAGTCTTCTGTTTTCAGGGCGGAAAATGAAATATTCTTTGAATAACACTGTGACCTATCGACCAATTGAACGTTGTAAAGTTTGTTTAGGACCCAAGTGATAATACTGAATTCAATAATTTTCACAGCTATATCGACTACCGGCGTAAACCTTTCGATACTTTTTTTTCGAGAGTTTTATGGTAAATAAAAGCAATGTGCTGACCAGTTTATCATTTGGTTTCTTCCCATGACCTGTATACTTATGAATGCATTGACATTTGAATTAAGATACTAATCATTAATTCCTGGTTTCGCCTGAGTTACAAAATGTTAAGTGACTAATAAAGTATGTTAAACGTTTACTGAAAACATCCAGACTGGTGTTCTGAAGGCGGTTTTCAGACTGCATGGAATTTACCGACTTTGAAAATGTGTTTTTAAAGCAAAACGCACAACTCGATACTGTCGACAAAATTCCACTCAATTCGTTACGAATAAAGGACTAAAACCCAACTCTGTTCGTTGTTCTCTTTTTTCTCTCGTATTTTCCCGCCTTTAAATTAATATACAGCTGTTATTTCAAATAACTGTTCAACTATTTCGCGATCAGTATTCACCCAGGATCTTTCTGTTTGTTGAGCCAGCTCGTCGGACAGGCAAGTTTGGTTAACCAGTTCAATAGATCTTACCTTCCAAACTAATGGAGTCTTGAGTATCAAATGATATATCTTGAGATCCTTTTGCAGAAAAAGTTAAAAGCAGACAAATGGCATAAAACAGAAGACTACGTTTTTTCATACTGTTGGCTAACCAAAGACTTCACAGCAATAAACCAGGTCTGCAATTGGTGCTCAGAATTAAATGCATCTGAAGAACAACTGTTTTTTCCGCATTGCGCTTTCTTAATATGTGATTAAAAGTTGTTTTCATGCGCACGATTGAAAGCGGAAATAACGTTCCGGCTTTAAGTCATTTATTGTGCCTTTACAAAAGCCTCCCGGCGAAACTTTTAAAACAATAATAGTACTAGTGTAACAAGGAAAAATAAGTTGGGCGTTACTTTAAATCATGAGCTAAACAGGTAATCTGAAATACAGAAAATAGTAACTCTGTTACTGAATTTTGCGAGTCCATGCCCTCTTGTGTTTCAAGATTAGCTGTAAAAGTTTAAACAAGATTATTCAGCCGCCAAATGTAAACGAGGGCTTTGAAGTGCTCGTTTGTTAAAAAAAATGCGATTAGTTGTGGTCTGGTGGCCTGGTGTCTGATAGGGGTTTTGGAAGTTTTTTGGGGGTTTTTCCAGCTTCAACAAATAAGAGTTTAGACTGAGATGATTGTTGTAGAAGCACTTTGACTTCGTTCAGCTTCATTGCTTAGAAGGTAGAGTGTTTGGACTCTTTGGGTTCGTGATGCATTAACTGTGGCTACGTCCACAGTAAGCTTGACAAATCAGTCTCAGACACGGATAACATGATTTCTGTCTATAATTTATACAGTTTCCAAATTGTGGGAGTCCACAGTGAAGGATGCTGCTTTGCCAATCTCGTGCCTCAAGTCTACGTTCCTTATTGCGCAGGCCTGACGATGGGAACGACTCTCGAAAGTTCCGTTACCGTGGCAGGATCGACTTTGATTAGTTTAGAAGACAATAAAAGTGGCCTGAAGTAAAATAACAGGGAGTTCGTTTGGTAAAACTTTGAAAACTAGGCAAACGCAGTTAAGACCGATATTTTCGGACTTCAAAGCTGATTTTTCCACCGCCGGTCAAAAGGAAGACGCCGACTTCGAGGATGCTGCGCTTAATCGGAAACGCTTAAATCGGGCACACGAGCATGCCCACACTTTTTCGAAGCCTACACTAACACACCAGGCCATTTCTTTTCAGATCGTTTTCAGGCCGATTTGAGTCGAAGAATAGCAAATTTGGAGAATTCTTGGTTTTCATGTGACGCCAGAAAATTCTGAAATCAAAATTCGCTAGGCCTTCCACTAGGTGTAAGGTGAACTAAACATATATCTTTTCGCAAATTTTGAGTTCGATAATGCCCTTCCGGTTTGAAATCAGAGAATCTTGAATATTTGGATTCTCCGCCTTGACAAAACTGTTTTGGTTAGAAAAAAGCCTATCCTTTCGATTTTCAGTAGTTTGAAACTTTCAGATAATATATAGATTTAGCCAAACCTAAAAGCGGAGCTCCGTATTTTTGCCAGCTGTTTGCTGGTTAATAATTTTTCTGAAATATATAATAATTAAAAACGTCAACTCGAATTGCAGAATTCCAGCTAAGAATGACCATAAAAAGTTAAAAAATGCTGCCAAAAGAAAAAAATCGGACATGAGCCCGCGATCAATGAAATAAAACCAATGCCTGGTCAGCGGTTAACTTCAAAAACACTTTCCCTCCATGAGGTCTAACCTGAGCCCGCGATCTGGTCATGTGATACTGGTCAGCGGATACCTCTATTTGACAGCTGTCAATTGACCATAACCTGGATGTCCTATAACAAAGATGTAAGCTGATAAGACTGACAAGGTGTTGACAAGGCATGGCTATTTATGGCCGCCATGTTGCGCGACTCTGTCGTCGTCGTCGTTGTCGTCGTGCGCACGCGCCCAAGAGCAATACCGCCAGCCATGATAACCATGAGAAAATCAACTCATGGGTTTCGTTTTCTTTCCCATGTGAGTATGGGGAAAAACTTAAAAACTTAAAATAGGCGAGAAAATGTATTTAAGCGATCACTTCTTTCGTTCGCGTTGTTTATTATCAGTTTAGTGACTGATTCTGTGTGTTCACTGGTGTTGTTCGTAAGCTATGATACATGGAGTATAATTTCCTTTTACAGTTACTGTCTCCTTTTAAAGACAATTATTTTCTCCAAAAACTTGCATAACCAGTTTTAATTCTTTAAAAAAAACTATTTCCAACCAAATAGTATGTCAACATAGCCAGCCAGAGTTTGTTGGACTTTTTCTTTTTATTCAGAAAGTAGACCATGAATTGGAATTAATTATGAAAGATTCAGCCATGAATATATCGGTAAAGAAAGAACACTTTACAACAATAAGTTCACTGATACCTCGTACATTATGTGCTTCAACGATATGGCCTTGACTGCTCTTTGTGCCATTAGTTTTTGGTCGTCAACATTATTGGTTTTGTAGTACTAAATTTTAGAACAAGTACAAAATATGATTATTTTCTATGTCCAAGGTGGCTCAAAACAGTTTCCAGCACTTTCAAAGACTTAGAATTTGATGGGTCATCATAACCACTCTTTATCAGTTGATTCTGCAATCATGGTATAAAAAAACTGCCCAATCATTGATGAACACGTTGTTATCATTTTCGTGACATAATAGGTTACAACAGAAACAATATGACCTGCTAAAAACACCCTTAATTTTAGCTTTAACTTAAGGTGGCTCTGAACCCCCTCGACAGAATTATTTTAAACTTTTCAAAAAGTTGCATCTTATCATGCTTATCAAAATTCGATAATAAAAAATGAGGGTCACCGCGCTCGTTTTTTGAGTTATTAGCAGTTAAAGCTAAAATTAAGGTTGTTTTTAGCAGGTCATCCTGTTCTATGGTAACCTATTATGTCACGAAAATTATATCGTATTTGTTCAGACAGAGGTAAAAATGGCTAAAATTAATTGTTTTTAAGTAAAAGTTACGCTCTACGCCAAAAAGGTCATCATCTCAGCTGACAGTGAACGTTTCTCAGCTGTCAGTTTCATGTTATGCACAAGCCAGGGGAAGTGCCCGAATCCGACAACAAAACACAGCCTTTGAACTGCAGCTTCCCCTGTAGGGCATAGAACAAAATATTTCAGTCGAACGAAACTGTCATTAGGTTCGGCTCATGTGAAGTACGGGGTTTGACTGACCCGGGCCTAAATGGAATTTAGTTTTGAGATATAGGACCCACAAGTTCTTCCCCTAAATGGCCTCGATATGCTGCTTCGTTTCTCTAAGTATTACGTGTCATCATTTGATAACACACTTCATAAGACACTCAATTCCTTGTTCACGACTTCTTTATTCTTCAGTTGTCGCCAGTCTACTCACGGTCAGATCCTGACTACATAACGAATTTCAGCCCGGGATGAAATTTCAAATTTCAATTATGGCCCCATCGGGGTCCCCGTCGGGTAGTTAAAACTGTTATCATGTAATCGCAAACGCCTCTAATTTAAAGAAGATTAATTCTGGAAGATGAGTTGAAATCTTAGTGCTTCTATCGACTCTAACCGGGCTGAAATGCGCCATTAATCAGGCACACGTTGAAACAATGCAAAGGATTGTGATTCACAGGAGAGAGATTGTACACTGACTGTATGCAACGTGATCCGTAACACAATCAAAGATGGTGAAACTAGAAATATATCAGAAATAAAAAAGTCCTAAAAATTGTTAACTTGTCGGATTTGAATACTACATGTTTAAAAAGTTCAGAAGAGCGATAATTATACAGCTAGTAATTTGCTTAGTCTAAGCAAAATGCAATGCAGCACGAAACGAGGCCAAATTACTGGTTAATAATCGTATCAATAGCAAATTTCGAGGTTAGGAAGCCTTTGAGTACCTCTTGTGTAAAAATTTAAAATTATATTCATTTAGCCTTACAGAACAGCAAGAATTAACTATCCAAGTGCATCTAATTGGCACGTGAATGGCGTAGGTGTCCAATTTCATGATCGCGCGCCAATTACGTGAAAAATAGGCGCGCGCAAAATCAAATCAAAATGTAGAATTTGGTTATATATACTCTTAGTGGTGGTCTCAACTGACAAATCAGGATAATTTGATTAACCTCGCCCAGTAATTGTTAATTATTTTATGTTACCTATTGAGCTTCAGCTGGTGGGTGAAGCCAGTGGTTGGACGAAGGGTAAACCCCTGAAGGAATAAAGGAGACTGCCAATACAGGTCTTGCGAAACGCCGTTCGGGTCGGGAGCGAAACGCCCTTCGGGAGGGTGCAAAACGCCGTTCGGGTCGGGAGCGAAGAGGGATCGATGGCTGTATTCGCAGGCTCGGAATAAAGCAAAGCAAGAGCAAAAAGAAGAACAAGAGCTACAACAATATAAACTAGATGAACATTATTGTCCAAAGTAGCGAAGCAATTATTTCTTTGTATTAAATTTGAGCGGGGCGAATTTCAACAGTGGATTTTCTTCAATGGAGTACGATATTGTTATCTTCTTTAGCCCTTGTTTAAAGAAGCTTGTCTCAGTCAATAGGGACCTCACGAAACCACGACGGCGACGTCAATGAGGACGTCGCCAAACAGAAGATTTAATTAATTTAGAAATTAGCGCTGATACTGATAATAACAATAAACAAATTCTGATAGTTGCGAGATTCTTACGCAAAATTTAAATGCATTTTTTGTGGACGTTGTCCTTGGCGTCGCCGTCGTGGTTTCGTAAAGTCCCTAATGTCCATATAGGAAGGAGTTGATCTGCAAAGTAAAGTAGATTTTCTTTTAGTACATTACAGGCATATAACTGGTAACTCAATTGTAGGTTTCCATAGCAGTTCAGGCAGGTGGGGTGCCCCAAACATCCCGGTGTGTGGCAGCAGTGGTGAAAATAATGTTAGAGAGCCTCTCAGCTCAGTTACTTAGAGCTTCACAATGAACTATCTACTTCGGAAGACGTGGTTTTATATTCTACCTAACATTAGTTCTTTGTACTACTGACGTTGGGTGACGTGGTGGCCAACAAAAAACAAAAACAACAACTGCAACTTTATTGTACTAATCAATCATAATATCACAGTTATTTATATCTCTCAGCTCTCTACCCACACAATAATCTTTAAGGAGCTATAGTAACTCCTAAAAATTCCATTTTGAAGTTAAAACAACTCCCTGAAAATTACTACTGGATGCAAGGGTATTAATGGGTACCGACCTACCAATTGTTGGGGCAACCCAACCTGCGATGAACTCCAGGGGAGGGGAGTAGAAGTTTCCCTAGCCGCGTCAGGCTACAGAAACCGGATACCGGAAGCTATGAGCGAGTAGGGTTTGAAATCTACTGACTGAAGCACTTGGCCGGGTCTCGGTCAAAATCCCATACATGTTATGCTTTTCACTTATATCTATAAGAATCTTGTTTAGCCGTGAAATATATCACTTATTTACCTGGATAATATCATCCCTCGCGATTGGTTAATAAGATTTATTAAAAACTATGAGCTCATATACAAATATGGTAGGTATACGCGTAAAAGAATGCATTTTTCGCAGTATTTGCACGATATTTATTATTCAACTCGCGCTTGTTGGATATGAGATGGTTATAGCCAACTCGGCGCTACGCGGTGGCTATCTACCATCTCATATCCAACGCGCGCTCGTGGAATAATTGTTAAGTATTTGTAACTGGCTGTGAGTGTATCAGTTAAACACCACATAATGTACTAATTTTTCCACTCACCTACGGAATGCACTTGTATTTAACCTCCAGATACTTGAATGTTCCAACACATGGATCACCAAACACAGCGTTGCTTGAATTCAACTCACAGCTGGCTTGATTGTTGCAGTTGCTCCTCACAACAGAAAGAGAATTCCCAGCATGACAGTTGGTGGTATGAATACTTGGATGCGGGCAAGTATGACGATCACGCCTGCCATAAGAGGCTCCCAATACGTTGATTTCCCTTCCATTGTTGCAGCTTATGGTGGCTTTGTTGCCCTCACAAATGGTAACGGCTGGTAAACGAATGCACTGGTATTTGACCTGCAGATATTTGAATGTTCCAAAGCATGGGTCACCAAATACAGAGTTGCTTGAGTCTAGCTCGCAGCTGGCTTTGTTCTTGCATCTATTCTGCACGACAGATAGAGAATTACTGGCATGACAGTTTGTGGTCTTAATACTCGGATGAGGGCACGTGGGGTGATCATGTCTGCCGTAGGAAGCTTGCACAACGTTTATGTATCCCCCGTTCAAGCAGCCAATATTTGCTTTGGAATTCTCACAAATGGTGATGGACAAAAGGCTCTCTAAATCTAAGAAACAGATATATAAAAATACATTAATCACATGAATATAATTTTTCGATCTCGGTGATTGAATAACCACATCTTTGAGGTGCCTCTTTAACGATAAGGCCAGAAAATTCGTCTCGTACCGTATTTCGGACCGTTTTGAAGTCCAACTCCCTCTGAATCAATCCCCAGAAGAAGAAATATATTAAATTAATAATACCTATACATCCGTAGAGCTCCATTCTCATCGATATGTGATTGTGCCAAGAAGTTGGCCTAAGCTTTATGTAGCGTGCGTTAATCGGCGGGCTCAACTTGTGGGATACAGGAGTGTCGCTATCTCGATTTGCATCGAACACCTAAAGGGAAAGTAACACAATTAAACTTTAGAACTTCATGAAATTCTTTAGAACGTCATGAAATTCTGAAATCAAAATTCGCTAGGCCTGCTAAATTTTCGTAGCCACTAGGTGTAAGGCTGACTAAAAATACATCTTTTCGCAAATTTACAGCTCGATAGTACCCTTCGTTTTAAAAACAGAGCATCTTGAATATTTGAGTTCTCGGTCGTATGTGACATCAAGCTGCGAACCGTGACAAAACTGTTTTGTTTAGAAAATAGAGGGGGTAAGTTTCTAAAGAAACTGTGGTGCTGCGTCGGTGGGAAGTATAACGATATAATTTGGTTTTATCAACTGGGTTGATAATGTCAATTGGCCACCGTAAAGAGATTCAACAACAACAACAACAACAATTTATTGAGGTTTTTCCATAACAATACATGGCATTACCTAATATTTCAAATTAAAATTAAACCAAATAAAACAAAATAACATCTGAATCATTTTACAAAGGAAGACTCATGTCTGAGAGACATGGCTTGGAAGATAAAAGTAGCAGTTGATCGGCAAACGAAAGGATCAATGCTGTTACAAAGGAACAAAACTTTTGATACATTATCTAGTTGATGAAAATTCTTATACTTTTCGTTTATATCATTAAAGAATTTTAAACGAAAGCTATCATATAATTTGCATGAGAATAGAAAATGTGTTTCATTCTCGATTTCATTCGAATGGCAGAAAGAACAGATCCTCGAATTTAAGGGAGTCTTTGGTATTGTGTGTCTACCTGTTTCAATGCGTAATCTATGGTTTCCTAATCGAAATTTATTTACTGCAATTTTGTGGAGAGGATTGGTTATCAAGTCTAGGAAATCAGCTTTTTTGGTATCCTTTTTAAAAGAGGAGTAGAAGTTGAGTTTTTTGTTCATATTAATTAATTTTAACTGATGTTCTGTCAGTGCTTTTCTAACTTTTTCTTTAATGTGGGAAGTAAAGAGCTGACGAAGGGCCATTCGCTCCGACGAAGGGCTAACACTCGAAACGTCAGCTCTTGAATCTCTTTACGGTGGCCAATTCACATTATCAACCCAGTTGATAAAACCAAATTATACATTTAGCCTTTTTGTTCAGCGGTCTTGGTTAACTCGAAACTGGACTATTAAGGTATCTACCAAGACTGTTGATATCGTTATTGTAACAGTACCTTTGGCGAACTCTGGCCTGGGAGCTGATAGTAGTGAAAGGTCACTCCATCCTCACTGTACTGCAGCTTGTATTTGGTTACCCACTGGTTGTATGCATTTCTTCCTTGTGTCACTATCCGTGTAACTTTGGTGTAACTTTCAAGATCGATCTGAAGCCATTGATTGACATCATTTGTACGAGCTGACCATCCTCCTGCTTTGCCTCCACCTGCCAGAAAGTTCAACCTTCCCTGGATTGCAGCATGATTGGTATCCCATTGTGAAGAGGCTGTGATTTGAGCATCTATGATCACGCCACTCTCCATGCCAAGGGATTCTGCGCATGCTGAAAAAAAGATACCGTGGCGTTTGTTTTAGTCCCGGCGATAACATGCGATCATGCAATTATTATGGAATTTAAGAAAACAACAACGGCAACGGGAAGGTCGCTAAACAATAGGTGTAATAATCAGAACAATGGCTTTGCACGTGCGTTACAGTTGTTGGTACATCACTTTGTTGTCCTCTGCAAAACAACAACGTGAAATGACCAAATAAAAATGCTGCGTTGTCCGGACAACGTCATCATCATCATCATCATTATTTAAACGTGAACCACGAATGCTAATTTTTGAAATTTCTTTTTCGAATTGATCTCTGTATTCCAGATTCAGGTTAATTTACAGTGTAATTCTTTATTCCGCAGACTTCAGACCAGAAGACCGACAACAAGACGAATCGTCACGGTATCAACGAACGCTTTTCATTCAACTAATTTATTCCGACGTTTTCACGTTACCAGGCACCAGCCAATAGCGAAGCTCCATCGTCCTGTATATAAAAACACACGACGCACAATTCCTTGATTCGCTCCGACGAAGGGCTAACGCTCGAAACGTCAGCTCTTGAATCTCTTTACGGTGGCCAATTGACATTATCAACCCAGTTGATAAAACCAAATTACATTGTTATACTTCCCACCGACGCAGCACCACAGTTTCTTTAGAAACTTACCCACTCTAATTATCTGAAGGCCGAGCATAGAGAGCGTTTTAAACGCTTAAAAGGCGCGTAACTTGTTTACGTGGAAATGTTTTGGTGCATGTTTTGCCCAACGGATTTTCAAGTAATTAAAAAGGTATAGATAAAATGTTTACTAAGAATACGTTGATCGTCCGCGTTGTAAGACCAGTCTTGTAAGCCCGCTAGAATGTTTTTATATAAATATTTTTTATAGAAATAACTCGCGAACACCAGTTCAACCTTCTTCTAAACAAATTTCTGTTTTAACGCGGCGAAGTTTTAGTGATTATTCTGCAGACATTTTTCACGCCTGGTGGAAGTCCGAGTCACTGTGGTTTGACAACTAACCGAAGGGACGGATGCCGACCAGTTCAATAAAAATATCAGGCGTACTTTTTTCCTTCTTCTTTTCAAAAAATGACGCCTGATCGCAGGTTATCCGATTTATACGTGAACTGAACTTTATGTAGGAAATATATTCATCTGCTAGGCGTACTAATTTTAATAGCTTCATAAAACACTCAATTCAAATCATGCTCTTGAAAAAACCAATCGGCGCGGCAAGCGAGGAAACGTTTGCTATATCATCTGTTAGATTCAGATCATCTCAGTACTGTCAATGTTAGCCATATATATTTTTGCTGTTCGTAATTTTTAGTTATTTGGAATCCATAGTCGATATACTATTTATTGTATAAGACTCCAAATAAAACATGTCTGTCTGTTCATTTTAAAAATTCTACGATAGTTAATAAAATTGCAGCCAGGATTCATGTTTTCACTCTGGCTTAGAATAAATTACGTTAAAGACAAAACGTATTTCTGAAATATGCTAAAAGACGTTTCTACCTAAGAGCTTATTTCTTTCATTAACGAAAAAAGGGCATGTAATCAGGGGGGGGGGGGGGGGGGTATTTATCCAGAGTGAAATAAAATACCTGGCAGGGGAACTGAAAAGAGAGTCCGAGTTAAATTACAGGGAGGTTCAAGTTGGGTTCGGAACTACATAAAGTGATGAAAAAAATTATATTTGATGGAAAGGAAATAGAATGTCTTACAACCGGATTTATTTCTCTGATTATATGCAAAGGAAAGAAATATGAAATAGTTGGTCTTTCTGATGAACAGTTATATAAACGTAACTAATAATATTACACGATTCCTTCAAAAAACGACTTCTTCAAACAATCCTTTTTTCAGTTCGCCTTCACTCGCTGTGTTACAACAATATACTGGAACTTGACTACCTTACACGTTCCGGTCGTAATTAACAGCTGCCGTTATGTAAGCAACTGAACCAAAAGTCTATGATCATATGAATACCTGGGCAGCCATAGAGCTCCATTCTCATTGATATATGATTATGCCAGGCTGTTGGACGAAGCCTAATATATCGTGCGTTAATTGGCGGAGCTAGTTGATGGTATACTTCAGTGCCGCTGTCTTGATTGGCAGCAAATTCCTAGAAATGTAATAAAACGATACAAAACTGATTCAGAGACTAGAAGTTATCGAAAGGAATCTGGTTCTCGCAATCTAACAATATCACAGAATAGAGGCTATGTGTAATTTGGGACATGCGAAGGAAGAAAAGCAATACCCTGCCCGAGTGCCAGTATAAACTCCGAATGCGCCCTGAGAGTGTGATCCAGTTTGGCCTGAGCGTGGCTTTATATTTAACAAAGACATAATGATTGATTGCAAGCGTCATGTCACCTGTCCCTTGGCGCCAAGATGGCGCATAGGGCCACAAGCGTCATATACCTTGGGTAAATTCTGGCCATGTCCGTAATAGAAACGGTAGTGCAGTCCATCTTCACTGTACTGCAGCTTGTATTTGGTTACCCACTGGTTGTATGCATTTCTTCCTTGTGTCACTATCCGTGTAACTTTGGTGTAACTTTCAAGATCGATCTGAAGCCATTGATTGACATCATTTGTACGTGCTGACCATCCTCCTGCTTTACCTCCACCTGCCTGAAAGTTCAACCTTCCCTGGATTGCAGCATGATTGGCATCCCATTGTGAAGAGGCCGCGATTTGGGAATCTTTGATGAGATGACTTTCCATCCCAAGAGGGTCTGTACAAACTGTAGAAGAATAAAATATACGTAGTATTATCAGCCAAAGGAGACGTGCATTATATAACTATTTTTAATACATGCAATCAAAGCCCTCGTAAGTGACCGCGAGAGTGATCCCTTGGAGAGGTCATAGGGCAATCATTTGAAAGGACAGTTATTTAAAAACAGAACTAAATTAGTTTTAGAGCCACATGTATAAATGCATGTACCTTCACAGCCGTAAACCTCCATTCTCATCGAGATGTGATTGTGCCAAGCAGTTGGCTTAAGTTTTATGTAGAGTGCCTTAATTGGGGAGTTCAGCGGATGGGATACAGGAGTGTCGCTGTCTTGATTTGCATTGAACTCCTGTAAATCAATAAGTACAAAAATACCGCAAATGAGTGAAAGGCATTCATGGGCAATAGGATAAGGCCTGTAGTGAGATACCTAAACTATTACATTTTTATCCAGGGGAAGGTGGGATGGGTACAAATTGTACACCTGTAATACCAGCTATCTAGCTATAAAACGCATTGTGATTTATCCCATGGCCCAGAGCTTACATCAGGGTTGGGCTTAGCTCAAGACGTTCCGCAAAGGAGGGAGCACTAGTGTATAAATCCCCAGGTAAATAACAGCCCAGTTGGTTTCTGGCGTCTTCATAAAGTGCTCATCAAGACAGCGGAAATAGGGTGCATACGCATTGCCCGCGCATTGCCACTTCTATCGAAATGGCATGGAATGGATATTTTTTTGAAAAAAAAATAAACAGTTCTTCAGTCGAATGTTACAGGCATCATTGACGCAAAGTTTATGAAATAATTCATATATGAACTGTGGATGGTGATGAAAGTGAGAAATCATCGCAGTGAATAGACCAATTCGGCTAACGTGTTTACATCCTTGTTGCCACCCAATTCATGTCATGTGATGACTCATTTGGGAGGTTACAATTGTTCAGTTTGTCATACACAACTGATTGCATGCAAGTATGTACGAACAAAACAATTGTAACCTCCCAAATGAATCATCACATGATCTGAATTGGGTAGCAACAAGGAGGTAAACACGTTAGCCGAATAGGTCTATTTCCAATTTAAGCAAGTGGAATAAAGAAGCCTGAAAAAATTACATGGCGTTAAATACAAGAATGGCTCCGGGACACTTAGATTTTTTTAGACTTTGATTTTTTCGTCTAATAAAGTCAATTATAAAAGCACAGAGGTGGAATCGATCCCGGGTCACTCAGATCACGAGCTATTCCAACTAACCACTACACTACCGAGGCCCGGCTGCCAAACACCGAAAATTTTAAGATTTCATCGTGTTACCCTTACCATTCTTGAGAGCTAACCGCATAACCGCAGTGGTTAGTAGGCTAACCGGAGTGCTTAGTAGGCTAACCGGATTGCTTAATAGGCTAACCGCAGTGCTCAGAAGGCTAACCGGATTGCTTAGTAGGCTAACCGCAGTATTATAACAGGCTAACCATGTGATTTGAACTCGTTCCCAGTGCATTCCGAGCCCGGAGCCATTCCTGTAATTCAGCGCTACTGAAAAAGTTCAGGGCTTCCATTTCAGGATTTTATAATTCAATTGCTTAAGGTCACACAATACCTTCACGGGTATCCTTCAGAAAAATTAGCACGTACATTATTTTTAACGAAACTACCAAACACTATACATCAATGCAATTGTAAAATTAAAAGAAAAATATATCTGCTGTGCTGTCCGTCCGTCCGTACTTGAGAAGAAAAGAGCCGGTAAAAAGAAAACAACAGATTCAATCTGGTATAAAAGGTAAACAATAAGGCCCGGTTTACACGGGTTCGGACAAATTTTTGCACGGACGAATTTTGTTTCTGGACCGCCTGTTTACATGGATCCGTGCAAATTCTGTTACAGATTGCAGTGGTGTTTACACGGATCTTGCACACTATGCCGTTCAAAAATTCGTCCAGTTCCGCCGGTTCCTGTAAACACAAGGTGGCACCGTGCAAGTTTTTGTCCGTGCAAAAATTTGTCCAGATCCGTGTAAACGCATACCCGGGCTGATTTAAAGACATTTGTTTCAGCATTTTGCACGATGTGTTATGTAACCTCAAATTGGAAATTCACTGCGATGATCATTTCTCACTTTCACAAGCATCATTATTATACCTTTGGTGAATTCTGGCCTGGTATATGGTAATAAACAAAGTGCAGTCCATCTTCACTGTACTGCAGCTTGTATTTGGTTACCCACTGGTTGAATGCATTTCGTCCTTGTGTCACTATCCGTGTAACTTTGGTGTAACTTTCAAGATCGATCTGAAGCCATTGACTGCCATCATTTGTACGAGCTGACCATCCTCCTGCTTTACCTCCACCTGCCAGAAAGTTCAACCTTCCCTGGATTGCAGCATGATTGGCATCGTATTGTGTAGAAGCCGTGATTTGAGCATTCTTGATAAGACCACTCTCCATGCCGAGTGGCTCTGCACAAGCTGTGTTTGCAGACAAAAACGAACAACAAATTAACACTGAACGCGAATAGTGCTATAAGAAGTTCTCTGTTCACTTAAATCCAACTTTATGGGACAGATTTTCATTTATTGATAGGGTTACTTGTTTGAAAAATGAATTCGGACTGAATTTGATATATACTCGTATATTTCTTATTTCTTCTCCTACTCATACTAATGAATTAAATCAACATTGCATGATCGTGTGAATACCTGGGCAGCCATAAAGCTCCATTCTCATTGATATATGATTATGCCAGGCTGTTGGACGAAGCTTAATATAACGTGCGTTAATTGGTGGGCTTAACTGATGGTATACTTGAGTGTCACTGTCTTGATTGGCAGCGAATTCCTAGAATTGTTTATAAAAAGAGGCACAACTTAAATATGAAGCATGAGCTATTCACAGTGTTTTCGGGCGTCTCTAGAGAAAAAGCCAACCCAGCAAAATAACTGGGTCAATTAACTAAGACATCACCCTGCGTGTTTTCTCCTGTAAAAATGTTATGAATTCATTGCATTCGGAAAGAAGAGCTGGCCTGTTAGAATGAATGATCACAGGAAAAGTTCAACGCCGCTCGATCGAATTCCTTTTATCAGATATTCCAGAATGCTCGACAAATGTTGTCTAGCACACCAGACTGTTTTCCTTTAGACGAACGGAACTTTGGACTGAAGTTGTAGGTAACTATATAAGAGATATGGAGATGCCTACTGCTAGTCCGCAACCGCCATTTACCTTGGGCGACCTCTGGCCTGGTAGCTGATAATAATGGAAGGTGACTCCATCTTCACTGAACTGTAGCTTGTATTTGGTTACCCACTGGTTGTATGCATTTCTTCCTTGTGTCACTATCTGTGTTACTTTTGTATATCTAGCAAGATCGATCTGAAGCCATTGATTGACATCATTTGTACGAGCTGACCATCCTCCTGCTTTGCCTCCACCTGCCAGAAAGTTCAACCTTCCCTGGATTGCAGCATGATTGGCATCCCACTGAGAAGACGCCGTGATTTGAGCATTTTTGATGAGACCACTCTCTAAACCAAGAGGATCCGCACAAGCTGTGTTGTACAGAAACAAGGAAAAATACAAACCATTATATATGAAAGGGAAAATCTATCTATTAGATTAAGTAAGAAAGTAATTTTCAATGATCTTTCAGTGATGCCGGATCTAGGCGGGCGGCCTAGACAACAAAAATATGTCCCTGTTGTAAATAAGGAATTCGACGACTTTCCCAGGTACAAACTAATGTGAAGGTAACAGGACAGCCGGCAGACGTAGAAAGTCCAAGACGGTACCGCCGACAGTGAAAACTTAGAGAAGGAAGGTGGAAATAAGGTGAGTGAATTACTACAAGACCGGCAACCAGGTGAGAATGGATTGCGTGCAATTGATATAAGGAAGGTGGGGTAAAGTGGGTGAATTACTGCAAGAGCGGCGACCAGGTGAGAATGGATTGAGTGCAATTAATATTGAGAGAAGGAAGGTGAAATAAAGTGAATAAATTACTGCAAGACCGGCAACCAGGTGAGAATGGGTTGCGTACAATTAAGAGAAGGAAGGTGGGATAAAGTGAGCGAATTACTACAAGAGCGGCAACAAGGTGAGAATGGATTGGGTGCAATTAAGAGAAGAAAGGTGGGATAAAGTGAGTTAATTACTGCAAGACCGATAACAAGGTGAGAATGGATTGCGTGCAATTGAGAGAAGGAAGGTGAGATAAAGTGAGTGAATTACTACAGGAGCGGCAACAAGGTGAGAATGGATTGCGTGCAATTGAGAGAAGGAAGGTGGGATAAAGTGAGTGAATTACTGCAAGAGCGGCAACCTGGTGAGAATGGATTGCGCTGAACTGAGAGAAGGAAGGTGGGATAAAGTGAGTGAATTACTACAAGAGCGGCAACCAGGTGAGAATGGATTGCGTGCAATTGAGAGAAGGAAGGTGGGATAAAGTGAGTGAATTACTACAAGAGCGGCAACAAGGTGAGAATGGATTGCGCTGAACTGAGAGAAGGAAGGTGGGATAAAGTGAGTGAATTACTGCAAGACCGGCAACAAGGTGAGAATGGATTGCGTGCAATTGAGAGAAGGAAGGTGGAATAAAGTGAGTGAATTACTACAAGAGCGGCAACCAGGTGAGAATGGATTGCGTGCAATTGAGAGAAGGAAGGTAGGATAAAGTGAGTGAATTACTACAAGAGCGGCAACCAGGTGAGAATGGATTGCGTGCAATTGAGAGAAGGAACGTAGGATAAAGCGAGCGAATTACTACAAGAGCGGTAACCAGGTGAGAATGGATTGCGTGCAACTGAGAGAAGGAAGGTAGGATAAAGTGAGTGAATTACTGAAAGAGCGGCAACCAGGTGAGAATGGATTGCGTGCAATTGAGAGAAGGAAGGTGGAATAAAGTGAGTGAATTACTGCAAGAGCGGCAACCAGGTGAGAATGGACTGAGTGCAATTGATATAAGGAAGGTGGGATAAAGTGAGTGAATTACTGCAAGAGCGGCAACCAGGTGAGAATGGATTGAGTGCAACTGAGAGAAGGAAGGTGGAAATAAAGTGAGTGAATTACTACAAGAGCGGCAACCAGGTGAGAATGAATTGAGTGCAACTAAGAGAAGGATGATGGAAATAAAGTGAGTGAATCACTGCGAAAGAGCGGCAACCACGTGAGAATGGATTGCGTGCAATTGATATAAGGAAGGTGGGATAAAGTGAGTGAATTACTGCAAGAGCGGCAACCAGGTGAGAATGGATTGCGTGCAATTGAGAGAAGGAAGGTGGAATAAAGTGGGTGAATTACTGCAAGAGCGGCAACCAGGTGAGAATGGATTGAGTGCAATTAATATTGAGAGAAAGAAGGTGAGATAAAGTAAGTGAATTACTGCAAGACCGGCAACCAGGTGAGAATGGATTGCGTGCAATTGAGAGAAGGAAGGTGGAATAAAGTGAGTGAATTACTGCAAGAGCGGTAACTAGGTGAGAACAGGGCATTTCCGAGTTCCCTAGAGCCTCTATTTTAAAGCGAGTCTAAGTTACAAAGACTTTGCACTTAGACTCGCCTTAAAATAGAGGTGAAGGCGAACTCGGAAATTGCCTATGGCTTGCGTGCAAAAAAGCTGAGGTAAATTTCTATGATTATGATGATCATAGGAAAGGCATGTTGTGAAATATATAAATTAATACCTTCACAACCGTACAGCTCCATTCTCATTGATATGTGGTTGTGCCAAGAGATTGGTCTAAGTCTTATGGATCTTGCCTTTATTGGTGGGTTCAGCTGGTGATAGACAATAGCGTCGCTGTCCTGATTTGCATCGAACTCCTATGAACGAAATAAATTAAATTGTTTTCATAATATGCAATCACATTCATGGATGTGTTATAGAGTAAGACAGGTAATAAGTTAACAGCTGGATAGACTGTACCCGAATCACGCTTTACGATTACATGTGACAGCATAAAGATCCCAGGTAAAAAACACCTTATTGGGCTCCCTCGACCAGCTAGTGCGTCGTAAAACAACAAAGTTAATTATTACTCGTATTCCTAAGAGCGAAACAACGTCAAATAAAATTATTAAAAAGATCTTTCGAATTTTCACTCGAGGGTATTTAATAATATACAAAGATTATTATTATACCTTTGGTGAATTCTGGCCTTGTACGTGGTAATAAACAAAGTTCAGTCCATCTTCACTGTACTGTAGCTTGTATTTGGTTACCCACTGGTGGTATGCATTTCTTCCTTGTGTCACTATCTGTGTTACTTTTGTATATCTAGCAAGATCGATCTGAAGCCATTGATTGACATCATTTGTACGAGCTGACCATCCTCCTGCTTTGCCTCCACCTGCCAGAAAGTTCAATCTTCCCTGGATTGCAGCATGATTGGCATCCCATTGTGAAGAGGCCGCGATTTGGGAATCTTTGATGAGGTGACTTTCCATCCCAAGAGGTTCTGTACACTCTGTAGAAGAATAAAATATACGTAGTATTATCAGCCAAAGGAGACGTGCATTTATAACTGTTTTTAATACATGCAATCAAAGCCCTCGTAAGTGACCGCGAGAGTGATCCCTTGGAAAGGTCATAGGGCAATCATTTGAAAGGACGGTTGTTTAAAAACAGAACTAAATTATTTTTAGAGCCACATGTACAAATGCATATACCTTCACAGCCGTAAACCTCCATCCTCATCGAGATGTGATTGTGCCAAGCAGTTGGCTTAAGTTTTATGTAGCGTGCCTTAATTGGTGAGTTCAGCGGATGGGATACAGGAGTGTCGCTGTCTTGATTTGCATTGAACTCCTGTAAATCAATAAGTAAAAAAAATACCGCAAATGAGAGAAAGGCATTCATGGGCAATAGGATAAGGCCTGTAGTGAGATACCTAAACTATTACATTTTTATCCAGGGGAGAGTGGGATGGCTACAAATTGTACACCTGTAATACCAGCTATCTAGCTATAAAACGCATTGTGATTTATCTCATGGCCCAGAGCTTACATCAGGGTTGGGCTTAGCTCAAGACGTTCCGCAAAGGAGGGAGCACTAGTGTATAAATACCCAGGTAAATAACAGCCCAGTTGGTTTCTGGCGTCATCATAAAGTGATCATCAAGACAGCGGAAATAGGGTGCATACGCATTGCCCGCGCATTGCCACTTCTATCGAAATGGCATGGAATGGATATTTTTTTGAAAAAAAAATAAACAGTTCTTCAGTCGAATGTTACAGGCATCATTGACGCAAAGTTTATGAAATAATTCATATATGAACTGTGGATGGTGATGAAAGTGAGAAATCATCGCAGTGAATTTCCAATTTAAGCAATTAGAATAAAGAAGCCTGAAAAAATTCAGGGCTTCCATTTCAGGATTTTATAATTCAATTGCTTAAGGTCACACAATACCTTCACGGGTATCCTTCAGAAAAAGTAGCACGTACATTATTTTTAACGAAACTACCAAACACTATACATCAATGCAATTGTTTTAAATTGTAAAATTAAAAGAAAAATATATCTGCTGTGCTGTCCGTCCGTACTTGAGAAGAAAAGAGCCGGTAAAAATAAAACAACAGACTCAATCGGGTACCAAAGGCAAACACTAAGGCTCCTGACAAATTTTTGCACGGACGAATTTTGTTCCTGGACCGCCTGTTTACATGGATCCGTGCAAATTCTGTTGCAGATTGCAGTGGTGTTTACACGGATCTTGCACACTAAGCCGTTCAAAAATTCGTCCAGTTCCTCCGGTTACGTGTAAACGCAAGGTGGAACCGTGCAAGGTTTTGTCCGAGCAAAAATTTGTTCAGATCCGTGTAAACGCATACCCGGGCTGATTTAAAGACATTTGTTTCAGCATTTTTCGTGATGGAGTTATGTAACCTCAAATTGGAAATTCACTGCGATGATCATTTCTCACTTTCACAAGCATCATTATTATACCTTTGGTGAATTCTGGCCTGGTATATGGTAATAAACAAAGTGCAGTCCATCTTCACTGTACTGCAGCTTGTATTTGGTTACCCACTGGTTGAATGCATTTCGTCCTTGTGTCACTATCCGTGTAACTTTGGTGTAACTTTCAAGATCGATCTGAAGCCATTGACTGCCATCATTTGTACGAGCTGACCATCCTCCTGCTTTGCCTCCACCTGCCAGAAAGTTCAACCTTCCCTGGATTGCAGCATGATTGGCATCGTATTGTGTAGAAGCCGTGATTTGAGCATTCTTGATAAGACCACTCTCCATGCCGAGTGGCTCTGCACAAGCTGTGTTTGCAGACAAAAACGAACAACAAATTAACACTGAACACGAATAGTGCTCATGAGAAGTCCTCTGTTCACTTAAATCCAACTTTATGGGACTGATTGTCATTTATTGATAGGGTTACTTGTTTGAAAAATGATTTCGGACTGAATTTGTATATTTCTTTACATTGCATGATCGTGTGAATACCTGGGCAGCCATAAAGCTCCATTCTCATTGATATATGATTATGCCAGGCTGTTGGACGAAGCTTAATATAACGTGCGTTAATTGGTGGGCTTAACTGATGGTATACTTGAGTGTCACTGTCTTGATTGGCAGCGAATTCCTAGAATTGTTTATAAAAAGAGGCACAACTTAAATATGAAGCATGAGCTATTCACAAACTTAAAAAGTATTGAGAAGAACTGGAGTCTCACTATATCACAATGCCGTAATAAGATAGTGTTTTCGGGCGTCTCTAGAGAAAAAGCCAACCCAGCAAAATAACTGGGTCAATTAACTAAGACATCACCCTGCGTGTTTTCTCCTGTAAAAATGTTATGAATTCATTGCATTCCAGAAGAAGAGCTGGCCTGTTAGAATGAACGATCAAAGGAAAAGTTCAACGCCGCTCGATCGAATTCCGTTTATCAGATATTCCAGAATGCTCGACAAATGTTGTCTAGCACACCAGACTGTTTTCCTTTAGACGAACGGAACTTTGGACTGAAATTGTAGGTAACTATATAAGAGATATGGAGATGCCTACTGCTTGTCCGCAACCGCCATTTACCTTGGGCGACCTCTGGCCTGGTAGCTGATAATAATGGAAGGTGACTCCATCTTCACTGAACTGTAACTTGTATTTGGTTACCCACTGGTTGTATGCATTTCTTCCTTGTGTCACTATCTGTGTTACTTTTGTATATCTAGCAAGATCGATCTGAAGCCATTGATTGACATCATTTGTACGAGCTGACCATCCTCCTGCTTTGCCTCCACCTGCCAGAAAGTTCAACCTTCCCTGGATTGCAGCATGATTGGCATCCCACTGAGAAGACGCCGTGATTTGAGCATTTTTGATGAGACCACTCTCTAAACCAACAGGATCCGCACAAGCTGTGTTGTACAGAAAAAAGGAAAAATACAAACCATTATATATGAACGGGAAAATCTATCTATTAGATTAAGTAAGAAAGTAATTTTCAATGATCTTTCAGTGATGCCGGATCTAGGCGAGCGGCCTAGACAACAAAAATATGTCCCTGTTGAAAATAACGAATTCGACGACTTTCCCAGGTACAGACTAATGTGAAGGTAACAGGACAGCCGGCAGACGTAGAAAGTCCAAGACGGTACCGCCGACAGGAAGGTGGAAATAAGGTGAGTGAATTACTGCAAGACCGGCAACCAGGTGAGAATGGATTGCGTGCAACTGATATAAGGAAGGTGGAATAAAGTGAGTGAATTACTGCAAGAACGGCAACCAGGTGAGAATGGATTAAGTGCAATTGATATAAGGAAGGTGGGATAAACTGAGTGAATTACTGCAAGAGCGGCAACCAGGTGAGAATGGATTGAGTGCAACTGAGAGAAGGAAGGTGGAAATAAAGTGAGTGAATTACTGCAAGAGCGGCAACCAGGTGAGAATGGATTGCGTGCAATTGATATAAGGAAGGTGGGATAAACTGAGTGAATTACTGCAAGAGCGGCAACCAGGTGAGAATGGATTGCGTGCAATTGATATAAGGAAGGTGGGATAAAGTGAGTGAATTACTGCAAGAGCGGCAACCAGGTGAGAATGGATTGCGTGCAATTGAGAGAAGGAAGGTTGGATAAAGTGGGTGAATTACTGCAACAGCGGTAACCAGGTGAGAATGGATATCGTGCAATTGAGAGAAGGAAGGTTGGATAAAGTGGGTGAATTACTGCAAGAGCGGCAACCAGGTGAGAATGGATTGAGTGCAATTAATATTGAGAGAAGGAAGGTGAGATAAAGTAAGTTAATTACTGCAAGACCGGCAACCAGGTTAGAATGGATTGCGTGCAATTGAGAGAAGGAAGGTGGAATAAAGTGAGTGAATTACTGCAAGAGCGGTAACTAGGTGAGAACAGGGCATTTCCGAGTTCCCTAGAGCCTCTATTTCAAAGCGAGTCTAAGTTACAAAGACTTTGCACTTAGACTCGCCTTGAAATAGAGGTGAAGGCGAACTCGGAAATGGCCTATGGCTTGCGTGCAAAAAAGCTGAGGTAAATTTCTATGATTATGATGATCATAGGAAAGGCTTGTTGTGAAATATATAAATTAATACCTTCACAACCGTACAGCTCCATTCTCATTGATATGTGGTTGTGCCAAGAGATTGGTCTAAGTCTTATGTATCTTGCCTTTATTGGTGGGCTCAGCTGGTGATAGACAATAGCGTCGCTGTCCTGATTTGCATCGAACTCCTATAAACGAAATAAATTAAATTTTTTTCATAATATGCAATCACATTCATGGATGTGTTATAGAGTAAGACAGGTAATAAGTTAACAGCTGGATAGACTGTACCCGAATCACGCTTTACGATTACATGTGACAGCATAAAGATCCCAGGTAAAAAACACCTTAAAGTAAGTTATTGGGCTCCCTCGACCAGCTAGTGCGTCGTAAAACAACAAAGTTAAGTGTTACTCGTATTCCTAATAGCGAAACAACGTCAAATAAAATTATTAAAAAGATCTTACGAATTTTCACTCGAGGGTATTTAATAATATACAAAGATTATTATTATACCTTTGGTGAATTCTGGCCTTGTACGTGGTAATAAACAAAGTTCAGTCCATCTTCACTGTATTGTAGCTTGTATTTGGTTACCCACTGGTGGTATGCATTTCTTCCTTGTGTCACTATCTGTGTTACTTTTGTATATCTAGCAAGATCGATCTGAAGCCATTGGTTGACATCATTTGTACGAGCTGACCATCCTCCTGCTTTGCCTCCACCTGCCAGAAAGTTCAATCTTCCCTGGATTGCAGCATGATTGGCATCCCACTGAGAAGACGCCGTGATTTGAGCATCGTCAATGAGGCCACTCTCCATACCAAGAGGTGTTAAGCAGGCTAATATATATTGAAAATACAAAAATAAGGAAAGTAGATACGAAAAAAGAAAGTGAGGTAGTAGTTCGTATTTCAGTATTTATACGGTATGGTTGGCTAATGGTTTCTTCGCTAGCTCAGAATTGAGCGTACCGAAGTGTTGTGTTCTGCATGACACAATGCTCCCAAAGAGCTTCTCCATACATCTATTTGGTATAAATGGAGTAGCCTCGAATTGAATACTTGACCATTATTCGCAAAAGGCGAATTGAACATGGGCCCATATTCCCGGAGTTTGATACATTGATTGCAAATAAATTTACACATCAATTTCGGCAGACTGACAGCGAGTGTTTTTCATGGCAGCTCGATTTACAAAACTACTTTTTTTTATCATTCTTAAACTCTTTAAACACCATTTCCTGAAAACATTTTTGGTCCAAAGGCTTCGGGATTCATTTTTCAAAATTCCCAATGTTTAAAATATCCCAGAATTAAAGTGACTTTCTTCGAAAAAGCAGTATTGCATTTCATTCAGCAACTGTCCGCCATGTTTTTTGCATGGGTGGAAAAGACTTGTGGCTTAGTGACCAACCCCGTCCTCGGAGACCCAGGGACAGTCAGTTGGGACGAGTATAAGTCACCGATTTTTTTCGCCGTTTAGACTTTTGCTCGTCCCAACTGACTGTCCCTTGGTCTCCGAGGATGGATGGACCCTTTGAAATGCTATAATTGCCTCTGGCGGGGTGAAAATGTCGTCATAAGCCGCGTTTCTCTACCAATCTGTTTGCTCGATTTCTTACAATCACCTCTGAAGTAATTATACTAATTATACTATAATTATATATAATTATACTATAATTATATATAATTATACTATAATTATACCATAATTATATATAATTATACTATCCGGCTCGATCGCACACTTTCCATAAATCATCTAAAGACTCACTTTTGATCATAGCAAGCTTATCCTGTTGAACAGAGTAAATTTTGAAATGTGTTCTGTTAAATACCTGCACATCCATAGAGCTCCATTCTCATGGATATGTGATTGTGCCAAGTAATTGGCATAAGTCTAACCCAGCGCGCGTTGATTGGCGGGCTCAACTGGTGGTATACAATAGTATCGCTATCTGTATTTGCATCGAATTCCTAGAAATCAAGATAAAATGGAAATTTAAAAGAGAAAAAAAGATATTTAGCGATCGATTAGAGAAACATTGTACCATTTTCCAATCCCGTGTACGTTGTAAGGAGATACTCTCTTGTGTCCCTGAATAGTTGTACCTAGTTCATATGCTTATCTGGAAAACCCGTGCTAGCAGTATGCAATGTGCGCAATGTGTTGTTATATCTAAACATCCATAGGCGTACGGACACCTTCGGACTGGAGGGGGGGCTGCAACCTCCCTACCCGAAAAAAAATTACACAATTTCCGAATGTGTTAGCATTAAACCAGTATGCAATCGCTGCTGCCTGAATTCTGAGCGTTTTACCCGAAAAATAACGAAAATTTTTTAAACTGGGGGTTGCAGCCCCCAACCCCGCCTCCCGGCTCATATGCCTATGTCCAGTATGCAATCGCTGCTACCTGAATTCTGAGCGTTTTACCCGAAAAATAACGAAAATTTTCTAAACTGGGGGACTGCAGCCCCCAACCCCCGCCTCCCGGCTCGTATGCCTATGTCCAGTATGCAATCGCTGCTGCCTGAATTCTGAGCGTTTTACCCGAAAAATAACGAAAATTTTCTAAACTGGGGGACTGCAGCCCCCAACCCCCGCCTCCCGACTCGTATGCCTATGTCCGTAGCTCAGTGGCGGAATGTGCGACAGGCATTTGGAAGGTCGCAATTCTGACGCCAGCCTGGAAATCACTTATGGGCCATTTTACCGTCCTGTGCTTAGTTACCAAGCCTTTGAGTTGGAAGTGAGGCTGAAAGTGGCCTTGTTTTTATACAAGCCTTCTTGCTTTTGCTATGTTAATATGTTATTATGCTAACTAGTTTCTGTTCCTGGTCATGACAAGGTCACCACAAACCCCGCATTCATACAAAGGCCTGGTTGCATTTCACAGAACTGTAAATGGTCTATTGCGTAAAAGTTTCTTGAGTCACTGACTGACCAACATCTTTCTAACGAAATTGTACAAAAAAGAAACTTTGACTTCAGTAAAGTATATTTTGTTATACCTTGGGCAAATTCTGGCCTGGTGCATGATAAAAGTTAAAGTTGACTCCATCTTCACTGTACTGTAGCTTGAATTTTGTTACCCACTGGTTGAATGCATTTCGTCCTTGGGTCACTATCCTTGTTATTTTGGTATAACTATTAAGATAAACCTGTATCCATTGACTAGGATTGTTTGTACGAGCTGACCATCCTCCTGCCTTGCCTCCACCTGCCAGAAAGTTCAACCTTCCCTGGATTGCAGCATGATTGGCATCGTATTGTGAAGAGGCCGTGATTTGAGCATCTGTGATGAGACCGCTTTCCATACCAAGTGGTGCTACGCATGCTGTTTTTATAGGAAAGAAAGACGACAACAATTTCTAATTTCGAAATTTTAAAACATTCTGCCCAAAACGGTATCACTACAAGGCTATAGGGATTACATGACACAATAACTAGGAGCCTCGTTCTGAGGTCTATTGTTTTAGGTTGGGTATTAGAAAAGTACAACGTGAAATATGTCCGCAATAAAGTCGAAAGTGCCAACATTTAAATACCTTCACATCCATACAGCTCCATTCTCATAGATATATGATTGTGCCAGTGGGTAGGGTGTACTCTAACATAGCGCGCGTTAATGGCTGGTATTAGTTGGTGATAAACAGTAGTGTCGCGGTCCTGATTTGCGTTAAATTCCTAAATATTAAAGATAAGCAAACATACTTTAAAGAAGGAGTACAATATATTTATGAAATAAAAGATACTCCTGGAAGTGTCACAACAATTCATTAATAGTGATTTAGGCCAATTGACAAAGGGTTGGTTTCAAGCTTTGGAAAGAACTGAGTAGAAGGATAGAACTAGCTAGAGTAGACATAGGTATACCTTTGGCGAATTCTGGCCTGGGAGGTAGTAATACTGAAAGGTGAATCCATCATTACTGTACTGTAGCCTGTATTTTGTTACCCACTGACTGTATCTATTTCTTCCTTGTGTCACTATCCGCGTTACTTTGGTGTAACTAGGAAAAGATACTTGTATCCACTGACTGCCATCATTTGTACGAGCTGACCATCCTCCTGCTTTGCCTCCACCTGCCAGAAAGTTCAACCTTCCCTGGATTGCAGCATGATTGGCATCCCACTGAGAAGACGCCGTGATTTGAGCATCTGTGATGAGACCGCTCTCCATGCCAAGTGGGGTTAAGCACGCTGCATTTGTGTTACAAAAAGTTACCATTAGATCAGTATAAATATTCATTAATTGGTAATCAGCATATGCAGTGATTAGTATGAAGGTTTCTTATTACAAGATGTGGCAAATTAACGCCCCGTTTGTTTTTAATTTACCTTCGGACAAACAGCAGGATAGCAATCATTGAGCTTACAACAGTCTTCCACCACCATCCAGGTTTATTCCAGATACGTAGAAATCAGTGACCGGGTTACGTATACTGGAGTTACTATTGATATGCAGTGTTATCCACATTACAAATTTGAAATTATAAATCTCTTTTGCCTTCACATTTTTCTATCCTTTCTTAACAAACGTCTAGAATTAGTCCTACATTTTAGCAATCAATTATACTATTCTCGGACGTCAAAATGAAATAAAGTAAAGAAATTTAAGACGGCGGATTCATGTTGAAAGATATTAAAGAAGTAGTATGACATAATATGTCATGACTGACAGAAACCTACATGCTCTCTTAACCCGAGCTGAAGGCCATCTGCTAAAGGCACAAGCTGACTGAAAACAATGAAATGCCAAGAGGGGTACATTTCATCTTTACCCTAAGTTGTGTGTAAGGATGTGTTAATACCTGCGCATCCATAGAGCTCCATTCTCATTGATATATGACTGTGCCAGGCAACTGGGACAAGTCTAATATAGTGCGCGTGAACTGTCGGGTTTAACTGGTGGTATACAATAGTGTCGCTGTCTTGATTGCCATCAAATTCCTAGAAGTGACATAAGAAGGAACATGTAAATTGATGTAAATTAAATTGATGGGTTATCCGTCATTGTAACCTAGGAGTTATTTACGTCATTGCAACCTAGGAGTTCTTTACGTCATTGTAACCTAGGAGTTCTTTACGTCATTGCAACCCAGGACTTCTTTACGTGATTGTAACCTAGGGGTTCTTTACGTCATTGCAACCTAGGAGTTCTTTACGTCATTGCAACCTAGGGGTTCCTTACGTCATTGTAACCTAGGAGTTCTTTACGTCATTGTAACCTAGGGGTTCTTTACGTCATTGCAACCTAGGGGTTCTTTACGTCATTGCAACCTAGGAGTTCTTTACGTCATTGTAACCTAGGAGTTCTTTACGTAATTGCAACCTAGGAGTTCTTTACGTCATTGCAACCTAAGAGTTCTTTACGTCATTGTAACCTAGGAGTTCTTTACGTCATTGCAACCTAGGGGTTCTTTACGTCATTGCAACCTACAAGTTCTTTACGTCATTGCAACCTAGGAGTTCTTTACGTCATTGCAACCTAGGAGTTCTTTACGTCATTGCAACCTAGGGGTTCTTTACGTCATTGTAATCTAGGAGTTCTTTACGTTATTGCAACCTAGGAGTTCTTTACATCATTGCAACCTAGGAGTTCTTTACGTCATTGCAACCTAGGAGTTTATTACGTCATTGCAACCTAGGGGTTCTTTACGTCATTGCAAACTAGGAGTTCTTAACGTCATTGTAACCTAGAAGTTCTTTACGTCATTGTAACCTAGGTGTTCTGTGCGTCATTGCAACCTAGGAGTTCTTTACGTCATTGTAACCTAGGAGTTCTTTACGTCATTGCAACCTAGGAGTTCTTTACGTCATTGCAACCTAGGGGTTCTTTACGTCATTGTAACCTAGGAGTTCTTTACGTCATTGCAACCTAGGAGTTCTTTACGTCATTGCAACCTAGGGGTTCTTTACGTCATTGCAAACTAGGAGTTCTTAACGTCATTGTAACCTAGGAGTTCTTTACGTCATTGCAACCTAGGGGTTCTTTACGTCATTGCAAACTAGGAGTTCTTAACGTCATTGTAACCTAGAAGTTCTTTACGTCATTGTAACCTAGGTGTTCTGTGCGTCATTGCAACCTAGGAGTTCTTTACGTCATTGTAACCTAGGAGTTCTTTACGTCATTGCAACCTAGGAGTTCTTTACGTCATTGCAACCTAGGGGTTCTTTACGTCATTGTAACCTAGGAGTTCTTTACGTCATTGCAACCTAGGAGTTCTTTACGTCATTGCAACCTAGGGGTTCCTTACGTCATTGCAACCTAGGAGTTCTTTACGTCATTGCAACCTAGGAGTTCTTTACGTCATTTTAATCTACGAGTTCTTTACGTCATTGTAACCTAAGGGTTCTTTACGCCATTGCAACCTAGGGGTTCTTTACGTCATTGCAACCTAGGAGTTCTTTACGTCATTGCAACCTAGGAGTTCTTTACGTCATTGTAACCTAGGGGTTCTTTACGTCATTGCAACCTAGGAGTTCTTTACGTCATTGTAACCTAGGAGTTCTTTACGTCATTGTAACCTAGGAGTTCATTTGCTGCCCGTTCATTGGCTACATTGGCTGCCAGTGCCCGTTGAATATCGTATTACTTTTAAATTACTTTCAATAACTTTTAAAGCTCTTAATAACTTAGCTCCTTGTTACATTGGTAATCTTCTGCACTTATACACCCCAAATAGGTTATTAAGGTGTAAATCTATATTTCAGCTTCAAGTTCCTCCATCGAATCTGAAAACTTATGAAGACCGTGTATTTTCTGCATGTGCCTTGCTAACCATATTAGTTGTAGCCCCAGTGTTAGTGCTTTTAAGTCATCTCTGAAAACGTATCTGTTTAAACGTTATTTTATTTCTTAGGTAATGTGACTTTTATTATTATATATTCTTTTTTCCAATGTGAAGCGCTTTAGAACTTTTGTATAAAGCGCTATATAAATAATGTTATTACTATTATTATTATTATTATTATTATTATTATTATTATTATTATTATTATTATTATTAGAGGACCCACAGACCTACGTGATCAGCGTTTAGACTTTACCTTGGGTGAGCTCTGGCCTGAGTCACGGTAATAGGAGAAGGTAACCCCGTCTTCACTGTACTGCAGCCTGTATTTTGTTACCCACTGCCCGTATCCGTTTCTTCCTTGTGTTCCAAAACGTGTTATTTTGGTGTAACCAGGAAGAGTGATCTGAAACCATTGACTGCCATCGTTTCTTCGAGCTGACCATCCTCCTGCTTTGCCTCCACCTGCCAGAAAGTTCAACCTTCCCTGGATTGCAGCATGATTTGCATCCCATTCAGAAGAGGCCGTGACTTGAGCATCAGTGATAAGACCGCTTTCCATCCCTAGGGGTTCTATACATGCTGTATTTAGAGAAAATAAGAGCGAACATAGATTTTACCATAAATGCATAATTATAATATTTCGCGCCCTCATGTCTACCGTCGAATGTCTAAATGCCTTTTCGGTCGAAAAATGCATCGAAGCATAAATGGCGTAGTATTGTTTGACTTTTTAGGACTTCGATTAAATGAAGTCTTCCTTATAATAAGATTCTAACTTTTTCCTTTTTCTGCTAGTAAACAACAAACACGTGGAGTGTGATCACATATAAATATATGGATACCTGGGCAGCCATAGAGTTCCATTCTCATTGATATATGATTGTTCCAAGCGGATGGACGAAGCCTGATAAAGCGTGCTTGGATTGGAGGTAGCAATTCATGGTATACAATAGTATCGCTGTCTTGATTTCCATTGAATTCCTGCGCATGAAATATACACACGACGTTTAAATAATCGAGAATAATATTTTAATAAATTGGAGGGAATTGTTTGGAGTGATTAAGTGCCAAACTGACCATGATTGTGCATGGTTAAACAACTCAAGCGCAGTTATCATACCTTGGTTTCTTAAAAATTGTTATTGCAGTGAAACTTTGTGTGGCGTACGGCCAGACGAGTATTGAATGCGTTAGTGATTGAAATGTACCTTAGCCGAACTCTGTCCTGGTTCATGGTAATAGTGAAAAATCACCCCGTCTTCGCTGTACTGCAACTTGTATTTTTTCACCCACTGGTTGAATCCATTTCTTCCTTGGGTTCCGAAACGTGTTATTTTTGTATAACCAGGAAGAGCGATCTGAAGCCATTGACTGCCATCGTTCCTACGAGCTGACCATCCTCCAGCTTTGCCACCACCTTGCCAGAAAGTTCAGCCTTGCTTGGATTGCCGCATGATTGGCGTCGTATTCGGAAGAGGCCATGATTTGAGCATCTGTAATAAGGCCACTCTCCATGCCGAGAGGTTCTACGCACGCTGAATTTGTAGAGATGGTAAAGAGTTTTCAACATCATCATCATCATCAACAACAGCAGAAGCAGCGGGAACAGAATAACCGCATAAATAACTATTTAATAAAGATCAGCTGTTTACAAAAATGAGTTATGAATAAGAATTAGAAGAACTCTTTGGAACCGGTGAACCTAAATTTTCTCTATGCATATGGACGACCGTAGTGTTACAAAATAATAGGCCGTAATTATATAAATACCTGAGCAGCCATACAGCTCCATTCTCATTGATATATGATTATGCCACGTTGTTGGACGAAGTTTAATATAACGTCCTTGGATTGGCGGGTTCAGCTCGTGGATAACAATGGTGTCGCTATCTTTATTGCCATCAAATACCTAGAAGAGAAGTAAAATGTAAACGAAACATAAATAGCTCAATTTATCACTGAATGAGATGAAACAGCAATAGGTATAATCGGGTTTCTAATTAATATAATGGTTATACCTTGGGAGAATTGTGACCTGGCAAGTGGTAATAATGAAAATGCACTCCATCCTCACTGTACTGCAGAGTGTATTTGGTTACCCACTGGGCGTATCCATTTCTTCCTTGGGTCGCAAAACGTGATATTTTTGTGTAGCTTGGGAGATCGATCTGAAGCCATTGATTGACATCATTTGTACGAGCTGACCATCCTCCTGCTTTTCCTCCACCTGCCAGAAAGTTCAACCTTCCCTGAATTGCAGCATGATTGGCATCCCACTGAGAAGAGGCACTGATTTGAGCATCAGTGATGACGTCGCTCTCCATTCCAAGAGGTGCTGTACATGCTGAAAAGACAAGCAATGAGAACATCTTCATGTATAATTGTGAAGAATTCAGAAAAGCAAATGGTGTATATGACGATTAATAATACCATTTGATGACCTTAGCATTAATTTTGCGGCAGTGATCATCGTACATTGTACACTGAATTTCCATCGTTTTAATGATGAATGTTGAATTACTGCGTTAATCCAAAACAACTGTTAAAGGCAAGCTAATCTAAAGATCTCCATTGAGCATGGCCCTGGTGCCAGGCCTTGTAGTTAACTGACAAATGCTAAACATGGGGGAATAAATAATTCCCTCTGACGAAGAGCTAACGCTCGAAACGTCAGCTTTAGATTCTCTTTACGGTGGCCAATTGACATTATCAACCCAGTTGATAAAACCAAATTATCTTGGAAAAAATAATTAACGCAGCACGGGTGCATAGTGGTATTCAGTTGTACACGTTCTTGATTAGGACAAAGTAAATTGTATCCTGAGCCGAGTCGTCAGTGATGTGATTGAAATATCTTCATGTAAACAAACATAATTCACGTTTGATAATTATGATAGATGGTACCTTTTATAATGGCCTTAGCTCACAAGGAGTTCTCAGTTGGTTAGAGTGCCCGACCGGTAATCTTAGGGGTCCCTGTCGGGGACTTAGAATTTGTCTTTGTACAACGCTCCTGTCATAACTGATCATTTCATCGTTATCATTATCACTCACGTTTGTCGCAAAGTGCTCCAGTTGATTGGTATGCGCAGAGACATTCAAATCTGCCTTTCAAGTTGATGCATGTCCCCCCATTCAGGCACGGGCTCGAGGTACATTCGTTGATATCTATAAATACAAGATACAACTTTCAGCCAAGTGACACAAGAATACCGACTCAAAGAATTAGCCAGAGATACTTGTTGGTACTCCGGCATTTGGCCGGCATTTGTGTAACTTCCAGTGCTAAAGAAGGACGCTCGAAACATCAACTCCCATCATTGTTATTATTACCATTTTATCAAATCCACTTCGCAATTCAGTAAACCAATGACATTTGCGATTCCGCGACATAAGTGCTACCCTGTGGACTGAGCTCTGAGACAATTGACTTCATGATCAAATGGTCAGCTGCGAGAAATCTACGCGGTCTATTGGCTTCAAATCCCGTTGGAGCATGTTCAGGCTTGCTGTGTTAATATAATTCTCTTTAGTTTTCTGTTCTTTATTTGCAGGCATTTGTCACTGCAGAAGGTGTTAAGACGGAATCCGCCAGGACTTCGAGCATTTATTGGACAAAATATTTACCAAAATTATTTATACTTTATTGCAAGATTTGGTGTTAAATATCTTAAATATCTTTTTATGTTCAAATATTTATCAAGAGAAATCTTTTCTAACAACACCAAACATCGAAAACAAATTTCGAAGTTCCACTGAATTACACTGAATCGCTTAAAAGATGTGATTTTGCCTATAGCTTGCGAACTTTGAAATTCATTTTCTCAGGCTCTGATAAGAATAATATTATTGTTCTACCAAAAATTATTTACACCTTTTTGCAAACTTTTGTGTTACTGCTTCAAATATCTTATCAAAAGAAATCTTTTCTAATAACACCAAACATCGAAAACAAATTTCGAAGTTCCACTAATTCCACTGAGACGATTTTACAAAATGGCTACACGTAAGATTTTCACCCATAGCTTGTGATCTTTAAAATTCATTTTCTCGGGCTCTGATAAGAAATTGTTGTCGGTGTCATCACGGATAATTACTTACATCTTTACCTTTTACTAAGGGTAGAAAATAACGCAATATGATCTAAATTATTCTGGTACTCGATTTTTGACCAACTTAAATAAATATTACTCGACTTCCTGATGTCTTAAAAACAAGAGTTGCATTTACGTGTGTGTGTAGGTGCTGATAAGTATAACATCCTAAGTTAAGCTTGTTTTGTGATTTACCCTCGTCGCAATTTTTCCCTTGAAAGCCTTTTGGGCAAGAACACTTGTAGTCGCCTTGTAAGTTGATGCACGTTGCACCATTACGGCACGGGCTGTTAGCACATTCGTCGGCATCTGTAAAAGGACAAAGTTTATTGGAGAATATTGGAGAATAGTGGCGTATAGTGCTTTCATTAGCTTTCGCGACTATAACAAACAAAAAGTTAGTAATACCTTGTTCACAATGCTTCCCCAAAAAGCCCTTGGCGCATGCGCACCTGTAGCTACCGTAAGTGTTGACACAGGTTGCACCGTTCGCACACAGATCGTAATACATCAAATCACACTCAACAATATCTGAAACGATAAATCCAATTTTTATGAAACAACCATGAAGGGGAGATTACAAAAGTTACAGGAGCCATCAACTAAAATTATCATTCGATTCCTTTCCTTCATTTGCATCAGTGGCCCAGAGCCTACTACGTGACCTGCCAATTACTGCTTACCAATAATGGTCTGCTCGAACTGACAGCTTATTTCAGAGTGTTTGAGAGAGCCTGTCTTGTAACCTCGATAAAAGCTGTGGGAATGCAGCGAAGGAAAAGGAAATTTCACTTAAAGGAGAGTTGGGTGAAGACAAGCTCGTATTACCGAATGCGAAGTTTTGGTTACCTCTGGATCAGCTCTGCCTCCTCTGGGATGCAAAATGATCTAGAAATGCAAATGCTCTCGAAACTGACAGTAAGCGCACCTTAAAACAGTCTTAAAGTCAGTGTCAGTGATTAATTCAGGACAGAATTCATATTGCTGTACATAGTATTAAATCATTTCTACCTCATGAAGTAGTGCCGCAAGCCTGTGAAATATAACTCTGTGATATTGAGTTCTTGTTTATCATTTTATAACTGATTGCATAAAATGTTTTTTTCTAAACCTCTGTTACATTTGTCAACAGTCCAGTAGGCAGTCTAGGCACTCAGTAACTCTTTGTGACCTGTCTTCTGATCCCAGGGTGCAGAATTTCTGCTGCCTGTATGCAAGCTTACTTTAACTGATTCAGAACACTTTTAGGGTTTAGTTTGTTAGAATAGCTGTTGTAAAAAGTGGTAATGTAGCAATAATGTACGATGTTGCACTAAATTTCATCGGATTTAGATCACCAGGAATATTAGTTTTGAACAACTCTGCACTGTGCACTACAGTTTAAAAAATTCTTGGAAAGAATCCTCTCCCTGTATCGTTAATTTTCACCATAAACATGGGCTTCAAAATTTTTTGAAAATACACCATTTTAAAGGTTTAACCAGAGAATACCTCTGCAGGTTTCAAGCAGATAGTATGGGAAGGCAATTTTTTACTGAATAATGCGCTCAAGTAAAAAAGAAAGGTCCCTGTTTTGCGGAAATAGCCAATTTGGAAAACCACAAAATAGTTTGGAAGGCGTTAGTGTATTAACAATATTTGAATTCAGCCTCAGCCGATAACGTTTGCCTCGCCCTTGATAATTCTGGAAATCCCGAAAAATCTCGTCTAATAATTGTTATAAACAGATCTGTCACAAATTATACCGCCAAGGCAATCACGCTTTCGTAACTTTCAAAAGACGAATTAACTCCGTGCGTCGGCATGCAATTGTTAAGTCACACGTATGTTGTGACTGATTTCTTAATAAAGACTTCTACTACTACTACTACTACTACTACTACTACTACTACTACTACTACTACTACTACTACTACTACTACTACTACTACTGTGCCGCGCTTTTTGTGGGCCAATAACCAGCAAAGTAAGTAAAGACTTTATTTAACGACGATAAGCTCTAAAATAGTATAAAAATACCGCGGAAGTTAATCAGCTGCAGGCCAGTTCATGCACTTTCTATTTTACAGCATTTCAGTTTCTACTTACCTCCACTACACTTTGGCCCTTCAAAGCCTGGTTTGCATTTACATCTGTAACTGCCCACGGTGTTGATGCAAGTACCCCCGTTATCGCATGCCAAAGCATCGCATTCATCCAGGTCTAGACAAGGGGATATATATATTTAGAATCTATCCTAGAATTCTTAGTTGTTGTCTTTTGGGCGGGATTGTTGGACGATTGTCTCAAGACCAGATGATTATGTGTGGCACGTACAGTCTGACCAAGTCAAACAGGCTAGTTTTACTTCTCCAGTCATAACTAATTAAGTATCTAAATATCAGCCATAGTTAAGTATATAAATTTAGTATCATTTTTTTTAATAGAGTTAGCTAACGAAGAAAATAAACTTACCATATTCACAATGTTTTCCTGAAATACCCACAGGACATTTGCATTTATAGTGCTTGCCAAGATCGATACATGTTGCATTATGCTTACACGGGTTTTTGTCATCATCACATTCCTTGACAACTGAAAATAAATCAGATATACGTTGTACCGAGGCAGTTTTCACAAAAAACGTCGAGGTTTCATAAGTAAAAAAGAAGACAATGTCTGCTGGGGGTGCGAAGATGCCGCAGTGGTGAGAGTGCTTGCCAATGTGGCCCATGTTCGTTTCCCGGACTCGGCGTCATATGTGGATGTGACGAAATTAACGTGGTTTACCTCGAAACCACAGGAACTTATCGAACGTCTAGGGCGTGCTGTAGTTTGTATTACAGGAAATAGTTTTAGATTCGCTAGCTACTTTGACCCATGTATTCATTCCTATATTGCTTGCTCAGCAATAAACATCGCTTGCTTTAGCACAAAGTACTCGCTTGTCTTTACAGTTTTTGTTGGTTGTCGTCCTCGCTCCGAGGGGTTTCCCCGGTTTCTCCCCCATCAAAAACCAATATTTCCAAATTACAGCTCGACCTGGATAGAGGAACCGCATGAAAACCACCTGAGGCTAAAGCGGCTTCCTCTCTAAATATCATTATTTGTTTTTTAAGGCTTACATTACACTGATGTGCAGGCAAAATATTTATCAAGCATGGAACTTTAGTCCTGTGTACTTTACATGCATGTGCTTGTATTACCAAACAATGCACTCGGGAGTGCAACTTGGGCGTTTGCTTTTCCCTTAAAAACGGTAGCGAGTAAAAATGATATCAAAGATTTAAGTGAAAATATTAACTTATGCTGACAGTGGTCGAATGAGGATTTGAGTAATCCTGCCCAAAGTGATTTGTTAGCAAGTGCGCTTGCAATACATATGCGTTTTGTATTAAAATCTTTGGACGCAAAAAAAAAAGTAAATTGCAATGTAACTCACCGCAGTCACAATTTTTTCCTTTGAAGCTTGCCAGACATTTGCACTGGTATCCATGTATAGTGTCAACACATGTTCCACCGTTCATACATGGATAACTGTCACATCCATCGTCTTCTTGATCTTGATGTAACACAAAATAAATATCAATGTTTTTGTGACGTCGATCATCATATTGCTGAGCTGTTGACGTATCGACTGGGACTCCACTTACTGACTTTGGAAAGCTGTTTTGCAAATTAGAACACAATTCTCTCTATACAAGCATATCAAAAACTACCGCCGGACAAAAGACTAATCCTGACATAGGCATAAGGCCATCCCCTTTTTTTCTCTTTTTAGCGTCGCCCGACCGACCAGATTTTCGCGTTCAAATTTCAAAAAAGCAATAAAAAAATTAAAGCAATAAAGTGAATGACACATAAACAGAGTTTTAGTGCCCGGGCTTCCTAGTTCCAAACTTCTTCCGGCCCCATTTTTTTGGTGCTTTTTTTTTCCTTTCCGACCGACCGACCCAAAATCAGGAAACGCATTTGACAATAAAAGAAAAAATTGGATGGCCTAACAAAAAGATCGAATAGAACGACCTAACTTTACCGACGGATCGAAACCAACCAATCAAAACCATCGACATCAAACTACATGAGTCTTAAAGCCATCGCGGCAAAACTGACCAATCAGTTTTCACGAACCAGACTTATAACATTCGACTGATAAACAACTCTTCACATGACTCTGATGATGACGCAGGTTGTCGCACAGGTTGTCGAAACGTCACTGTCATCAATAACAGTTCTTATTAAGACTAGCCTCACCCAGACAGACGATCAAACTACACAAGCGACTGTTATCCCCGGGTTGTAACCATAAATATCAAGTTAACACAAAGGAACGAAGGAATTCCAAAATGCATTGAATATTTAAGAAAAACTAACATTCTGTGACTATTTATGAGATCATTTGAAAATGACTAAGCAGAAGTTATACTTTTTTAGAATAAACAAGAACCAGAATAATCCCTGTGGCGTAATAATTATGATGATTGATGATCAGACAATGCAGTGTAACTTCTCCCGGGTCAAGAAGAATAGAATGCTAAAAGCTATTTTGTTAAAAACCACTGGAAATCATAGAAACAGCTAATAGTTTATGGAAAAAGATGTCAGCCTCCATATTTTTCGATGTACTGTAACTGCACGCATGTAAAATTTCCCTTTTCACTTGACTTGAACTAAATAAGTCTTACTCTGGCTTAACAAAAGTTTAATTCAGTTACATGTGTTAATACAAAAGATTTGGTTTAAAAGCAACTATGCACTGCACTGCACAAAATATTGAAATGGTGGCTGGCATTCCTTTCATGGACGTAACCAGAAAAAAAATTGAAAATGGCAGAATTTTTTTGACGATTTTCGTCAATTACATTATATATAGTCAAAAAACCCCTTTTCTGATGTTAACTACAAAACTAAGCTGATTAAGTAACTGTACTTTCTTGCTCTCAGTTACCTACTTTGAACCTTGAGTAGAGTTATTAGTGACTGGAGGAAACAAAAACCAAAATCATTTATTGGAATAGGTAGGAAACAGAAATTGCCGGCAGGTCAGAATAAATCACAATTTTTAAGATTTTTGCATTTTTGTTCTCTCCTCTCTTGGTACCCTTTAGGTATGAAAGGACAGTTTTGACAAAGTTATGTGAAACATCGAGTTGGACTTAGGCTTAATCTTAAGCTTGTTGGATTTCAAGTTAGGATTTTGAGTTGGATATCAAAGTTATGATTTCATTAAACGTTTGAATGTGTCCTTTAGTAGCATGTCGTAATGATGTGGGATATAGTTCAAGTGAAGCCTTTGAGTGCTACTTTGGTTCTCTAGTTCCTTATTGACTCCGAGCTTTCGCCGATCTACGGCATCATCAGGGAGGACGATAAAGTATTTGCGCTATGGTTTTAAACGTTGGAGGTGCCACTGTAAATTAGCATAGTGTAAAACTAGCCAGTAGAACGCATGGAAACTATGGCGTGATAAAATGTTATAAAATATGTGTTAAAAACAGTTAATTAAAATAGCTAATTAAAATAGAAGATCGTTAAGTTCAGTGCATTCCTCACGGGAGTTCAATCCCGGCTTGTGTCTGATGTAAAACGCTTCGTATAATCGCAGATTGACGGGGTCATTTTCACGCGTGATTACTTTGACTTCAATGTTATGGCTGTTGTTGCGATGGTGTGTTGTTACCGACGAGTTGTCGTTGGTCAAGTGTTCTTTTGTTCGGTCGTGTAGGAATCGTGTCGTGCTTCCGATGTAATATTCGCCACAAGCTTTGCATGTGAGCTGATAAACGGTGTTTCTCTGTAGGCATAAATTGGTGTCTGCGATGGGGTAGTTTGGTCTGTTTCATTTCCTTTCTGTTGTGTTGTGTGAAAGGGCTTGTCTCAGAGTGTAGGACTTGTGGGCGATTCGCACTGGGATGTTTTCTCTCTTGAAGATTCCCGTGATTTTCCGGTTTAGCCGGTCTGAGATGAACGGGATTTTGAGATAATGCCACTCTTTTGTCTGTGCTTGGGGGTCTCTTTGGTGATTCTGTAGATGTTTAGTTTCATTTATGGTGCGTTCTGGATATCCGTTGAGGCGGAGAATGTTGTCGAAGTCGCGGTCGTGTTTGTTGGATGTTATTTGGGTTGAACATCTGTAGCGATTGTATTGGGTTGCCTGTGTTAGGCTCAGCCGTAAGGGATCATGGGTAGCGTGGATTAAACTAATATGGCGGCCTAAAGCGTGTGTGTGCTTTCTTGTTCGGAATCCACCTCCATCGAGGACCAGTCTGGAGTGCAGACATTACATTGGCGACGAGGATTGCAAGAATAATCCTTAGAGTGGTATGGCGTCAACAGGTATCCAACCGATGGATATTACGGGCTCGAAATCGGAATTGAGTGAGCGATGGCGTGTTTGGCTTCGAGGATTTACGTATTTTGCCGAAGGGAAGGCAAACCTCCAAACCGCCGCGAGAAAGAAAAGCGAATTACTCTATCGGGCTGGTTCCGGAGTGCAGGACATCTTCGAAAATCTGGCAATCGTCGCTCTACCTGAAGGCCAAGAGGACGATGTTTATCGAGCAGTTGTTCGAACACTGAATGCTTATTTTCAAGTGCAGGAAAATCCCGCGTACGAAAGACACGTTCTTCGCAGTTACGCCAAGAGCCGGGAGAAGATGTCGACTCATTTGTGCTCCGACTGCGGAAACAAGCAAGACATTGTGGATATGGTCCGGAGGAACTTGAATTCGCTGTGAGGGATCAGTTGTTGGAGAAAGTTTCTTCTCTGGAATTACGAACCAAGCTTTTCGAAGAGCCAAATATACAGCTTGCTGCAGCAATTGATAAGGCGAGAGCATGGGAGACGGCAAGACGTCAGGCGAGCAATATTGCCGAAGGAGAGGGAGGACAGAGTAACGTGAATATGGTTAAGGCCGGTCGTGATAGCAAGGAACTGTCAAGTGGATTTGGAACTCACAAGTGTTACGCATGTGGCAAGGTGGGACATTTTGCTCGAGACAAGGTATGGGTCGCTGTGGGCAAAAAGGGTGGTAGAGCACGAGGAAAGAAAGGAGGTGAACAGAGGGGGCCCAGTGATAAGAGAGTTGATTCAAAGTCAGGGAACAGTAGAGTTAATCAAGTAGAATATGACAGTGGAGATGAACCTTATGCATTCCCTATAAACTTTAATGGAGAAAAAGCCTGTGAGGATAACGTGGTAATGGTCAAGATTGATGACACAAACACAAACATGCTTGTTGACTCAGGTGCTCAGTCTACTGTGCTTGGTGAGAGGCAGTTTAACAACCTTGTTAAGCGTGGCCTTAAAGCAAAATTGGAGCCTGAAGAAAGGAACTTGAGAGTTTATGGAAATGGGTGTTTACCAGTAGTGGGCAAGTTTAAGGCAAGTATTCAGTGTCATGGAAGGAAAACCATGGAAACTATCCTTGTGACACAAGGAGAAGGACGGTGTTTACTCGGCAGCTCAACAGCTAAGCAATTGCAAGTGTTGAAAGTTGGACCAGAAGCAAGTGGCGTGGCTCAAGTTTCTTCGGTAGGCAGTGACATTGATAGTATTGTAGACCGTTTTCCAAAGGTGTTTTCTGGGTTTGGCAAATTGCCTGGTTACCAACTCAAGCTGCACATTGATCAAGAGGTGAAACCGGTAGCACAGAAACCAAGAAGAATTCCTTATCCCCTGAAGGATAAAGTCAAAAAGAAAATTGATGAGCTCCTTGATCTTGACACCATTGAGAGAGTGTCAGGTCCATCAACATGGGTCAGCCCAGCGGTATTTGCCCCCAAGCCAAACAAAGATGATGTACGAATTTGTGTGGATATGAGATGTGCTAATGAGGCCATACAAAGGGAGAAGGTACCAATTCCAACTGTGGATGAGTTGCTGGAGGAACTGAACGGGAGCACAGTTTTCTCTAAACTGGATATGAACATGGGTTTTCATCAAATTGAGCTGGAAGAAGGTTCAAGGGATATCACAACATTTTCAGCTGGTGACTCGTTGTTTCGCTACAAGAGATTAAGTTTTGGTATAAACAGTGCTCCAGAACAGTACCAGAACATTGTCAGGCAAACCATCGCCGGGTGCCCAGGAGCAATCAATATCGCTGAAGATATTGTGGTACATGGCAAAACAACCGAAGAGCATGACAGAAATCTTGTAGCACTGTTGAACCGACTGCAAGAGAGAAACCTTACCCTGAACAAGGAGAAGTGCAAGATTAGAATGAGTCAGATTGTATTCATGGGACTGCTTCTAAACAAACATGGCGTGGGACCAACAGAGGAGAAGGTTAAAGCAATTCGAGAAACAGAAGCTCCAAGTAATGTTGCCGAGCTGCGAAGTTTCCTGGGACTGGTCAGTTTCAGCTCACGGTTCCTGCCTGATTTTGCGACGACCGCAGAACCACTTAGGAAGTTGACACGACAAGGTACCAAATGGCATTGGGGCAGAGAGGAAAATAATGCATTTGAGGCTCTAAAGAAGCAATTAGCTGAGGCATCAATGATGGCTTTCTACGACAAGGAAGCACCTACAGAGGTGGTTACTGATGCTAGCCCGGTTGGACTCGGGGCTATACTTGTGCAAGAAAAGCAGGGAGTGAAGAGAGCGGTGGCATTTGCGAGCCGAAGTTTTGAGCGATGTCGAGCGCCGATACAGCCAGACAGAAAAGGAGGCTTTAGCGGTTGTGTGGGGTTGTGAGAGATTTCATCTCTACCTATCAGGGTTACAGTCATTTCAACTTGTCACTGACTGTAAGGCTTTGGAAGCTATCTACGGTCCTAGGTCGAAACCATCAGCCAGAGGTGGGTGCTGCGTCTTATGCTTTACAAGCACACCATACGTCATGTACCTTCAGGCCAGAACATAGCTGATTGCCTAAGTCGTTTGACAAAGATACCAGCATCACTCCATGACGGTGCAACTGAAGAGTATGTCAGAATGGTAGCAATCAATGCAACACCACGCGCGATGACTACCCGAGAGATAGAGAGAGCTTCTGCTGAGGATGAGGAACTGACGGAGGTGCGTCGTTGTTGGAAGACGGGGGACTGGTCTACTGCTCCTAGCTCTTACAGATTATTGCGTGATGAAATTACTGTGGTTGGTAGATTGGTGTTGAGGGGTATGCGGATTGTCGTTCCTGGGAGTTTGCAAAAACAGGTTTTAGAGTTAGCTCATGAGGGACACCAAGGGATTGTGAAAACGAAGGATCGTCTCAGAAGTAAGGTTTGGTGGCCAAATATGAACGGCATGGTGGAAAGACACTGCAAGAAATGCCTTGGATGTCAAGCTGTGACTCCTATTCCCACAACGCCTCCAGTGAAGACAACGACCATGCCGACCAAGCCATGGAGAGACCTCGCAGTGGACCTGATGGGACCACTCCCAACAGGAGAGAGCCTTCTCGTGACTGTCGATTATTATAGCCGATGGATAGAAGTGGATGTAGTGAGAAACACAACTAGCAGTGTTCTTATCAAGTGCTTGGAGAAACACTTTACTCGTCATGGCATCCCAGAGACACTACGGACAAACAATGGGTCAAACCTAGTCAGCCGTGAGATGGAAGAATTTCTGGATGAGATGGGAATCAAACACAAGAAGACTATTCCCCTCTGGTCGAGAGCAAACGGAGAAGTTGAGCGGCAGAATAGATCACTCCTCAAGTCAATGCGAGCAGCGCAAGCAGAAGGGAAACCGTGGAGGCAAGAGCTACAGAAGTATCTTCTCGCTTACAGGTCTACACCTCACGCCACGACAGGTGTCAGCTCTGCCGAGCTATTGTATGGGAGGAAAATTCGAACTAAGATGCCAGAGTTTGAAGGAGATGATGAGGAGGAGAGGTCTGGTACCACAGATCAACAGGCAAGGGGTCAAGACTCAGGGCGGAAGAAGCGAATGGCTGAGACTGCAAACAAAAGAGCTGCGGAGTCAGATGTAGCAGAAGGAGACAAGGTGCTGTTGCTGAAGCAGAAACAAAACAAGCTGTCTGCGATGTATGATCCAGACCCTTATGATGTGGTGTCCAAGAAAGGAGGCCTAGTGGTCATCGAGCGAGGTGAAACTCTACTCAAGAGGAATGTAGGCCATGTAAAGCGGTTCATTGGACCCACACCACCGAAGAATCAGCCACAGCATGCGGAAGTACACCCAGTACCAGAGTCATTGGTTCAGCAACCAGTAGTGAAATCAGCTTCACCTCCTGTTCCTGAACCACAAGAGATTCGTCCACCAGTACCTGAGATTGAGCATACTGCAGAACCATCACCACAACCAGCTGTTGCTCGGGTACCAAAACAGTCCAGTGAACCCCGACGATCAGCACGGGAGAGATCTAAGCCAAGCTGGCTTAAGGACTTTGTTACGTGAGAGATTTAATTAAGTTGACTTATCGAGGACTTTATCTAATGTCGTGACTTAAAGAGACATTGTTTGTTGAACAAGAGGCTTCAAGTTTTAGAATTTTAAAGAAGGCTTTATTTACTGTCATTCATATTTTTGCTTGTTAAAGTTTACTACTTATATCTGATTTTGGTCTGGCCTTTATTGTAACCATAGCATTTGTTTAAAAAGGGGGGAGATGTAGCGATTGTATTGGGTTGCCTGTGTTAGGCTCAGCCCTAAGGGATCATGGGTAGCGTGGATTAAACTAATATGGCGGCCTAAAGCGTGTGTGTGCTTTCTTGTTCGGAATCCACCTCCATCGAGGACCAGTCTGGAGTGCAGACATTACAACATCTCTGCTGTATACGCCTCCGTTCGTTGCGGATGAAGTTGATCTTTGAGCGTTTTGGTAGGGCAGACTGGTGGTGTACGAAAAGCGGCTTTTTTGCAGGTTTTTTGTAGAATTCAAAGGAGCTTTCGCCGCTCGTCGTAATAGTGGCTTGACGTCGCAGAGCTGCTCAACGTCACGCTCAACAACATGTACTTCACCTTTGAAGACCGCATTTTCCGCCAGACCGAAGGCCTACCAATGGGCTCCAGCATATCAGGCATCTTAGCCATCCTGTTCATGGATAAACTTGAACAAATCGCCCTCTCATCCTACCGCCTCATCAGCCAATACAAACGTTACGTAGACGACATATATCTTCAAACAGCCAATGAAGAGAAGGCAAATGAATTCCACGACACCATGAACAGTCTACACCCGAGACTAAAATTTGAGATTGAGAAACCCACTGCATCACCAGAAGGCCTATCTCTATCACTACTTGACTTCAAAGTCACTATCACGACGAGCGGCGAAAGCTCCTTTGAATTCTACAAAATACCTGCAAAAAAGCCGCTTTTCGTACACCACCAGTCTGCCCTACCAAAGCGCTCAAAGATCAACTTCATCCGCAACGAACGGAGGCGTATACAGCAGAGATGTTCAACCCAAATACCATTCAACAAACACGACCGCGACTTCGACAACTTTCTCCGCCTCAACGGATATCCAGAACGCACCATAAATGAAACTAAACATCTACAGAATCACTATAGAGACCCCAAGCACAGACAAAAGAGTGGCATTATCTGAAAATCCCGTTCATCTCAGACCGGCTAAACCGGAAAATCACGGGAATCTTCAAGAGAGAAAACATCCCAGTGCGAATCGCCCACAAGTCCTAAACTCTGAGACAAGCCCTTTCACACAACACAACAGAAAGGAAATGCAACAGACCAAACTGCCCCATCGCAGACACCAATTTATGCCTACAGAGAAACACCGTTTATCAGCTCACATGCAAAGCTTGTGGCGAATATTACATCGGAAGCACGACACGATTCCAACACGTCACGCGTGAAAATGACCCCGTCAATCTGCGATTATACGAAGCGTTTTACATCAGTGAGGAATGCACTGATCTTAACGATCTTCTATTTTAATTAGCTATTTTAATTAACTGTTTTTAACACATATTTTATAACATTTTATCACGCCATAGTTTCCATGCGTCCTACTGGCTAGTTTTACACTATGCTAATTTACAGTGGCACCTCCAACGTTTAAAACCATAGCGCAAATATTTTATCGTCCTCCCTGATGATGCCGTAGATCGGCGAAAGCTCGGAGTCAATAAGGAACTAGAGAACCAAAGTAGCACTCAAAGGCTTCACTTGAACTATATCCCACATTATGATTTCATGTTTTTGGATCTCAAGATAGTATTTCGAGTTGGAGATCGAGTTAAGATTTTGTGCTGGATTTAGAGCCAGATTTCAAGTTAGAGTGGTAAACATAAATATATGGAGAATGTTGTCCTTAACCGCCAAATGAAAGCTAACTGCAAGCAAACCAGAGAGGAACTAACCGCAGACAAACCATAGTACCTTCATGTGTTTTATTTTGATTGTGTAAAATTTAAAACCAACCATTATGTACCACAGGGCTCTAAGAGGACTACCTACCTAAATTTGAAAACCTCTTTCGAAATCAGCTCCTGGTAATCAAGGAATGTCACCGATTTTATTTCGTGTGGGACCAGAGAAAAACCAGAATTTTACTTATCAAAGATCGCATTTGCTTCACATTTAACCTGGCAAATGTGACGTTTGAACCCCTTGGTCAAGGCGATACACCAAACTCGTTTCCAGCGCTTTTTCCTTCTTCGTGACGTTTTTCCTTTCCTGCGTTACGAAGAAGGAAACAGCCCTGGGAACGAGGTTGGGTGATACACATGGCAAATTTGATATTTGTCTTACATTTACACCATATTTGTCCAGATTTGCCCGAAGACAAATACCATAGTTGTCTCAAATATGACAAATGTCATGTCTGAACTTGTCTGAATTTGAACCATGTTTGTCCTTGGTGAAATGATTGCAAGTTTTCGCCCAGTGGAATGGAATACTTTATCTGAAAACGTCTTAAATTTACAGGATTCGTCTTAAAAATTGTCTAAGATGCTCCAAACATCTACAAAGAAGTTTCCAGGACACCGAGTAAGCAGTACACAAGTTAGGCTTGTGTAAAAACATTTAAATCTGCATGTAGTGAATTGTATACGCAATGTATTATAAAAACAGACATGTTATGATGCCAGCCAATAAGAATGCAGTTTTCACTCACCTTCTATGAGATCCGGATCATGTTTGAGGAACCCGTAACGGGAGCGGCCATCTGTAATTGAAATAGACTAGGAATCAGCGTTTAAACACTATCACCATCATCATTATTCGGCGTTTAGTATTTTAAACACAGATCACGATAGGGTTGATTGGTGTTGATTGGCTGTGAAGTCGTTTAAGCGTGAAGCTATCTAAACACGTTTTGAAGTATTATTGTATTTCGTTGTACTTATTTTACCAAGAAATATATGTTGACCCTTGTTAGTTGCGGCTTGGGTTGACATAGACGTAAAAACTACTCCCTGCTTTTTTTTCTAGTTTTGAGTTTTTCGTCATGTTGCCAGCAACTTAAACAAAGACGCTATTTTATTGTTTTTGAATGATATCCGCGCGCGTATGTCTATGATTTAGGTGCAAAACTCTAAATCGGATGTTGGATTGTGTTAAACACCCTCAGCGTTCTACCAATATATCTGTCATGTTTCATGCCGACCAATCGGGTTATCAATCATACATAATCTTTGAAGACGGGGAAAAGGTCTATTGTAAAAATGTTTTAATCACCAAGCTCTCTTGATTCAAACTTGATCTTGAAATGCATTTTGGAAACTCAATCAATACTGTTTCAAGTGAATTTTAGCCTTGGGTGGTTAAACTGATATAAAATTCTTGCACTGATCAAGAATAAAGCAAGACAAAACAAATAAACAACAGCTATAGAATGTGTGGGAAAAAGAAGATGATAGGACTGATTGTCAAAGAATGATTAGCAATAATCCAATTTTAGTTAGGAAACAACTACACAACCAGCCGTGTATGGCTATAGCTCTGACATGCATGCAGCTTTTATTGGATTTCGTCTGCTTGTCGTAGATAACCCTGGCTCTCGGATTGGTGAGGGGTAGACAACTGAAGTGTACAAGAGAACAGAAAGACGAAAGAGCTCTCCTATCCATTCATTGCTTTCGCAATCCAATGTTCGGTGTATTTTTCCCATTTTAAGTCCTTTATGGTGCAACACCCAACTAGCCCCTTTCCCCTTTCAGCCAAAACCCCTTTTTCGAGTGAGATCTATTTAAGATTTTAGACTCACAATATAGTAACAGATGCAAGTACGTACCCCGAATAAAGCTGAATGATCGCGTATCGCCAATTTGCTTGACATTGTGATTACCAATCGATTGAAGTCCATTCACAGAAATCGCTAAAACTAAAAGTCCAAGAGAAATCTGAAAACGCAGCGCCTCCATGCTTGGAGCTGAGCGAATGGAGATAAGGTAAACTCCGTACGTCAGCTGAGCAGATTTTCCGCATTGTTTCTCTTAATTACTTAACCCACTTTTAAGTGAACTAAACAAAGAACAATGAAACCGGAATTCATTTGGGGTTTGATTGAAATGTCATTGCGGTTTTGTATCAGGGAGCAAATTCAGAGGCTCTTTTTGTACATTAATTTTAAACAAATGATGCACTTACGCTATTCGGAGCACCGCCGCAAAACGGAACATAACCTGGCCAAGCGTAGCGGAGACCTATTCAGTTTCAAATTTAGAAAACAAAGACAAAGTGTTTATTAGTACAAAATACACAAGAACATTCTAAGAAGTTATCGTGAATTTTCTTTTCTCTTTAGTCTCACTCAGGCAAATAGGCATTCTTCGCTTGGGCGGTTTGTTTTCCTATTACTGGTAACATGCAATTTTCCAGTACTATCATAAAGAAAATGAAACTTGAGTCTTTTAGTTTCTTTTGGAAAAACAATTGAGATAACACCAGCGACTTGTAGCAGTTTATCTGTGACAGAGTTGCAAAACTTAAGCGCTTATTCGATTGAGTTGCTTTGGCCGTACTGCATGAAAAACATTGCAATGATGACAAACCTTTCCTTAGACGATTCCTCATAGTTGGCAGTGAAATTTTCAACCTTGTTTAAATGAAATATTGTTCAAAATATATCACGTTGTTTCAGCCTTGCAGAAGTCTTTGACTTATCATCGTTTATTAATTTTTCAAGTTTGGCTGATTAGATCTCCTGCGAGATCCAACGTTCAATCAAGCAGGATCTTCGTACACGGTTTTTGCAGTCTATTTAGTTTGTTTAAATGGCCAATTTATTGACTATTCAATATACCAGACAGTGAAGAATAATATAAAGCCCAGCACCCAGAACCGTAGCGACGTTTTCAATAGCAGCTATAACTGACGAACACTTGATGAAATGCAATCAATTTAATGTAAAAAACAGGAAAAATGAAACAATAAAAAAACTCATCGAGCACAAAATGCATGGCGTTTATTATATCTTCTGCCCACTGCAAACTCAGAGTGTACGGGTATGCTTTTGAGTCGTTTTGGTCAAAGTTGAATTAAAAGCATTTCGATCTGAGGAAGAGTTTTGAGCACTTTTGTCTGGCACTGAATACGGCTTTCACACGAATTTACTATTTCATCATTATTATTTTTTTAACCAATAATGATGAAATAGCAAATTCCGGCACTACACTTCATATCGTGAAGGCTACAAAATCGAACGTTGCCTGCCTAGCGTTTAGCTAGAAAACATGCATAAGCTATGCCCTAAACTAGTTTATTTAAATATTAAATATATATATATACATTTTTATTATTACAAAAGCATAGACCTTAAAAATGTAAGAAAGAAAGGAAATGCAAATAAATATTATTGTTATTGTTAAAGTGAGGTGTGGTGTGATTATTTATCCTCGCAGATTTACAGTCTTTCCCAGTTTTCAGATAAATGTACCAGTTATGAATCACTGCTCTAATATCATATGGAAAAGAAATATTTTGGGCTACACTTGACTGTTTTTTATCAAGTTCGTGACCGATCATGGACGGGCCATGTTCGATATTATCAGCATTAATTTTGATGTCACATTGTTCAATATTTTCCGCCTTGGCCGTTTGACGCTTGAATGAGAAAATTTAGAACAACTGTTTGCCTTAAAAATGACGACCATTTGCTATTATGATTTCTTACATGTTCGTTCATTACATTGCAGGCAGTCATTTCTTGGCACTTTGTTACAAAGTTGCAAGTATTATGAAGCATGATGATGAGTCTTGGCTGCTATTCGATTTTTAAAAGACACGAAAGTCATAAGTACTTGCGTGGGTTTCTGTACAACAAATTAATGCTCATTCACTCGTGAGACCGCTAAGCTCATTATCAATAATATTGACGTCAACACCCTGCTTTTGGTCATTGCGGGGGTGGTAGTGAATTGGCTTGGTAGCGGTTTGGACTTAAGGGTGTCAGTGGGGTTAACTGTTTAGCGTATAAAGGTGTTTTCTTGCTATAGTAACCGTATAAACGACAAAATATTAACTGACTAACGTATAAAAGGAGATAGACTTTTTAGCGTATGCATGCAGTACGTAACAGCCAAGGGCTGAACACCTTCTATGACAAATAACAACAATTGTAGATACAAATATCCTCTCAGATGAGAGGCAAGAAGACACGAGCTCATTACGTTTGTTTAGTGATGATAGTTCGGGTGCCGCCACAGAAACAAAGCCCTTCTACGCAACAATTAAACTGTAAAATCTCGCGCTGCATATATTATGTAAATTAAATTGTATATAAGCGATGGTAAAGAATATTCTCATTAAATCCCCTGATGAGTGGGCAACCACGAAACAGTCTTGTAGGGATGACCTAGTAGTTTATTTGATTTTTCTCCCACAACGTATACTTCGCTCTGCTTCTATGTATTGAGCACTGTTTTACGAAGATCAAATTTTACACTTTATATATATATATATTTTTTATTTCACGCATTATACTACACTATACTACATTACAATACTACATTACACTACTAATACACACACAAAAAAAAATACACGGCACTAGGGTACAGAGTCCAAAGGCAGAGCCCACTTCGCATTAAACTTGTCCATTTTATTAGTTTTAACACATATGAACTTTTCTGTTTCATGCTTAATTTTAACCTTGGATGAAAAGGCAGTTATGACTGGAAGAGTCTGATTTCTTCTACAACCACATAAGTATAATTTAGCAATCAGTATCAAATAGTTCAGTAAAGGGCAATTTGTATATAATATTCCTGTAATAACGTCTTGTAAGGTCAAACAGATGAATTCTCTTGTCAGTGTGTAATAGTAATAGTGAAATGCTTTCCAAAACTGCTTGGTGTGTCTGCATTCGAAAAAGATGTGGTAAAGGGATTCGGAATCCGTTTTGCATAGTGAACATTTATCATCTTGGATATAACCTATTTTGCATAACTTTTTATTGGTAAATAAAATTGAATTCAGGACTTTGTATTGAAAAGCTTTTAGATAAGGTTCATAATTAGATAAGACTAGTAATAGTTCTCACTAGAGCTGCCCCCGGTTTTTTTTTATATTATGGTGCGTAGAATATCTTGTGAAGTGAGGTTTTGTACAGGGAAAACCGTTTATGCTTCCAAACCCTTGTTTGTTATCTGGGAGGCTAGGTTATTTTATATAAATGTAGAGAGCACAAACTGACAGATTTGTTGAAAGTAGTCTTACCTAGGGAGTTGATGTCCTTTATCCACTGTAGTAAAAACAGACACCAGGACATTTTTAAAAATTTAATCAAACAATAACGATATATTTATCTATTTGTCATACACTTAAAAATGTTATTTTTTAAATATTTTGAGTATAATTTTAATCTGAACATGAACATTATAAAATATATCTTTTCTTGAAGTGGAAGAGTTTTAAGGCTTATTTGTAATTATAAATATTTCTTAAAAATTTCAACCTTGTCATTTATGAAAGTGATGTAAATATTCATATAAAGATAGAAATCTTATTGGAAAATTTATTGTACATGGAACATTAACGTGTTGAATAAAAATAGCCTTGAAATTATACCATCTATTGTACTAAATGGTACTAACTACCGAAAACCACTGATCAAAACCGTATTGCTCCAGACGTCACACAAATGGATCATTTTACCGACAGAAAATATAATTTTCTGACTTTTCACCGATTTTTACAAACTTTTAAGAGTTTCCCTATCCTGACCTTAAACAAACTTCTTTCTTTTTCTGACCTTCATCATACCTTGTGTCTGACAAATCTAAGTGTGATCGTGTCTTTCGGTCAAAGACATCGATGAGCAAATATGTAAATTTGTGCGAGTTTCTTCAAAGACCTCGATGAACAATGCCAGTTTCTACAATTTTGACTCTAGAGCGAATGAACTTCTATAGGATTTTCGGCAAATTAAGAAGAAAACTATACGCACAACCTTACCTTTGAACTTGCCAATGCAGAAATTCAGAAATCCTTCGCTGGTTCATTCAAACTGTTTATTTGACCCCCAGCAAAGTTTTGGCAATCCTTTGCGTACTTTTGGACAATCCTTTGCGAAGCGTGTTCTCACAAATCGAGATTTTTTCTGGTACGGCGAAATATTCCTCTCTATACGCGGGGGCTTCTAGGGTGCCTCCTCGGGTTTTGGCCGTCTGGGCCAAAACCCTGCGGGGGCAATAATTAGATATCTAGATTAGATAAGGTTCAAGCTTCATGTGGAAGAAAGAATACTTTTTTCAGCTGGTCTTGGGTTAGATTGAAATCTTCACACAAGTGTTTAGAGTTTTTTGGGTACTGAGCAATTATTCTTTTAATTAGCATGTAGTAATCTTTAGATTTCTTTTCTAATATATCAAATTCTTTGTTATCAATTGTTGAAGGCCCACAACGCTCATGCGCAGACTTAATTTTCTGACAGAGTAAAATAGTGCCTATACTGCATTTCATTGTTTTGGAGTAGAGTTGCGGTCCCAGAAGGTTTTGATATAGTCAAGATTAATGCCTTAAACATATATTTTGTACAGTAAATAGTTTGAACCCACGGGCAACAGTTAATTGGAGTTGATTGTGTAGTTTTATCGTCCGGTTGAAGGTAGTCCTGAGAAGGACTGTTGTTAGTGACAGTGCCTGTTGTTGCAGGTGACAATGACTGACGATATTGTTGTTCGTAGGTCGACGGTGCAAAGCAATGTGATTGTTGACGCCACAGTTCCTCGTCGCTCGAGGAACTGTGGCAATATCGATTGGGACTCCGCTTACTACTTAACCTACAGCACTAACTATTTTCAACGACTGACTTTGGAAATCTGGTTTACTAACTTAGAACAGAATCCAGAATCCATCCTCGCTAGATGACAATCCGATCAAGAGGTAAAAGTCCAGGGTTATGATATAATCCACCGTGACAGGCCTACAAATGGCAGGTTTGGTGGCGGTGTATGTTTTTATATTCGATCAAACATAAACTATTCGGTACGCAATGATTTGCACAACCAACTCCTGGAAATTATGTCAATTGAAATTCGTAAACATAACTCAAAACCGTTTGTCGTTACTTCATGGTATAGACCTCCTAATTCACCCCAAGAACTTTTTTCGCACCTTGATATATTGTTAAGTAAATTAGATTCAGATAATGTTGAACATTTTCTAATTGGGGATTTGAATTGTTATTTGCTATCCAAAGACAATGCCTATGCAAAAGCTCTCTTAAATGTCACAGATATCTATGGTTTGAATCAACTTATTAATGAACCGACTCGAATTACACCTTTAACAAGTACTTTAATTGATTTGATTTTCACTAATCGTCCGGAAAACGTCTATTGTTCTGGGGTCTCTCATGTCCCCATTAATGACCATAGCTTAGTATATGTTAATCGAAAGATTTCAATTCCCACTTTCTCAAAAGGAATTAATTTAATAAGTTATAGACAGTTTAAACATTTTAATAGCGCCAATTTTCGAGCGCGATTTGGGCGCAATCTTGGGATGACATTAACCAATTCTACGATCCCAATGACATGTGGAAGAAATGGAAATGTTTATTTTTAATTGTCTGCGAAAGACATGCAGCAATGAAGGCAAAACGGACACGTAGTTCCAAATCACCTTGGATTACTACTATTTTAAAAAAGCGGATAAATTATAGAGACCGCCTCAAAAGAAAAGCTATTAAAACAAATGATCCATCTATTTGACACCAATTTCGATTGGTTAGAAATATAGTAAACCGAGAAATTAACAGCGCCAAACAGGCTTACTATAAAAATGCCTAAAGTAATTGCTCAGGAGATCAACGCAAAACATGGAAAACTATTAACGAACTCACTTCGCGTAAGTCGAATAAAACCGTTATTAATGAAATTGAATACAATGGGCTAAATTCTAATGACCATACAGATATAGCAGAAATGCTAAATTCCTTTTTTACGGAAATTGGGCCAAACCTGAGTAGGCATGTAATGGAAGTTGATAAATCCTTTGAAGAATTTCTGACTGAAACTGATAAAGACTTCATATTTGAAAAAACAACACCAGCACATGTCTTTGCACATCTATCAAAACTCTGTAAGTCAAAAAGAAAAATGCAAAGGCAACTGGATTAGATAATATTTCGGCGAAACTTTTAAGGGAATGTTCGGATCTACTGGCGGAACCTCTTACTCGCATATTTAATCAATCCTTAATAACTGGCATCTTCCCTGATGAATGGAAATCTGCTAGAATCACTCCATTGTATAAAAATTCCGGGAAGCGCTCTGATCCGACAAATTATAGACCAATACCAGTAATTCCGGTTGTGGCCAAGGTTTTCGAACGGATAATCTACGACCAGCTATATCAGTATCTAACTAAGAATAGCTTTCTTACTCGTCATCAATCTGGTTTTCGTTCTTTGCATTCGACACTGACGGCACTAATTGAAGCTACTGATAGTTGGGCCATGAGCATTGATCGTGGTTTTGTCAACGCTGTCGTTTTTTTAGACCTCAAAAAGGCCTTTGATACAGTTGATCAAGTTAAGGAAATTACAATATTATGGGATTCGTCGGCTCAGTTATAAATGATTTGCTTCTTACCTTGATAATCGAACTCAAACTTGTCACATTAATTCTTGTAAGTCAACACCAATATTCTTGAGATGTGGTTTTCCTCAAGGGACCTCTTTTGTTCTTGCTATATATTAACGACTTGCCAAATTGCCTGAGGTACTCACAAACCAGAATGTATGCTGACGATACCAGCTTGACATTTGCTAGTGCAGACGTTAAGCATATAAATGATTGCCTTAATTATGACTTAAGTAACCTGTACACGTGGTTGTCAGCTAACAAGCTTACCTTGAACTTGCCAAAATCAGAGTTTATGCTTATTGCGCCAAGGCAGAAGTTATCGCAGTTTTCAGAAAGTCCTTCTCTTATTATAAATTACAAGGCTGTAGAACAGGTAGCATCAGCTAAATCCCTTGGGGTCTACATCGATCAAACCTTGAATTGGGAGTGTCACATTGAAAATGTTTGTAAAAAGATTGCTTCGGCCATTGGTGCAATTAAACGAATACGAAATTATATCCCATTTAACATTTTGATCAGGGTCTATAATAGCCTTGTTCAGCCTCACTTCAAAATCGTGCTGCCCGCATTTTGATGTCTGCGAGCTACGATAGTGATTTAGATGAGGTGTTCCGGGCATTAGGGTGGCGTAAACTCTGTCATCAAAGATTAGAAAAGAAATCTATCATGATGTATAAGACTTTACATGGGATGACACCAGAATATTTACGATCACAATTCGTTTATCGCGACAACGCGAGTGCTTATCGTTTGAGGAATACCGAAAACAAACTAGTTCTTCCACAACCTCGCACTGATTACCTGAAGAGAAGTTTTTCATACAGTGGAGCTCAGTTGTGGAACAACTTACCCACAGAATTAAGACAAGCGACTTCCTTAAGCGAGTTTAAGACAAAACTGAGTCGCCACAGTTTTAAGTAAATTTTTATTATAATTCTTAAGCGAAATTTTTAAGTATATTTTTTTAACACGGCCTCCATGAAAAGCAGTTTTTATTCTTTTGTATTTTACACCTTTTTTTGTAGCTAGGAAGATAGGTAGTTAGTTGATTACCATAAATACTTCTAAATAAGCTGATGGAAATACCGTGTATAAATAAAGTTATCTTATCTTATCTTATCTTATCTTATTCCTCAACCCCCTCCCCTGGATGGGATGCCAGTCCATCGTAGCGTTTATATAACAAAAAATGTTCCTTTTCGGATGAGTAAAAATTGACCCTGTTTGATTAGTAATAATGTATTTTAGTATTCAAATCGTCAGCTATCCTTTGAATCTCGTTCGTTCATTCGATCACTTGACGCCTTCTAGTTGCTTGTGTCGGGTTAGGGTTAGGGTTAGTTGTCCCGCCTGCAAGGGTTACTCTACCTACTGAGGCGAGACGACTCGCGTACCCGAGTTCTCTCGTCCCCCGAGGTTGGTGGAAGTTTTCAAAATTTTAGTGAAAAGTTAACTAGAGGATTATCTCAGGTATCCAAGACGATATATACGGGGCCTAAGGTTTTTTTCCATAGTAACATTAGCGACTGCATCATGACGCTACTCGCCCCAGATTTCTTCTGGTTTATTTTCAAAGGCAAAACTCCTCCCCATAATGCACCACCCCAAATAGCTAGTCGAGGGTATCTGAAATTTTGGCTAGAAGCCCTTCTTTTCTAAAAACCAATTTTAAAATGTATTAGAAACTCCCGAAACGTGTGCAGTAATTTTTCTCTGTCTTCGATCGGTCAGTAGAAATTATAGGCAACGTGTCTCCCTCTTTGAAATGCAAGGACCACTGCCTGGAAAGGTCCGCTCGGTGGCTTACTCACAAATAATTTGACCGGCTTAAAACATGTCTCGCATGTATAAAAAAATTACTGAAACCTTAGTTGTGAAAACGTGACACCCTAGTCCTGCAAATATGACGACTGTGGAAAGGAAAGAATAGGCGATAATGTTATAATAAGAAGCCTTTGAATCATGACACGATTGTAAGGAGATATTCAAATTCTCGCGCTTGAAGGCATCATGATTACACAAGCTAGCCAACGAAAACATCATATAATTAGCTCGTTATTCTTAAATATCCCATATTTTGGGATCTGTGGTGGCTTCCAAATCTCGATGCTTTAGTGTTCTTTAGTATTCACTCCGTTTAGTAACGGTAAGTTTAATTTTGTGGGACAATGTTAACATTAAGGGTCCGTTTTAAGCAAAAAACGAACAGGCCAGGCAATAACCAGCCTACGGGCCTGAACTTTCTATTATTGTAGCGTACCTAGGCGCTGAGGTATTAATAAAGTAAACCTTCACTACCCAGTGGTTCGTACTCGCTTCATTCCTATACTGTTCCAAGCTAGAGTCTATCAACACAATAGCGTAGATTTAGCGATCCAGTTTAATGTCAACTTTGATAGCGTCAAATAGCGGTTCGAACTGGAATAAACGTACAAAAAAAATACTCTAAATACAAGCAAATACGAGCAAAAATACAATAGAAAGCAAACTTACATCACTGGGCCATGATATTCCAACAAAGAAGAGGAAATTACACAGTTAAATCACTATATAGAATGCAAATCACTGTAAAACCTCTGAGCCACGTTTTTTTCCCGTTCTCACGTGCGAATCCGCTGACCGCACGTGAATAACAAGTCCGCTGACCGGAAATGAAACATAACGATAACAATGTTCATATTTATGCTAAACAGTTCTTCAGCCACTACATCCCGCCCCCAATGCGTTCTCTAGGAGACGCATTCACATACAACAAAAGGGGGCTGAAGCTAAGATATCTTCAAGTGTTCAGTGTTCATGGATGGGTTTACAGGTTCAGCCTTCTGGCTGCAGCATTTCTCCTTCTAGCAGACAAATCTTGTCAACAGGGCGATCGTACACTCCGGACTGAGTCTTCACCTGGACGGATCGCACAAGACCATCAGATCCTGGGTAGGTAGTGAGAATGAGCCCAAGAGGCCAACGTGGACGTGCTGTATTGTCGTGCTTCACCAATACCAAATCTCCAACCTTGAGGTTACGCTTAGGTCGCAACCACTTCTGACGCACTTGAAGGGTAGGCAGATATTCAGTCAACCAACGCTTCCAAAAGACATCCGCCATATATTGTACCTGTCGCCAGCGTCTCCTGTAGAGATCTTGCTGGACAAACACTCCTGATGGAAGGGTTGGGCCTGACCGCAGCAAGAGAAGATGATTTGGTGTCAGAGGTGTAAGATCGCTCGGGTCATCAGAAATTCTTGTTATTGGACGCCCATTAACGATGCCCTCTACGATGCACATCAGGGTCGTCAATGCTTCTTCATCTAAGACTTGTAGAGGAAGTAGACCTTTCAGAACTGAACGGACGGTACGAATCTGCCTCTCCCAGGCACCGCCCATATGGGAGGCACCTGGAGGGTTGAAGATCCACTGAACGTCACGCTTTCGGAGAAAGTCATCAATCTGAATCTGATTCCACTCTTCGAGGGCTCGTCGCAGTTCTACTTGAGCGCCGGTGAAGTTAGTTCCATTATCTGAACGGATTTCTATAGGTTCACCACGACGGGCGATGAATCGTTGAAGGGCATTTATAAAGGAATCCGTCTCAAGGGTGTGACTAACTTCAATGTGAATGGCTCTTGTAGCAAGGGTGCTTCGTTGGGTGTCACGCGGTCCTTAGGTAAATCTCCCATGAACTGAGACACTGGCTGTGCCCTCAATTTCTTGCAAATGATGCACTTGGATAGAACCTTTCTTACTGTCGCTCTGCCCTTCACAATCCAGAACAGTTGCCTTGTTTCAGCGAGAACACGCTCAATGCCAGTGTGACCAGTCAAGGTATGGTAATGTAGAATGATGAGGTCAGTAACATGATGATTAGCAGGCAATATCATAGGGTGCTTCGTCTGGAATTGCAGGTCAGCCTTGTCGAGTCTTCCTCCTACTCGCAAAGTTCCGTCTGTACTTGGAAACGGAGACAGTTTCTGAAGCGAGTTGTCGGTATGCTCTCCAAAGGCTTTCCTTTGTACGTAAGTAATAACAGAAGTGGCAGCAACACCCATCTTTTCCACTGATAACTTGCCAGTCTTAAATCCCTTTGTCTTGATGTAATTCTTGAACCGAAGGATCCAAGCAACTGACTTCTTGAGACTATACCAGGAGGAATGTCGCTGGATGAGTAGATCAATGGGGTCGGCATCAACAATAGCAGCAGCGTAGACTTTGCGTGTTGGTTTGAGTTCAACTGCATCTTCCAGCATCGTGCATTTAAACTCTGGTTGCGTTGGCCATTTTGTTTTTCCCTTGGAAAGGAAAGGAGGACCATGGATCCATCTGGAGCTGCTTACTACTTCGTCTGCCGTCATGCCACGAGATACATCATCAGCCGGATTCAAACAGGAATCAACGTACCTCCACTGACTTCTGTTTGTGTGTTCTTGGATGGCAGCTACTCTGTTTGCCACATAAGTTGGATACCGCTTGTCTTCCTGCTGGAGGTACCATAGAACAATCATACTGTCCGACCAATAGACTGATTCTTGAAGGGGTATTTCAAGCTCCCTTTGCAGAAGCTTGTCGAGTTTCACTGCTTCAACGGCCGCTGCCAATTCCAATCTGGGTATGGTGGTAGGCTTAATGGGGGCCAATCTAGACTTGGACATGAGAAACGAACAATGGCTGTTTCCATCGTCATCAACCATTCTGAGGTAAGATACAGCTCGATGCATCTGCAAAATGATGTAGTTCAGCAGACACCGTCTCCACATCCTTGGGCTTTAGACAACGAGGAATTGCAAAGTTCTGGATCAGTGGTAAATCCTGCAGCCATCGGCGCCACTGTTCCACTAACTCAGCTGGCATTGCATCATCCCAGCTGGATTTAGCTCGACAAAGTTCTTGGAACAGAATTTTGGCCTTGAGTATGAATGGGCTCACAAACCCGAATGGGTGATACACTGAACTGACTGTGCTCAACAGTCCACGTCGAGTAAGTGGCCTTTCTTCTGGATGCACATCAAAACCATAGGTATCCGACTCCACCTGCCACAAGATGCCGAGGGTTCTCTCAGCGGGCAACATTCCTTGGCCCAAATCAAGCATCTTCACTTCTTTAGACCACTCAACATCTGGCACCGTTCGAAGAACTTCTCTTGAGTTGCTGATCCATTTGGTAAGGTTGAAACCGCCTCTTGAAAGCAGTTCTCGCAACTCCTTCACAAGATTCACTGCCTCTTCAGTGGAAGCGACAGACTTTAGGCAGTCATCCACATAAAAGTTTTTATCAATAGTGGAAATTGTTCTTGGATGAAAGTTTGCCGCATTGTCTTGAGCACACTTCCTTAAGGCAAAGTTGGCACAACTGGGCGACCACACTCCTCCAAAGAGGTGGGTCGTCATCCGGTACGTCAATGGAGTTTTCGTTGGGTCATCATCTTTCCACCACAGGAAGCGAAGCGCGTCACGATCATCGTCACTCACATGCACCTGATTAAACATACCCTGAATGTCTGCCATCAGTGCAATATGCTCCTGCCTAAAGCGCAGCAAGACGCCGACGAGGCCATTTGTCAGGTCAGGACCTTGATGGACTTTGTCGTTCAACGAGACTCCCCGATACTTGGCAGAACAATCATATACAAGTCTGCACTTGTCTGGTTTTCTTGGGTGTAGCACAGGATGGTGAGGAAGATACCACGTGTAGCCTTCTCTGCCCTTGAGATCATCTGTGACTGGCTCAGCGTACCCCTTTTCAAGGAGTTCATGTACGCTTGCAGTGTACTTTTCAGACAGCCCTGGATCTCTTTGCAGTCTTCGGCCAAGAAGGTGTAGTCGACGCTCAGCCATCGGATGGTTGTCTGGCAAATCAGGTGGTCTTTCTTTGAAGGGGATATCCATAGTATAGTGTTGATTAAGCAGCTTAACCGACTCATTCCACACGAGCAATGCCTTTCGGTCACTACTAGACAGGCCCAGCCGGTCGCTGCAATCATCACCTTCGAGCTTCCAGAACTTTTCCAGTTGATTTTCAATGTCTGGTCCTACTTTTGCCTTCGCAAAGTTCGAAGAGGCGTAAGTGTTTGGTCTTCCTTGGCCCAGAGGGCCATTCATGACCCATCCTAGGGCAGTGAGACAGGCATACGGTTCGCCTGACCTTCCTCTTCGGGTCTCCTCTGGGAACATAAGGTCCGGGGTATCTTGTCCAATGATCAAATGCACTTTATCAACATCTAGCCTATGCAGATGTATATCTTCAAGGTGAGGCCATTGCTTGAGGTCTGTTGATGTAGGTAAGTTGTCAAGTCCGATGTTTAAGGAAGGACGGACCATCACTCCTGTCATGTCGTACTGTGGTCCACCATTTATATTTGAAACTTGCAAATTCACAAAATCCGCCTTCACTGGAGTGTTGCTTTCGTGAATTGTAGACAAATTACAAGCAAAGTTCCTTCTTGAAACACCTAAGTGTTGGGCAAGTTCTTCTGAACAGTATCCACTCGTTCCACCAGGATCTATCAGAGCATAGGTTTCCATGTAGTTATTAAGTCCCTCACCCTTGACACGTACAGCAACGATGGGAAGGGCGACCTTTTCTTTACTTCCTGCCACAAAATTACTTCCAACCGAAGCATTGGGTTTATTCGAAGGCGGTGGCACAGCCACATCCTTTCGGTTTGTGACTTCCTGGGTTGGCTTAGATGGCAGATGCAGAAATTTGCTGTGCTTTTGACCACAGCCATCAACATTGCAAACAAAGGGTCTACTACAGTCCCTGCCCAGGTGACCAGGCTTAAAACAGTTGACACAGAGTTTCTTGGATTGGATAAAGGATAGACGATCTTTCACACGAAGAGCCTTGAAGTCCTTGCATTGAGTGAGGTAGTGAAGTCCTCCACATTTCACACATGGTTCCTTTGGTGTACTGTAAGAAGTTTTGCTAGCCACAGGTAAGGACTCCATTACTGGAGGAGACAGATTACTTGTATGGGAGGACTCAACTTGAATAGCATGGCTTCCTCTATTTCTCTGTGTAGAAATCTGAGACTTCTGAGGCATCCTTAGGGGAAAGAGCCTTTCCGAAGACTGGATCCGAGGCCTGTTGTGCTGCTTCAGTAACTAGACGTATGACATCAGCAAGAGTAGGTGCACGATTCTCTTGGTACTTTATTGTATGATTCACCTTCAACCAGCGTGAGTGTAGGTAGGCTGGTAGCTTTTCAACAATCTGGCGCAAACTTCTGCGAGTCTCGAGCTCTTTCAGGTATCCCATCGTAACGAGAGTCTCTCGACAGGTTCGCAGCTCATCGGCAAACGATTGCAAACCTTGAGTGTCCTTAATCTTCGGCCGATCAAGTATCTTGGCTATCCAAGCCTGGGAAATAACATCATTGTTACCAAAACGCTCCTTGAGAAGCTTCCATGCAAGCCGATATCCTTCAGTAGGTTCTTTAACGAGGCAACATTCGAGCAGACTTCTGGCCTTTCCAGTGCAGTACTGCATAAGGCTATTTAACTTAGAGCCGTCATCATCCGACTTGCTATCAACTGCGTTATTGAACGCTCTAACAAAGGGCCAATACTTCAACGGGTCTCCATCGAAGGTCATCAATTCAACTTTTGGTCTGTGGAGGCTATCTACGAGCGACTGTTGGTGCATTCTGGTATCAGTCATCATCTGTTGAAGCACATCGACAAGGGTAGCAGGTGGTGCAAGGGTAGTAGGTGGTGCATGCTGAGAGATGTTGTCCTCTCCATAAATGGCTGAGGGGATCCATAGGGGTTGTTGAGTCCCAGCATCACCGGGTTTAGACAATGGGGTGTATTGAGCTGCTCCAAATGACTGACGAATGGACTTCGGAGGGGGTGGCTGTAGGTCTTGCTTCGGTTTAGATACATTAGGTGTAGGTACATTAGGTGTGGAGTGGGTGAAGCGTTGATCTACCTTGGTGACTTTCGTCGCCGCATCAATAGGTGTATCCTCCTTGGCTTCAGCATTCATCTTTAATTGGGCTAGCTCATCTTTCATTCGGTTCATTTCTTCTTGCATAATCCTGCGTCGCTTCTCTAACTCTATTTGTAACTTGATCCTTTGACGTTCTAGGTTCATTCGCTCTTCAAGCTCTTGGCTCTCTAGCTCGAAAGCCTCCATCTCTAGGGCTTGCTGTCGCTTAACAGCTTGTACTTTAGCTTCAAGGGCAGCATTATTGTGGTGTAATGTTTGTTCAATAAGAGATTGGTGCGATGATGACTCATCTTGATTGCCATGACTAATTTCAGTGCTCATTTCATTGGTTTCTTTATGCTCCTCTTTCTTATCATGATCAGCATCATCATCCTTTTGCTCATCTTGGTGTTCATAATCATTCTCATCATCGTTGTGTTCATCAATAATCTCATCATCATTATTTTCATCCTGATGTTCATCTTTCTCTAGCTCATCTAATTCTGCAATCCAAGCACCAACAATATCACTGAATTCATCAACTGGTGCCATAGCTTTCCTCCAATATTCATCAGCTTCAGAACGTTGATCATCAGTAGTTAAGTGGTGGACATATTCATTATGGGCTGTAGTAAACTCTTGTAACAATTGATTGAATTCAGTCATTCTTTCTTTAACTAACACATGATTTGAGTCAATAGCCATCAGTTTATCTATAGCAGTAATGGTTCTAGTCACAGCAGCCTTTGCAGTCGCACGACGTACCTTGAGATTGGCAATCAAATCGACGGGTCGTTCACTATTATCCATATTTCCTTCTCCAGACATGTGTACAACAATAAATCAGACGGCAACAATGTGTATATTTTAGCGTTACTCTTCGTAGAAACAAATGGTATCTGGTTTAAAGGTGGAAACTTCGATGAAAAAGGCAGTTTCCAATCAATAATAATGCAATTCCAAAGGCATAACACAAATCCAACGTTGACATGATTCCAAACATGAGAAAGGCTTTGATTTCGAACTGCAGCGTACCTAGGCGCTGAGGTATTAATAAAGTAAACCTTCACTACCCAGTGGTTCGTACTCGCTTCATTCCTATACTGTTCCAAGCTAGAGTCTATCAACACAATAGCGTAGATTTAGCGATCCAGTTTAATGTCAACTTTGATAGCGTCAAATAGCGGTTCGAACTGGAATAAACGTACAAAAAAAATACTCTAAATACAAGCAAATACGAGCAAAAATACAATAGAAAGCAAACTTACATCACTGGGCCATGATATTCCAACAAAGAAGAGGAAATTACACAGTTAAATCACTATATAGAATGCAAATCACTGTAAAACCTCCGAGCCACGTTTTTTTCCCGTTCTCACGTGCGAATCCGCTGACCGCACGTGAATAACAAGTCCGCTGACCGGAAATGAAACATAACGATAACAATGTTCATATTTATGCTAAACAGTTCTTCAGCCACTACAATTATAATTTAACATTACTTTTTCCGCTTTTAGTTAATTATGCGGCGTGAACTCTGTGACAAGCAAAGTCACTCAAGCGTTCGTTGTCGTGCATCAATTCCTTTAGTGGCAAGAATTAATACACATCCATCGACGATAATAATTGTTGAAAATGCTTATGTCCCTGGCATTATTTATTGTTTTCGCTCTAAGAATTGAGAAATCGTCTCAAGATATTTACAGTACTGACGAAGATCATGACGGGAAATGCACAATACACGATTCGCACAGTTACCATCCAACACTGGAAATGAATAAAGAAAGAAATAAACCAAACGGTAACGTATACCACGAAAAGCGCTTTCCGTAGGTAGCTCCTAGTGTTATTGTAAACTCATTTCAATTCTGCTTTGGCTCAGATTTTATGCATTGTTGTGCGTTAGTATATTTTACTCTCATGTGGCAAATTACAAGTTTTCCCTTAAGCTATATATTACAATAAAGGAAAATGTGTGACAGCATGGATCAGACAAAATGCCACTAAGAAGCCTGCAACTCTTAAATTATTGTCTTTTCTGGGAAATGATTAGGATCTCTGTGGCACTTTCAAATTGTACTTTTATTAAGTTTACTTATAGTTCCTCTACTCTAACTTTCCAGCTTGCGGGGCAGTTGTAAAATGTCGCACAAAAGAAATGTCAATCTCTCTTCCCAAGTCCTTACTCGCTAGCATCGAACGAGAGAACCTATTGCTCCTGGACCCCAATTGTACAGCAGAAGAGAATAGCACGCACTTTGTTCTAACGACGACCCTGATTGGCTGTGGGACTTCTAGTTATCACACGGAGAGCAGTGTGGTGTACAGAAACACGGTTCAACATGTCCCTTCGATGACGGCTGTCATCACAAGAGCACCAGAAGTAAAAATTTCTTTCAGCTGCCATTATTCTAAATATGGTTTGGTATCAACCGGTGCTAATGGTAGTTCAGAAAGCACATCCACACACAAAGTGAAAGAGAAAGGTTTTGCATCAAATAAAGACCTCTGCTTGAAGAACAGGTTTGACGGAATTAATTGTAGCTATTTTCCTCGTATGGTTCCCAGTAACTCATAGTGTAGCCAAAACATTGTATATTTTATGGTTTAAATTTATCTTTTGTTGTTTAATTTTTATTTCCCATTGTTAATGATATGGGAGGATGAAAACTTTTGCAAACTGCATAGTTTGAAACATATTTAACCAAAGATAAATCTATTTAACCATATTAACATATGGCTCCGATCTATAAAGCCCACTGTTAAACGGACTGAACGTAATGTATATCTCCTACTAATACTCTTTCATTCGTTGGCCATAGTAATGACGTCATCGTCACTTCAAACGTAATAATAGCCAAATATAATCTCGAGGGAAAATCGCCTTAAAAATGTCAATGCTATATTAACGTTATACTGTTATCTGTTATTATGTTGTGATGACTATGAATCTGCTTTGTAGCTGATCAGGTTTACTTTCGTATAATTCGTAATATAATTCAATTTCAGGTTTCATTTGTATCGCCGAAACCCTACTTGCCCTGCGGAATCAACAGCCCATCCCCCGGATCAACTTAACCAAAAGAGAGAAGAAATGTAACAATACAGGAAAGCATTACCTGGTCAATATCAAAATATAACCTTATAGGCGACAAAGACAATCTTCTTGTCCAAAGGACTGCAGCGCTTGGGAAGAGGTTTAAAAGGTTCCGGTTATTTGAAGATGAATTGTTCTTGGTCATGAAAGCTACGTTGTGTCAGTTCTATTGCTCGTCAATTTTTCTGTGAGGCATGATCACATAAATTGTAACCTATTGTTGTTTTGTTCGTGCACTGTAATCGATATCAGTGACGTCATCCATTATCATTAATGTGCCAACCAGAAAACTATTGGCCAGTGAAACAAAGAGCTCTTTTGTTTAACTTGTTCGCTATTTAAATAACAAAAAATGTTTGTAAACAAATATCTTCCCTATTGTAAAAATTTTGGCTGTCTGGTCTTTTTAGCCCAGTGGTTATTCCAGACATTTTTTTTGGTACAAATAAAGAGATTGTTGTTGTTGTTGTTCTTGTCGAAAGACGTTTTTGTAAAAGAAATGGATATTTACGAGGCATTTCACCGGCTTTAACTGCAAATTTCAAGTGACATTATGTGGATTTTAAAATAGGTTAAATTTAGGTGGTTGCATTTCACCGTGAAGGCATAATCTTCAAATTTCTATTCACAATATGTAGATTTTGATAAAAAGATAGGCTATATTTTTTGGTGCCAGTTCAACGTAAAGGCCCAAATTAACTGCAAATTTCAAGTCGCAATCTCTGGATTTTGAGTAAAAGTTAGGTTATATTTGCGTGGTGGCATTTCACCGTAAAGGCCCAAAAAGGCCCAAAGTGCAAATTTAAGTCACAATCTGTAGAAAAAGTTAGGCTATATTTACGTGGTGACATTTCATCGGAAAGGCCGAAATTTCGCACTCTGTGGAATTTCACAGTGAAGGCCCAAACTGCAAATGTCAAGTCACAATCTGTTGAATTTTGAGTAAAAGTTACGCTATATTTTTGTGGTGGCATTTTACCGCAAAGGCCCAAACTTCAACTTTCAATTCACAATCTGTTGATACATATGGCTTCTTAAAAGAAGCTGTTATAAGCTCTGCGCAGCATTCGTTGGATATAACTCGTGAGCTTTTAGTTATGAATTCGAAATCAAGGCATGCATCTATGTCCGATCAAATTTCTGTGTATACTACTGAATATTTTTCTTTCACTGACTTTCTTATGAACATACCGAGTATTGCATTTTGTATATAACTAATATTGTTAAAGACTAGCTATGGTATATCGCAATTCCAGAGTTTTGATTGGCTTAAAGGCCACTGTACAGGAGGAAAAATGTTAGGTGTGTGCGTTAGTGGGAACAACCGAGAAGCTCAGATTATTCCACTTGCGCTTGTTCGATATGAGATAGTTATGGCGAACGTGCTGGTATCCAACTCGCTCTCGTAGAGAAACTGTTTAAAATTTAAACACAATATTTCACAGCAAAGTTTAAACTATGGGTACAAACATGCAGTACAAAGACACCCCTCTGTAACAGACCCAGTGGAATCTTTATCTTCACTGTTTTATTTTGCAAACAAAATATACTGGGTCACACCACGAGAAAATGACGTCATGAGTCATGGTCTCTTGGTCACACCGCACAGTCACTGGGTAAAATCAAAATATTCACTGGGTACTGGGGAGACTAAATTTCCGCTGGGTAGGGGAAAATAATCCATTGAGTAGGGATTCAGTGGGTCTGTTACAGAGGGGTGTACAAAGGTATTGAAATCCCATCACGCGTAAGTTTGTTTCAACCTTGTTCAAATTTAATGTCTTGTCTGTTTTCTAGTCATTCTTGCGTAACTTAATGTTTCGTAGAGCAAAATTTTCCGCGTTTGAATAGACCAATTCCGATATATTAATATTCTAACATGTCACCGAGGCTTAGGGGAATAAAACAAAGGATTTTGCATCGAGGCTTAGGGATGAATAAATAATTTCTTTTGTTTTATTCCCCTAAGCCTCGGCGCCATGTTAGAATTTTAAGATATCGGAATTGGTCTATTGTGTAAAGAGCTTTTGGAACCATTAGCGAAAACAATAACTGAATTTTTTCCCGTTTTGCTTGCTTTGTGTCTGAATGAATAAATTAAACTGATCAGATCGAATGCGGAAAATTTAGATTTACTCCGAAAAGTGCAACGCTATCTCGCTTATAAATGAAACTGCTTGAACATGAAAACTTGGAACAAGATCCTGACCATACCGGTATTTCAATTTTGTTTCATGCTTGCGAGTTGCCGTCATGAGATTGCTTCTTTTGACAAACCACAAGACGCCATGCGAGATAAAACAACACAGACTGAAATAAGTGAAACTTCGCAGAACATTCTTGTTGTTGGTAAGGGTCACATTGCGATAAATTTTCAAATCTTGTTTTTGAGATCATTTTAGAATAATTAGTTTTAGTTTTCAGCTTTGATACGCAAGTTAGCATTTCTTCGCCTAAATTTTGTCAGCTAAGATATTTTGCTGCACAATTTGCGGTGCGGTGAGTTAAAAAGCAAATTATGGAATCACTCATCCTTAAAGAGCAAAAGTAAATGAAAAATTATCGCGCGATAATTTCGCGCGATACATCTCATTTATCGCGCAAAAATAATTGAAAACCATCAAAAACGCATTCATTGATTTTTTTTTGTTGATGCCAGCCGAAGTGGGTCGGTTTCGCGCTCGGCCACAGGAAGTGACGTAGTTGGTGGCTCTGAAGACGATAGAGCCATAGTTGAAGAAGAAAAGGATGAATTCTTGTGTGGCTGGTAGCCCCAATAAAGTCAACAGCTCCAACAGAACTTGCACACCAGGGTTTTCGATGCATTATTTCCTCAGAGACGAAAGTGTGCGGCAAAAATGGAGTCGATTCGTGCGCATTCACCGACACGATTTTATGCCAAAGAAGTCGTTATGTTTGTGTTCGGCGCATTTCGACGATAGGTTTCCGTGGTGATGGATCTGCATATGTGTACAGGCCGGGGATCCGGGCGGGTTGCAGTCCCCGCTCTCCCCCCCCCCCCCTCAAAGTTTGGGAAACTCAGAATTTTTTGGGCAGCAAGATAAATTTGGACAAAGCAACTTGGGAGAATATTTTGGGCCAATAATTCACCCACCCCCACCCCGGAAAAAATTCCCCGTACGCTTATGTGGATCTGGAGAAGCCGTGGAATTGAGAAAAATGCTTATTAAGATTCACTTTCATCCAAAAGTTCGGATGTACTGAAGACATCGCCTATAATAGACCAATTTCGATATTTTAAAATTCAGCCTAAAACAATAGACCTCAGCACGAGGCTCCGGGGTATAAATTGGAGAGTTTGTGGGATTTATTCCCCGGAGCCTCGTAGTGAAGTCTATTGTTTTAGTCTGAATATTAAAATATCGAAATTGGTCTATTGGCAATCTTCTTTAGGAAATTCCTTTTGCTGACCTGAAAATTTTCGTCAGGTGGGTTTGCCTTGAACGTAAACACGTATTCTTCTGTTTTTGTCGTTGGCAAGGGCTCCTCGTTGATGTCGACGTCTGATCCTCTATCCTCGATTGGTTTCTTCTCTAGAATCTTGGGTGAATTGGATAGCCATTTGCTAGCATGCAATCCCACCTCTGTCCATAACTCGTGTAACTGCTTGTACAGTTCAATTCCCTGATTAGGGTAAACACAGAATCCATACTGTCGTCCATATAGGTTGATTCTAACACAGTCTCTGCAGCTAAAGGCAGCTACTCTTTGTGCTTCTTAACATGTGATTGAGAGACAAATTGTGCTTAAATGGCGGTGAGTTGACCCCAAAGACCACACGGTTGAATCAGTACTCTTCTGATTCTCTCTGCTGATCCAGCGATCTCCAGAAAAACCGTCGATAGGATCGGTCTTTTGGTGCGATTTCAACTCTCAAATACATCTCAGCAATATCACAACTGAGTGCAACAGGATGTATTCTGAATCGAATCAGAACATCGTTCAGATCTCTTTCCAGCTTTGGACCTTGATAGATTGCGTCATTAAGGGAGATTCCGTTACACTTCGCAGAGGCGTCGAATACAATACGAGTCTTTATTGTTCTGTCCGTTCTTATAATGGGAAAATGTGACAGGTACCATCGTCTTGATGGCTTTTCTTCGCCTGGGTCGATCTTTCGGATGTAGCCCTTCTCCAAATATGAAGTGATGTTGTGTGAGTATGCACCTACAACCTCCGGACTTCGCAATAAACGCTTCTCCGTGTTGCACAATCTGTGCAGCGCCATGCCATAGTTGTCCGAAAGGCTGTGATTGTCCTTCATCCATGGAATCGCTATTTGATATCGGCCATCCACAAACTTTAGCGACTTGCTCTAATACACAATGGTCGTCAAAGTTCAGAATGTGATACTCACGTACTGTACTAGGGTTCTCGATTTCCCAGAATTGTCGGAGAAGACTGCTAAATTCGTTTGTGTCTGATTCTCCTCGTACAAAATAGGTGCGTGCGAGGTTTGACTGAAAGTCACCTCCTACGAGCCCACCAACAGGACCTGTACATGTCCATCCAATTGGTGTAAGTCTGGCCACTGGTTCTCCAGGTCAACCTCGAACATCCTCGAAGGAGTAGTGTAGCTCAGCGTAGTCGACTCCAATTGACAAGTCCACTATTGGGCGGATTCCGGGATTTGGAAACTGTATTCCTTATAAATGTATTCATTTCGCAGCATCCTTTCCCCAGTTGATAACTTTCATGTTTCCTGTGATTGCACTTATCTTGCTCCTAACGTTCCCATTCACACTCTCAAGCTCAACTTCAACTAGCATAGTTTGTTGTTGGTTCTCGTCCTTGTTCCGAGGGATTTTCTTCGGGTTCTCCACGGTTTTTCTACCTCCACAAAAACCAACACTTCCAAATCCCAATACGATCTGGGATTTGAGGGCCAATTCTTCTTCTTCTTCTTCTTCTTCTTCTTCTTCTTCTTCTTCTTAATTATTATTATTATTATTATTATTATTATTATTATTATTATTATTATTATTATACTATTCTCTCCAGTTTTGAGGTGTTCTACTGGGTTTAGTTAATTATGTCTCAGCAACTGCACACTTCCCATGAATTCAAGTACACATAGGATTCCATATAAGGTCTTAGCTCTTTTCGATATGCTTCCAAGGGCACCAATAGCGATAGGTATTACTGTTGCTTTCAAGGCTCCATGAATCCTTTTGATCTCAAACGCTAGTTCCTGATCCTTTTCCACCTTCTCTTCCTCGCTCCTAATGATGTTCTGGTCGGCTATGTTAATAAGTGTACATTTCTGTGTATCCTTATGCATTAAAGTGATATCTGGTCGATTATGCTTTAGCATCTTATCTGTCAAAATAGTCATGTCCCAGGTTATCCTCCCTTCTCCATTTTCTACAATTGTGCTCATACCACTTGTCAGCATACTCTATCCCGTATTTCCTGCACATCTCCCAATGTACCCGCAGGGCCACCTTGTCGTGGCGTTTCCTATACTCATTCTGGACAAGCTTCTTCTTCTTCTTCTTCTTCTTCTTCTTATTATTATTATTATTATTATTATTATTATTATTATTATTATTATTATTATTATCTTTTATCATAGGAAAGTTTCACTTGATATACGTAAATCTTGTAAAAATGGTTTCAAGCACTGCAATGATAAATGGTGTTAGTAGTAGTAGTAATGGTAATAATTAGTAAACTTTTTTTAACTTTTATATTTTATATTTTTTCTACCCGTATTTATCCTTGTAAATTATTATAATAAGACTTTCCTCGTTATCTCGCTTTTGGCACTGTAGTCTTTTTAAATTTTTCTGATTGATTGTTATAAAATTTAGTGTAAATAGTTTTTTGAATTGTAAATAAAGGTTGTATTATTATTATTATTATTATTATTATCATTATCATTATCATTATCATTATTATTATTATTATTATTATTATTATTATTATTATTATTATTATTATTACATCAGTTTCTGCGTCCGTGTGCGCTTCTGCTGATGTTCCTTGATCCGTTACCCTAGTATCACGATTGTTGGCCTGTTCACTGCGATCTGACGGCACAGTCTCTATGTACCGAACGATTGTGAGTGTTCTTACAATTACTGACTTCATAAGGCCTCGATCTAACACACTTTTCTCCACTGCGATCTACTCCCAGACAACGAAAGCGCAATTTTAGGCTTTTGGCGGCATCCCATCTCCCTGGAAAACTCATGACCTTGAACTTGTCGCAACGCCAAACTCCATTATAACCAATGCAAACTTTACACGAGCGAAATCCAATCTTTCTCTGATTTCCTGACGATTTCTGCTTGATATCGAAGAAAGTCGCTGCGTTATGTTTCTTGCTCACTGTTCAGCCAAGACCTCGAATTGTTTCCTATGCTACTGACTGGAATTTTGCTTCTTTAAAATGAACTCTCGCAGTGTTTCAAGTGATTGTCAACGACCATTTTCGTAAATCCAACGACGACACTGCGCTAGCATTGCCTCGGTAAATTAATTTCTTTAGTTACACAAACTGACGGAGGTACAGCGATCCGCTTCCTAACTCATCATGCCGACTGGCCTCCTTTAGGTTTACTACGGTCACGTGTAATAAATATGCAAAGTCCCTTGCATTTCCAGGGCGAAGCGGCTTAAAGTTCTCCAATTCCTCTAAATGTAGGGCTATCTAACCTTCGCTGCATCCCTTCCTTTGCCGCCTCATAGGCCGCCGCTGAATGTCGAGGTTCCTCGACCTTCAGTGCTTCGCCTGACAAATATTGACCCAACTGAAGGAGCTTGTACTCTGGTGTAGCGGGCGCCTTGTCCTACACATGGAATTAAAGCCGTTTTCCAATTCTCGTGCAACCTTTTATCGTCTTAGAATACAGAAATTGAAACACCCTTAAGTTGCTTCCACATATCCTTACCAAGCGACAGTATTGAACAGCTCTCTCCCGATTTCTCCACATGGAATTGTGCTTTGTTCGATCCTACGAACTCCAATTTTACTGTTGATTTTTTCAAATCTTGAAGGTTGTCCCCCGGAAATAGGCGACTACGATATTGACGATTTAATTCTAAATCTTCCTTCGGACTGCTGATATCTTGTTCTCGCTCGAGATCTTACTGA
>OX393566.1:129129-154283 GCA_947652115.1 Blastomussa wellsi | reverse complement strand
GACTTGTACCCAGATATTAGGTTAGCACAAGATTTTTGTTTAGGCTTTCTGTATTCATCATTATCATCATCATTTTTTCGCCTATTTAGTCAAAGCATGATCAATATGGCAACCTTTTGATCTTGCAGTATTCAAATTTTGCTATTAAACTACATAACACTGCTTAGAGAAGAAGCAAGCAAAGAAATAACGTCAATAAACGCATGCAACTTTAAGGTGGATGGTACCAGTTTTCTGGTTTTTGACTGTCTAAACTTTGGAAGAAAAGAGCAAAATATCAGTCCAAGGCCATAACAAAATGCTCGTATGATTCAATTCCATATTATGTTCTTGACCAAAAATAACAAGTATTTCGTCATCAGTTGTTACCATGGTAACGGTACTTGATGATTATTCGGACCTACTTTTCAGCTTCTGGTGCATAAAACTTGAAAACCAACCTGGTGACCCCCAATTTTTTTCACGTTATAACTTTTGGCATTTGAAAAGGAAACTGTATAATAATTTTAACAAAATTCTACGAAGCGGATATTTTTATAAACGTGAAAAAAGGCAATTTGTGAGTAGAGAAAAATTCCTTTCGTAGAATTTTTTAAAATTACGTCTGACGTTTCTTCTCAGTAAGGGGAAGGCATTGAAACAATAAAAAAATAGGGTCACCGGGCTTGTTCTCTCGAAAAGCCTTCGCGAGTTCAACAATATCCACGCGCGTCGTCACGCACTTCAAAATCTTGACTTTATATGACTGGCATTTACTCATGCTCAGTTTTGACTACCGCTGACCTATTCGCGTTCATACGCGCGCGACCACGCATTTACCGTCGTTTTGTTTTCTTTGGTCTTCGACACTACTTTGAGGATCATCTTCGAGAATTTCGACTTCGCTGCCGTGAAATTAGTTAGTAGTTGTTTCGTTAACTGTTTTATTGAACGTTTGGCCTACCTTTTAACGATTTCCTTTCAAACTTTCGTTTGATTTGCCATATTTTGTTGAACACGAAGCTGTCAGAAACGATAAGTGAAATCAACTCGACACATGGTTGGATGTCGATCTTCCTTGCGGAAGCACTTCACGGAATATTTGTTCTCATTCTTCGCGGTTGTTTTAGTTTTTCGAAGTGCTTGTTTTTGCTTGTCTTGCCCTGGTGAGATTTGTTAGTTTTGAAACTCGCCTTTTGGCAGTAAAACAACCTTTGTGACGAGGCCGGGACTGAACTTCATTATTTTCTTTTTCTTCGTCACTTTCTTCTGCATAAGCGGTGGAGTAGTAGTAGGTGTAAAAACCTACTAGTCCGGCAAAGTACACAAAACGAGAGAATCGGGAGTTGGAATTAACCGCTTCAGTTTTAAGATCTTTGCGATCGCCGACAGGTTCGATCGCAGCACAATCGGGAATTTTAACTTTGTAACTCGGGCATTGAGTTCCGAAAAAAAAAATTCTGACGCATATCGAATTGTCCAAGAACCGGCGCTCAAAGAACCAATCTCTGATAAACAGGGCAAAAGCAACCTTGCATGTATTAACCCACGCGCCGCCATATTTGTTTTGAAATTTTCAGCTTTAAATCTCGGGAGCGACTATATCACGGGCGATGAGCCGGGATGTTCATCGGTGGACACCTGACGATGAGTTATACCACATCGTATAATAGCACGCAGCGCTATTGTTTTAGGGCTAGGGTCCATTATTACTGTTGTTTGTTTATCAGAGCTGCGCACCACCCCCTCTTGATAGCCTCCATTTCACTCCGGTTAGCCTAATAAGCACTTCGGGTGAAAAAATGATAAACAAACAACAGTAATAATGGACCCTAGCCCTAAAACAATAGCGCTGCGTGCTATTATACGATGTGGTATAACTCATCGTCAGGTGTCCACCGATGAACATCCCGGCTCATCGCCCGTGATATAGTCGCACCCTCGCGCGTGAGGCGCGCGCTAGTCACCAGACTTCCCAAGTACGAAAAACTGGTACGATCCACCTTAATTCAATTTATACACCTTTTGATAAAACTCTAGAAGACCAATTGTTTCGTGAGAACGTATTCGGTAACTTGTAAAAAATCACCCTTCCCGCCCCTGCCAGGGCTATGTTTAAATTATTTTACTTTTTTGCTCAATAACTATCATTTTTAAAGTTTTTATTGCGTCAAATGACGTCATCAAATAAAGCTTGTTAGGACTATATATAAGTATTTAATTGTTTTTATCTTTGGAACGTCTATCTTCCTTTTGCTTCAAATAATGATTACCATGAAAACAAATCAAAAAGAGAACTTTTGTAACTTTTTTTATTTATAATAGCATTGCCTTAACCATTGATTAAATAAACTGAGCTGGGCCTTGTGTCCTTTTGTTTATAATCTCCCGCCGCATTTTCTAATTACCTGTGTTATTTATTTGCTTTTCACTGATTTGCAGGTTTGTTGGTCCATATACTCAGGAGGACTTTCCTGTTACCAAGAAGCTTCGCGACAGGATTTACTTTGAAGCTTCTGTTGATACCACGGATCACAGGCTGACCATTCTTGCCAGAGACTGTTATGCCACGCCCTCCCCGGATACGAACAGTTCCCCAAAGTACTGGATCATTCAGGACGGGTAAGACAAGAAACTTGCAAGGAATGGCGCGCCCAATAATTGGTCAACTCAAGTTTATCATATCATGTCAAAGCAAGTAGCCTACTTCAATCTCGCGCGTTATGAAAAAGTATGAAATTCGCTACTCGCTCTTTAGAAGTGATTATAATTATGAGAGGTAAGAAGTGCGAGAAACATGTGACCTGCAATCCACTTCTGGCTCTGTGCCCTTCCCTAGCGTGCTTCACTAGGCGATACTTTCGGGCATTGCCTAGTTATTATACGTTTTTGGTCACCTATTGCCTTATTTCAGCAATGCGCGAGAGTAATGACCTCGCAGTAAAAGAAAATAACACCTGCTCTCCTAGTCCATTATTCATTGAGCCATATTTTACAGATGTGCTGGAATAAAATGGCTGCATGCGCCTCGTGTACACGCACTTTTTTGAATTGCGGTTGTTTTTTTCCTGTGTAGCTGCAAACGGGACGAGACACTTGAATATCATCCAGCCAATCAGCAGTCAGAAAGATTCAGTTTAGAGAGTTTCAAGTTCATCGTGGATCACGCATTCGTCTTCGTGCACTGTAACGTGAGGATTTGCAATAGCTCGGATCCAGACTCCAAGTGCGTGCGCGTCTGTGAGGATCGACGAAAACGTGACATCCATCCCTCCGCTGACGATCTCGATGACGTGTACCCTCTTGCCCAGGGCCCTCTCGTGCTAAAAAAGGTACAAGTCAGCAGGGAGAAGAAGACTTTTCGCAATGGTGAGTATTATTTTTCTTTACTGAGATTCCACAGATCTGTTCCTTCCTTTTGCCCTGAGCCGTCTTGTTTGTTTCGTTACAAAATCAATTATAATGTAGAAATTAACTTATTTTCAATAACAGGCCGCTTTTCAACGACCTCTGTGTCCTAATGTTTTTCTTCGTGCTTTTCCAGGTGCCAATGTGCCCATCATTGCCATGTTAGCTGCTGTAATAGCTCTATGCGTCGTTTGTGCATCCTACATGACCATGCAGAGGAAGAAGCTGGTGGATAACTATACAACGCTGGCCCAAGAAATTCAAAATTAAATGAATAAAATCATTTTGCAATCATTTAAATTTTGAAACATTAAATAGCTTACCAATGCAAGAAACAAAAATACCGAAGAAGAAACAAAAAGCTGAGAGGAAATAAGGATACCTTCAGTTTCATTCGTATAAGCCTTTTTATCTTTATTCTTGTCCGCCTCGTTCAGCCTTGCTATTATTTGTGGGGGTAAACAATGCCTGCAATTATTATCTTGAAAATTATTTTGAATAAAGGTGAAGTGAAGTTATTTTAGAGTTGAAGTTGAAGGATCATGAGTCATCCAGGCTAAAATTTCCAGGAAAATAAAAGAAATAAATTTAGAGAGGAAACCACGCATTAGCCTTTGATGTCAGAAATCTTTTATTGTGCGAGCTCATGTTACAAGAAAAAATTCCAACTCCTTTCACGATTGTTTATTTATATAATATTGATTTTCTTGGTATTTGTCTGCCATAAATCAAGTGCTGAAACTTAGCATGATTAATAGAGCATTTCCATGTGACTCAAAAAAAAAAAAAACGTCGGCCGTATTGGTGTACCAATCCTCTAGCAATTGAACGCTGTTATGACTGTCTATGGTGCCGTTAGGCAGAAAATGTAACTCAATCCTGGTGTACAGTGGGGTCTTAAATCCAGTCCGTACAGCGAACGTTTTTTGTTACCAGACCTTACACCAACTCTTTTAATCGGTTGAGAGTATTAAAAGAATAAAAGTATACTCGTTAATGAAAATTATTAAGATATAACGGAGGCTTTCTGGTCTTTAAGATACTACATAACTTAGGTTAAAACAGCTCTATAAAACAATATATATTGACGGTAAATAGGATAACATATTTAATTTCGTGTGTTGTTGGTTCGGTATGTTATAAATTAACCAGCTGGAATTGAACTGTTATTTACCAGCTATTTACTTCCGTAAGTGATCAAACTCTGAATTCGTGTCAAAATCAGGTAGTTAAGAGAGAGACATGGCTTTGCAGACCGGTAAAGTCTTTTAACATGTATTTGCTCACTATCACTGGAGGTTGACCATGTACAAAACCTGGCAAAGCAAAATAGATGTTTACTTCTGTTTACATCTCTTGTTTTGTTGTCATGCATGCATTATGTATGAATTACAACAAGAGATGTCCATTCGGGTATGTACTTAAACCAGGCAGGAACACCGGAACACCCAGGGACACGGAACACCGGAACAACCTGGAACACCAGAAATATCATATGCAAATAAATTTCTACAAAATATATACATATAATAAAATTCTGATGTTCCGGGGTGTTCCGGTGTTCCGTGTTCCGGCCTCTTTATTTGCTACTCTTATTTTTGCAGCAAGGCGTCAGATGACTATTCCTTCCTATTAACTATGTTATTCTCACATTGTCAGGAAAGTAGAACTTGGCTAGCTATAAATGTAAGGATTGTGAGCAACCTCAAAAACTAAACTGCAAACTAAAGACCGGAAGTTACTCATTACCATCACCACTCAGCTGAATAATGTAAGGAAAAATGTAAGGATCAACTTCAGCTTGAGGGGCTGGGGACGCAGTGAAAAAATGGCTTGATTAAACACTTATAAACCAAAACCTCGCTTATCGAGAAAGCAACGACCAAATGCTGGCGTCACAATTAAAATTTGAGCCCTCGGTGTTATTAAGCAGTAAATATTTTATATTTTAAAACTCACAGAAATTTGGGGATTAAAGGGTTAAACTGTCACGCAGGATTCTGCAGAGAAAATCTTATCGTCACTTTTTTCGCGATTTTCCCGAACGCAAAGTGTACCAGCTTGTTCGGCTGACTTCAAACAGTGAAGACCCAGTGAAGTTTAAAGTATTAATCATTTAAAGTTGGTTCGCCAGCCACCTTAAGATGGCTGGCAGTTCTCTGCACTCTCCAGCTCTTGTATTTGATGGGTCAGTATACTACGGTCTACTACGGGGAGCCCTGTTTATTTTTCGCGGCAAACTTCATTCGGGGACGTTAACTGACGATAACCTCCTTGTTGTTCCTAGAACTGCCCACAAGACATTTGGTGATCGCGTCTTTGCACACTCGGGACCTTTTTCTCTGGAACAACCTCCCTCGTGAAATACGACAAAGTCCAACTCTGACTGTTTTTAAATCGAAGTTAAATTGTTTCACTTTTAAACACATAATTTTTTCTAATTTTCTAATTTTAATCTTACATTGTAAAGCGCTTTAGAATATTCTTATAATTTTAGCGCTATAAAAATCTAATTTCTTATTGTTATTAATTGGCAAAGATTTTATTTTGTTTGCAACGAAATAGCTGGGTTGTTTGGCGTCGTTTAGGCCTTTCGTAGCGTTAGTGAATTTTAGAGCAAGGGCCTACACATCCAGAATAAAAAATTGTTATAATTAGAAAACCGGACTGAAGAAAAAGGCGAAAGACGAATAGATTAAACTTCCCAGCTTTACAATGATATATTTCAATGGTCCATTATAAGCGAGCGTGTACGAAAGATTTTCCGTAAATAATAACTACCCATGAAGGTCTTGGGCAACTGTTTAAGACATAACGTTTTTCAAAAGTTAAAAAATTCTGGGAGCAGCTTAAATGTCAATTTGCTGAGAAATCTTCGCAAATTTGTCTGATAACAGATTCCGGCTCAGTACCAACACTACGCTGCTATTTAGGCTGAGCCAAAGACGTTTCTGGTGGACTGGGGGTGTCGCCTGGTTCTGGTGGGGAAAGGGTGTGACCCAACAATATATGAAATTCCAGATCCGTTTTCAGACATGGCCATCTGCGTATCGAATTTTTGCTCCTTCTCGTTCTCTCTTTTTTGTTTGAAATGATTGAAATCGGTTGAAAAGGGATCAAATGTTCGTCAAGTGTCCGCTGCATATTTTTCCCTTGAAAACGCTCATGTTGGTTGATATGCTTCTGCAGCAGCAACTCAAAGCATCCCAGAAGCTACTCTTTTTAAATATTCGAGAGCTGAGTTTGTTTCCATGGTTTCTCTACTAATCGATCGTAGCTTGTCCACCGGGCTTGTCGACCATTCAGTTCCAATGTCAAAGTATCACTTCTAAGTTCGCAATGCATTTCTTTCAATGTTTGTTTTAAGAATCCAGTAGTATATACGTAACTGATAGGTTTTTTTATACACCCGTCTCCTTGATATGTGATATATAAAACAAGAATTTAAAATTGATGACTCCATCTTGCATTGGGAAACGAGATGAAAGATCAGTCAAGCTCAATTTGGCTCATTATAACTTGGATGCAAAGGCATCTTCCATCATTTAATAATGTTGACTCACGTTGACAACTAGGGATAAAATGTTGTTTGCGGAATTTCGACTCAGGAATGTTTCAATAATTGACAATCCCTTGGCTCGTTTTCACTGATGTGTGTGGGAGTCTTTGTTGTGATAATCAGGCCGAATTAAATCTAGCACTACAACACTACCTTTGGCCTGTGTTTTCTCGAGAACGAAACATTTCTTTTCATCTTTAACTGGAACATGAGGAATTTTCTAGTCGTCGTTTCCTTGTTTCTCTTCGTTGCAGCAGAGGATCCAGTCGTAAATGATAATGTCCCAGACGTTGGACAGCCTGGTAAGTGAGATTCTGCATTCCATAGCTACGAGATAAGAACAATGGCAAGCTCCATGCTTAGCTTAGCCCTACGTCTAAAAAAGCTGCGACCCAAAACGCCTGCCGAATGATTAGAACATTGCAAGTTCAGAGATCGCAGTTTTAAATTTCGAGGGTTAAAAACTAAATTGGAATTATGAGACAAAACTACTGAATATTATGGCAATCTGTCTCCCCTCCTACAATGTGTATTGAAGGTTGTTCCTTTCAAGATCTCACGTTAAAAATTTTATCAACTTTAGACACTTTCTTTTGTACATAAATTCATTTGGAGCTAGAAGGATCATTACAATAATTGCACTTTTCTAGGATGCATTTAGCGTCCAGCTTTTTTGACTTGTATGTCCAGAAAAAAATAATTTATTATTAAGTCATCAATCATAACATCCAGGGAACAGTCTAAATGACTTGCTCTGGCCTTCGGTTTAAGCTACAAGGCATGGAATTATTAAAATTATTCGACAATTGTTTGTCATACTCGCTCCTAGAATGGATTTTCTTCATATGCCTTTGATGGCATAAAGCTTGATATAATTACAACAAAATAAAAGCTATCAAGCTTCAAGCATCAAGCTTCAAGAATTACTCCAGGTTTAAATTCAATTATTGATCTAGCTAGATGACAAAACGAAGAAGAATACAAGGAAGGAATTCGCCAGTTGCTCTGTTCTTAAACATTTCGAACAAATTGGAAGGAGAAATTTTATTGTCCTAATGCTGCAAACTTGCAGCTTTATCTAGAGAAAGAAAGTTACATACAAGACAAATGTTAATTATAACGCTAAATTAAATTTTTCTTTCAAAATTATTCAAATATGTTTTTCACTAACGTTTCTTTTAATTGTTAGAGATTAAATACCTAATCTTAAGAAGAGTGAAAAGAATGCTTTAAATTTTGGTCGGCAAAATCAATTCTCACGTGGGATGTTTAGTTTGCACATCAGCGTTGATAGTTAAAGAGTTTAAATGAACGTAAAAGATTCATAAAGTTATGTTTACTCACGCAACATTAACTCAGCCCGTAATAACAGAACGTATCAATCTCGATTCGTCAGATTCATTGGATTGACTTCATCAGTTCACCGGAATAAAAGGTTGCGCTATCGGCCCCAAACCAGAGGGGTTTAAAACCGGCTCAGCAAGCTGCTTTAAAATATAAGCCCATGGGCGTCTTGCGACAAACTTCTCGATGACCAAAAATGCATAAGGCTCTTGAATTCGTGCGTAATAAGTTTTTTATTCATAACTGGACTGAAACATGGCAAAATGCGCAGTGCCAGTGAAACATGTCTGATTCTCTGTGATTGTTCATTCCAGAAAAATGCGCAGTCCTGGCTTCCTTTTTGTTCTGTCATGGTGGCGTATTGAAGTTCACTGAATTGGTAGACTCTAGAATGTTTTTTTTTAACAAATGAAAACCGCAAAAACAAACACATGGCAAAGAAAGTCACTGAGGAGAGGCTTTGGTGAACCTTGTTCAAGATTTGATGACGTCACTCATGATCTTAAACAAACTGTCACCAATGACGCAGCTTCCTGATCCTGGTTTTTTTCTCAGTTTATCGTTGCCTCTTTAATGTCTTTTCTACCTTAGTTAGTATTTTAGTCCGTATTTTGTCAAGATTTCCTTTGACTTGAAACTTTTTTACAATATCAAAGATGGCTTCATTCATGGTGAGCAGGTCTCTTTAAATTTACGTTTCCAGATGACAGTAAACAAAAGAAAACATGCCTTCATATACAGCTAGCTCTTCGATCATATGTTTTAATGAGCATCAGTTTCTTTGTTCTTTTCTACAGGAAGCTCCTGTGCTCCGCTTGTTGTTGGGAGACATGTTATCGTAAAGGAAACCTGCACGAAAGGACCGAGCCCTCCTGGCACAGTGTGTGACTTAGCATGCCCCCCAAATTATAAACCAACTGGTCCGCCATTCAAAAAATGTGAAAACGATGGGGTTTGGACACCAACCGGTGAGCCAATCGGCTGTGAAGGTAATGTGACTCAATATGTAGTTTGAAGTGAACTTAGGAAAGAACGGGAGGCAATCAGGACTTCTCTTAAACGCTTTAGTTGGTTTAATGTTTTTCATTTTTCTTTGCAATGTCGATACATTGAAAATAATCTTTTTACTTTATCGTGGAATTCTTATGTAGCCAATATATACTTCAATGTTCTGTGTAGATATTGATGAATGCAAATACAACAAAGGAGGCTGTAGCCATGAATGTGTGAATGATGATGGTAGTTATCACTGCGCATGTCCTGATCCGTTGGTTCTGTCAGATGATAACCGCACTTGTAGAGGTGAGTAAAGATAAAATACTGGATTTTTCTTCATTTATTTATTTATTATTTATTTGCCGCGCAAGAAATATGAAGACAAACGGCTGAGATAATCAAATTTAAGGATTTTTTTTAAAAAACGTTAAATTCAACTTAATCACTAAAGAGTGACCGACATTCCGAAGCCAAAGCAAGCGAACTTGGCAATACAAAAAAGGCTCACAATTCAATAAATACAAAAAAGGTTCACAAATAAATAAATAATTCTAAACCTCTCCAGCTCAGTACAATGCTGATGTATCTTTCTCAACTCTATACCTTTCCACCATTTTGCCCACAACCTCTTTCTCTTTTGGTAAACCCTTGATAGGGATCACGTGATGGAGTCAGGGCTTTGCTCAAATTCAGACGAGTCGAAAAATGAACACTTCAATTATTTTAAGCCAAAACAGAAGGAAAGTCTAGGAATGAGCATGAAGACAAGCAATTAGCAACACAAACTCTCGTTTTCTTAACAACGACATTTTGTCTTTCAGCTGTTGGTCTACTGCTGAACTGCAGCACGCATGCCATCGAAGTCAATGTCCCTAAAACAGCTTTGCGTGACTTACAAGGTGACTTCCTGAGTCTCTTAGATCCTGCTTGTGACGTCATCGAGACGCCAACCCATTACATATTCAAGACTGCTCTGGACAAGTGTGGTACAAAGCGTCGCAGTACGCCAGACTTTATCGTCTACAGCAACAAAATAGTGGAGAAGAATGCAGCACCTGGTAGTATCATCACGCGAGTTGGAGAAGACGAGTTCGATATACCTTTCTGTTGCTACTACTTGAACAACGGGATCACTTCCGCTGTCGGAATAAAACCGGAGGTCAAGCAGCTCTACATTAATGAGGAAGGGTAAGGGACGAACCATTAGAAAAGTGATGGGGTAGTAGTAGTAGTAGAAGCTCTTTATTTAAACTCGGTGAAAAATCTTCAGTAATAACAATAGTATTTTAATAACAATCATTAAAAATCAAAATAGCTATAAAAACTGATTTACAAGATTGCCGAGTGAGAATCGAATGTTTCAAGTGCGCGGTTAATTTCCTTCTTGAACTGTCCCAGTGATCTGATTGCCCTAACATCTTCAGAAAGAGAGTTCCACAGTAAGGAACCGCTATAGCTAAAGCTGCGTTTCAAATAGTTAGTGCGCGGCTTGGGTAAGTTCAATTTACGGAAAGAATCACGCAAGTCATAGTCTGTGTCTCGCTCACTGAGTAATTCACGCAAGTACACTGGGGCTAACCCATTGAGAGATTTAAACATAATCATAGCTTTTTGCTTTCTTCTTCTTAAAGATAGCTGGTCCCACTTCAATGTTTCAAGAAGCAGGCTTGAGTTTACCTCGCAGTTGGCTTGCAGAATGACCCTAGCTGCTCGAATTTGCAATTTTTGTAGTTTAATTTTTCAGATAAATAAGAACTCAATCCATCCCAAACGGGGGCACAATAATAAAACTGAGGTTGGATTAAAAAAATCATGCAAGGAAAATAATATACAAAAATTCATGCAGGCTCTATACCTTCCGAAAAAAATTCTTGCAAGCTTTTCCCAAGCTTTAATCGGACAATTTTAATAAATTTGGACGGTTATGAGTTTCATTTTCTCATGTCAAAACCAATAATTACTCACTCGCTGCACTCGTTTGTAAAATGTTGCTCTTACCATTTGAAAACAAAACTCATATCTTTTGTGCCACAGTGCAAAGATCCTCTATCTATTGATGTATATCAACCAAAACAATATCAATGTAAATAATGTCAACATATCATTTAGCATTCCTGGATTTTGGTATTTACAAATTTGAGTGAGAAGAGCATCTGGCTTGACGCCGCACCAAGGAATTTATTTGTTGTTCCGTGGTTGATACGAAAGCAGTTATGTAATAACCCAAGCAATGAAAGCTTCCCTTAAACTTTTCACTTTATCACATTGCTTCCAACTTTTATTTCTTTTAAAATGATGAGATTTCCATGGTGATTTAATCTTAAATACAACATCCATAGCGTGCCCCAATACCATACATTCTAAAGGAAGTCTCAAAATAAACTTGCCTATCACAGATATGGCCGATTTTCAATTCGCATGGATTTCTTCCACGGACAAGACTATCAAAATGCATACTCATTGGGAGATTTCCCGGTAGAGGTAGCCTACCGCCAGCGGCTGTATTTCGAAGTGTCCATCGCCACCTTAGATCAGAGTCTAGAAGTTATGGCGGCAAACTGTTGTTCTACGCCTACCGCTGATCACAACAAAGAACACAGATTCAGGCACGAGATGATCCATGAAGGGTAAGTGTTTTTGTTTTTGATTTTGTTGCTGTTGTTGACAAAGTGAATTTGTACGAGAAATGAAGAACATCCTTCCCTCCGGGAGGAACAGTTTACCTTACTAAAGCACCCGGATATATCCAAAGCACACTTTTCAAAGCGATGTCAATTCAAATACTGAATGATGTGGGACCTCAGTTTACCTTACTAAAGCAGCCGGATATATCCAAACCACAGTTTTCAAAGCGATGTCAATTCAAATACTAAATGATGTAAGACCTTTCCATTAGGTGTCCAGTGGATGATACAGTCCAGATGGAACCTTCTTCTTCTCCTCAAAAGGAACGTTTTAGCGTTGAAGCCTTCAAGTTTGTCGGAGATTTCCCGTTCGTGTATCTGCATTGCAGCGTAGTAGTCTGCAGAGTTAACGATACCGATTCCCGCTGTTCTAAGGGGTGCGTCCCGGGGCTACACGTAAATCCGCCGTATAGTGTTATGGAGAAGCTGAAGGAAGAAGCGTCGAAGGAGCACCGTGCCAAACGAACCTTGGATTATAAACAGCCCAAGTATCTGATCTCCAAAGGACCATTCTCTCTAAATGACAAAACTGTTAATGATGGACCTGTGATCGCTCTCAAAGGACCTGGACAAGATCAATCTAAGTTGGCGGAGAACGACCAAGATAAAGAAGCGGTAAAGAGAGGTTAGTGAAGAGCATGAAGTTTGGCAAGGTGATCAAGCTTGTAGCTGCTCAGTGAAAAATAGGATAGTACATGCGTCGAGTTTTGGAGCACCAGCTGTTTCGTTTTTGTCGTATTCGTAACACTGACGTCGTGAAACTTAAAATTTTAAAAAAAAGATCTTTTTTTAATAATACGAACATATTCAGCATAGTCAGCACTACAAACGTCACAGAGAGCAAACAACGATAGAATGCCATTCACCTTACATTTCACCAAGAAGTAAAATCCATCATTCTCAAAAACTTTAAATTAATTTAAAATGATCCCGATACTGGTAGAATCTTTTCGCAACCTCCATTAATTTCATTCAAACGCAACAAAAACATAGGTAACTTTTTAGTCAGAAGTGCATTCCAAACAAATAATCAACCCGGAACTTTTAAATACGCTCGCGCACGATGCAAAACATGCCCTTTCATTCACAACGTTGACAAAATATAGTGACCCAAGCGATCTATCAAGATCACTGATCATTTCTCCTGTACCTCAGCCAATGTACTACTGCATAACTTGCACTCTTTGCAAAAAGTTATACATCATCGAAACAGAAAGACAACTAGGCGACCGATTCCGAGAAGACCTTCAGAACGTAGAGAAAGACGACAAAATTGCATCTAAACCGGTCGCGAGACACTTCAATCTCCCAAATCATTCTAAGAAACATATGGCAGTCTGCGGCCTTTCCCTTCACCAAGGAAACACGGAAAGCCGCAAAACTATAGAACAAAAATTTACTTTTCAAATCGGCACTCTTAATCCTCACGGTATCAACGAACGCTTTTCATTCAACTAATTTATTCCGTTGTTTTCACGTTACCAGGCACCAACCAATAGCGAAGCTCCATCTTTCTGTACAACTAACCCCGGCCACACACGACCGACAACTCCTTGATTCGCTCCGACGAAGGGCTAACGCTCGAAACGTCAGCTCTCGAATCTCTTTACGGTGGCCAATTCACATTATCAACCCAGTCGATAAAACCAAATTATACATTCAATTATAAGATTACTGTTTTGCGTTTATCAAGAGGTGACTGAGATTTCTATAGGAAATCGCACGACCTCGAGTACAATTTGTGATTATAAATAGGTACGAGTGATGTTTTGAAAGTTCTCACTTTGAATTGCACGAGCCTTTAGGCGAGTGCATTTTTAGAACTTTCAAAACATCACGAGTACCTATTAATCACGAATTGTACGAGAAGGTCGTGTGATTTTTTGTTTATAGTACATTCAACAAAATTAAAAGAACAGACTGCATCTGTTTCTTACCTCTACATAAAATCGCTGAAGAATTCTGTCGAGTTCTTCCGCCGAATAGTCTTCTACATCAGGGTTAAATTTGTGTAAATTTGTTTTATTATACTTAAAAATGTTAAAAACTCTGCATTTTATTTCAGGTTGGAGTCCAATTGTGACCAATAGTCTTATGGTCGTTATTGCAACGGCCAGTGTCCTTGCGCTCGTGGGTGTGATACACGTCACGCGCTTGATGAAACGGCGCAGTCGAGGATATAATGTAGTGAACCAGTCATGAGCGACCGAACATTTAATCAACCCACCGATGTAAAAGAAAGGTTTCTTCCGTGTACTCAGGAGATACGTTTGAACTGCTATTTGCTTCCTTTGGAGTAACTATTGAGCAATCTTAGTTTTCTATCCTTATCCTGTACTGCACCGTAGGTCTGTTCACATATAGGAAAACTAACCCCTGTTCAGAAGCAGTGATAGAATGGCTCATACCCAAATGTTATTTTTAGCTATTGTTTCGCTCTTTTTCCATAGGAATAATTTGTATCACGCGAAAGAGCACTGACAAAAAGTTGGCCTTAAAAGTATACCTGCATCATAAAAAATGCATTCCATAAAGCGACAACCTGCAGTTTCTAAAAACTACAAGCACAGTAAGTCTTGTTTCTCAGGAAAACAATCTCGTCCCCAGAGCCCAAGAACGCGGACCCTACCCAGTCACAATCACTGACTTTCGGCCATTCTGCGCAGACTCATAGTTTGTCCGTTCAATCTGCAAATACGCACAAGCAAATACACTATGCACGGGCTCCAATGGCCTGCCCAGTGTACGCGGTCATGGTGCTGACCAAAAAAGCAGGTATTGGGGAGGAGATTGGGGCCAAAAATGGAAAAGAAGTTAGTTTTGAAACTGCAATAACTACAGTTTATGCAGCAGAACACAATTCTCCAAGTCTATCTATCAGCTGCAACTGCACTTTCAGGGTCTCGTCGTTCTTACTTAAGTTTATCTTTTTAAGGCACATCAAACACTTACAAATTTTTGTGTGGACGTCAACTTTTCCAGACGGTTAGTAGATAGTTGTAAGGGTGTAAAACGGGGATATTCACAGCAATCGCAATAAAATATTCTTTGTTGCTTGTCCCCTTCTTAATATTGTAACTTGCATTTTGATACCCTCTTCATATGGACATCCGTTAATACGGACCTAGAGTGCCTTTGTTTCATACAGCGCTAACATTTCCCCTTCAATTTGTTATTGTTAGACGGAAATATCTTTGGTACAGACTATGGCTTTTCTCAGAATCTAAAATTTCATACAGTATTCCTTGAAATAGCCAAAATAATGCACACTTCTTGTTATCTAGACTGTTCACAGCCGCTCTATTTTTTCAACACAAAAGAACGCGCGCAAGCAAACAACACAGCGAGCGAAGCGCTAGGGGGTGTGGATGGGGAGCGAGCGAAAGAAAAAATAGTCTATTATTTTGCTCCCCGCCCCTACCCCTTCGTGCCTCACGTTTTGCGTTGGAGTCCAGTTCTCTCGCGATTCATTCACGGCGTTCGCCGATCGAGGAAACATACGAAAAATAGCGGACTGTGAACAGTCTACTTGTTATCTGTATGGCAAGGCATCTGTCATGAAATCTTTGCTGAGCATACCGCACCTTGAAGGAGAAGCCCTCTGTCATGAAATCTTTGCTGTGCATACCGCAATTTGAAGGAGACGCCAGCAGATTAAAATTAATGCGCTGTCTCTTTATGCAACGCTGAGATCCGAAGAAAAACAATTCAACACGAAGAGCCCGCTTTCTTTTGATCAGCAACAAGAACGCGGACTCTGCCAGTCCCGATAGTTCAAGCTGATTCGCTGACAAATACACTCTGCGCATGCTCCAAAAATAGGACCTGGCCAGTGTCCGCGATTTTTCAAAGACCAAAGACTTTGGGCTTAGCAAAAGAGCGGGATCTGGGACGAGATTGGAGAAAATGGAAAAGAAGTCAGTTTTAAAACTGCAATCTTGTAGTATTATTGGCTTTACTTCGGTCTAAAAAAACGTAAAGGAACACCAGACTTTAGTCATTTAGCCTCGCTTTCAGCATCGGAGCGAAGTCACTGGCCCTGCCAGGATCGTATGATGTTAGCATCGTTCTCAATCCACGCCCCTTTCAGTTTTTCAATTCATCAATCCGGATCAATATTTAGACTTTAAAAGACCGGGAATGCGCCTTATAAATGCCCCACACTTAATTAAAAAGTGCAGTTTTTATTTACCATTCATTCAAAGCCGCGTCAATCAACAGTTGACGCCGCAGTGCTTTTGCCACAGTATTCCTCGCATACTTTGAGCCAACTGTTGGTCTACTGAACTAGCTCTTTTGCAAATTGATGAAAGCGTAACTGAAATTATGCATAACTTAAGCAATACTGCTTTTGTATGAAGGAATAACCTTTAAAAAAGAAAAGTTTATTTGGTGATCTATAATGAAAGTTATTCACTTGTAAGAGCTTTAAAGCTAGTGCTGTTCAAGTCGGCCATTAGTTTAATGTTAAAAGCAAACGCAAGCCACCTTGCCTTCGATGGAATTTTTATTACGTTCGGGATTTTAAAATGTTGACTTAAGCCTGACACTTTGCTTACTTTGTGTACCGTGCATATATATTTTGAAGTCTGCAAAACTCTGCGTTTTTCTCTGGTATTGTCTCTCAGTTAAACGTGGGAGGTGATTGTTATGCTAATTCAGGCTCAGTTTAATCTCTACAAGAATTTTTTTTAAATCAAAGAAGTTTGTTGACTTTAGACAGGTTTTTCTGGGTGCGGGAAAGATATAATTCTTTCCTGCTTTCAAACTAGCAAAAATGTTTCGTTACTTTTTGCTTGTATTTCTTTCCCTACTAGTTGATGTGGCTGCTGAACAACGTAAGTACAATCTTTTTCTATTTTGTGCAGAGTAATCTGGGTAAACAGGTGTGCTACGTTAAGATTAATGTACAGCTTCCATTTCTGTGGGCACTTCAAGATAACCGAAGGTTACGATATGAACACAATATATATGTTACACGTCCAATGTGATGCATTTATAGCCACCCAACCATTAAGAGTAATATGAAGCTCTTACTAGCAAGAAGTAAAAGTGGCTCCTAACCCTAACCTACGCATGGCTTCAAATACATCTTGCAGATTATTGGCGAGTTTCTAACAATGAAAAATATTCGCATTCTATATCCTCTTTGATTTTACGTCATTTTTGATGAAAATAAAATAATTGGTGTTCAGATAATTATCCTCTGGTTTAACTAGTTTTAAGATGCCTAGGAATTTAGAGGAATGTTACAATGGTAGTATTATATTTGACTACTTAAACTTAATAGTGAACCTCAAATCTGTCTGATATTTTCATTTTTGGTATTTGTTACGTATTTGCAGTCCTCGTGAGACACGAAACATAGAGAACGAGTGTATATGGCCTGAAAAAGTCTGAATGAGCTTCCAAAATGAGGCCGGGTTCAGGGAATGTTTGCTCAGTAACTAAGATATGCAGTGCATTTCATGTACTTTGATGTTCTCTACAGGGCGTGACAACTCTAATAAATGCTGTTACGTTTGAGTAAGGGTCGTACCGAATATTTTGACTACCGTCACGAATTTTTTGGAGACATTTTCGAAAACATCTCAAACTTTTAGCTCTATCACTTCATGTTTCCCCGAAAAAATCCCGATTCCCGGGAAAATTTCCAGATTCGCGGAAGAATTTTGTTTTTCTCCCGAAACAGGCCTTCTTAGCGTTGACACCCCCGTTTGTCTAGTTCATGTTTTGCATGCCCGCATTTCACCAGCAGTGTATGTGTGCAGTTCGGCCTTTTTAATAAGTAGGGACCTTTAGCAATGATGACGAGGACGTGGACGAAGACTTGTATGGTCGATTAAGCCCTGGAACGAGACAGTCGTCCACGGCAGGAGACAAACACTTTAGCAGACCGGTAGCGTGGACGAGTTTCGTGCTGTGGAAGTCAATAGCGAAAGTATCTTTTAGATAGTTTCGTGGGCTGCTAAAACTTCTCTACGCCGATAACGATATGTGAGAAGTACGCGTGTCAGAACAAAGCTAACTTTATCGTCGTTTGCATAAACCACAACTTAAACGAATAGTTTGTATTTTTAAAGCCGGGAAATCTTTCAAATTTAAAAATGAAGTCAAGATTGAATTGCAAAAATTACAATGTAATGCTGTTGACAGAATGTGATTTATCTCTTACAAGGTTACATACGTATCCCGGTGCAATTTTATCGCCACAATCCGCCGGCATTCCTCCACACGTAGTGCGACCACAAATGCACAAATCATAAGCTTACTTTTAATCTCTGCCTGAAGATCTGTTTTTGCCTCGCGGTCCTTTCAAATATGTTATGGACGCTATCTTATTCACTGACGAGCAATTTCGAGTGAAGAAGCCTGCGTAAAACTGCAAAAACTCCACGAAACATACCCTCGTTTCGACTCGTTCACTACAAGACGGCAAATGGCGGCAAATGACGTCCTGAACGAGGTGTGGACGACGAGTCGTTCTCCCCGGGGCATGCGTGGTAGCGTCGAGTCTCGTATTTCCAACTTCCGGTCGTTCACGTTCACGTCCTCGTCATCATTGCTAAAGGTCCGTAGTGTCAGAGAAAACCGACAAAAATAAACAGTAGATTTTTCAGTAACCTGCGATGGTCTGCGATCAGACCGAATTGTTTCGCGCTCTTGTATTCTCTCAATTAAGGGGTCGTGCCAAAATATACATCACTAGCTAAGTTTTCGAGCGACTGGTAATTAAAAAAGAAAAAGTAGGGGCTATATTCAACCAGTTTGTTCAGCCCATAGCTAGCCCTTTAAAAATAATCCAGAATATTTTGTTACCTTATTCCGTAACATGCATTAGCAATCAAATAAAAGGGTGAGTAAAGTATGTTTACATTTATAAATACAGCACTGTTACTCTTGTACCAGTCTAAACCAAAGGGAAAATAATTTTTAAAGGCAGGAAATATAAACCAGGGATATAAATGATGTGCAGGGACGATAGATCCACATCTCTTCCGGCGTATTTTTCCAAATGCAAAATATGTTGGAGCCAGTTTCCATGCACTTTTCTAATTATCTTCAAATTATGCGACAGCAAGTTTCAAATCTACCCATCTGAAATTATTTTTATTTTAATTTGGTCAGGAATAATTGTTTCATTTGAAAATTGTTTACAAAGAGGACATCGTCTTTATATCATAAACCAACAAATGTACCGTCAAACGTAACAGCACGCAACCCGCAAAGGTGAATATGCTTAGCCTTGCAAGGAAAGCATCGCTAACCAGTATTTGGCTGAATACTTTATTTCAGTTATGGCACCAGGAGAAATGAACTGTCCCGCACTCCAAGTCGGATCTCATGTGATTGACCACAATTCCTGTACTCATGGCCCGAGTGTCGCTGAGACAGTTTGTACCTTCAGCTGTCTCAAGGGTTACAAGCCAAGTGGTCCAACTGTTAAACATTGTCAGTTAGACGGTACTTGGACCGATGATGCTATTCCTGTTGGATGTGATGGTGAGTTAAACACGCCAGCGGCGCGAGCAGCGAAAAGCTGCCAAGTTTTATATTTCACAAAATGTTAAAAAATAAACAGCTCTTTATGAAAAGGTTGCTCTTTTGCTTAAATGCTTCATGAATGAACACGGACAAACACTGGAGATATAAAACGTTCAAATGCAGGAGACGACGCAACGAAGAATAAAACGGCTTGGCTTGTTCATTGTCGGATCTCTTGGTCAAGAAATGCTCGTACCAAACGTCTCACTCTAAGTGCATATAAAATGAAGTTGATTGCAAGCCTGTTACTACAGCAAAAGGGCAAAATTTGTTGGTCAATATTGCCCTTTTTCCGTAGTGCCAGCCTTGTAATCATTTTGCTGGATTTTCATCGACACCACCCCATGCAGCAATCTCTAATTATAATACGTCGGCTTCCCAAGGTCCTAAAATTTTAAAAGACCTTCACGGACAAATTAAAAATTTCGTTTACTTGAGCTGGCTGGGACTGAAAGGTATTGCTTATTGATTTATCTGCCTGCATTTATACACAGATGTAAATGAATGCGACATTGAAAATGGCTTCTGTAGTCACCTCTGCGAGAACACTCAGGGAGGATATCACTGCGCATGCCCCCATCCACTTTTCTTGGATCCAGAAGATAGGAGGAAATGTAAAGGTGAGCGGAGTGTTAACAAATTCCTAACTAAATGGTTGATAACCCGATCGCCCTTCCCTACATCGCCGTCTTCAACATGAGCTCAAGTAGATTGGGTCTAGTTCTTAAGGAGCATATTTTTTGTAATACGAGAAGTGATGAACGCTGAGGCGAAAATTAATCGACACTTTTTATGCTGAGCTCTAAATAAAGTATTCCTAACAATGAGTTTTCCTGTCACGAAAACATCTTGGTTTAAAATGGGCGCTAGTATAAAAGCTACCAGTTAACTTGTGTATTTATGTGTTTATGTATTTGTCTCTACAGCACGTGGATTTCAGCTTAATTGTAAGCCGAATCACATGGAAATCGTCCTTCCCAAAAACCTCATCCACAATCTTGAGCACGAGCACTTGAGCTTGTTGGACCCAACGTGCCGAGCAAATGGTAATGCTACCCACTATAGCCTGTCGACTGACATCACACAGTGTGGCACCACATCACACGTGTACAAAAACTTCATCGTGTACACCAATAGGGTGGTAGAATCACCTAACGAAGACTCGGACGTCATCACTCACGTGGGAGAAAACGAGATACAGGTTCCATTCAGTTGTTATTTCAACGACTTAGAAATTGTCCACGCCGTTGGGTTCAAACCAGTAGCTCAGAAAATCCACGTGTACGTAAAAGGGCGTGGGGAGTACGCCTTGAGCCTGGATATCTTTAAAGACGGGAGTTATGGAGAGAGAGGCAGGGCCTTGGTGCCATTATCAGCTAAGTACACCCAGGCGGACTTCCCGATCAGTGTACATCTCCGTGAGAGAGTGTACGTTCAGGCGTCGCTGGACACCAGAGAGACGGACCTCAAGATATTTGCGTCCAACTGCTGCTCAACACCGATGCAGGATCATGAAGCTACAATTAAATTCAGGCATCCGCTGATTGTTGACGGGTAAATTGTCACTTGCAACATATGGCTGATGTTTGCCTAAAAGTAAAAAAACTGTTTTTTAAAAGCCGGGGTGTGCTGGAAAGCAGGAGTAACGTGCATTGACAGCTTGTAAATAACTTTTATGATCCACTGTGCTAGCTAGAGAATATTGACTGAAAGTTATATCACACCAATAAATTAAAAGAAATAATTGGCAATTAGACAGCAGAGGAATTTACATGAACCTTTATAAAAGATAATTCTATTGTCCTTATGGAGTCTCTTTTCCTCTTTAGATGCCCCAGGGATCCAAGCGTTCGGTTTCATGCCTCGTCTGATCCGAGGAAAGTTCGCTTTAGTTTTGAAGCGTTCAAGTTTTTGGGTGCTCATGATTACGTGTTTATCCACTGCCGAGTGCACGTATGTGACGTCAGTGATGCCAGCTCGCGTTGCGCGAAGGGATGCATACCAGGCAGCAATCCAGTGGTGCAAGATCATGCTAAGCTTACTAGCAAAGCTCAGCAATCAGACAAGCACGCTAAAAAGTCAGTTACACAACCGAAAGCGAAGCACATCAAGAAAGTCATGGCTTCAGCAAGCGACAAGACGAGAAAAGCTCATACTGCCGCCAAAAATCTCGCTGAGATGCCGGTCGTGCAGCCAGATGCAAAACGCTCTAAAGCGTCTCTGCCAAGCGACAAGAAGGTTCAAGACCACGCTAAAGCACCAAAGAAGAAGAGCGAAAACACCGCTGCAGTGCACCGTATCATGAAACGTGCTGCGGTGCATTCTCACAAGAGAGGAGTGTTAGGGTCGGCTGATCTAAGCAGCAAGGGCCCATTCATCCTGGATGTCGATGGTAGAAAGGACACTCAAGGAGAGCCCAGGCCGTTAAAGGTATTCGCTCATGCTAAAGGGAGTGGTATCAACAGAGATGGGAAGGATAAGGACAAACGTAAGTTCATTGCTTTCAGTTGTTTCAATCCATGAGTCGAATAGGAAGCCGACATGACGCAGGAGCGCCTTAGCTAACTGAGCAGTTTCATGATGCCTGTGGAGTATCATAAAAATTTAAACAAATTCAGATGATCAGTTCACCAGCAAGTAGTTCTGAAATCGGTACAGATCACTTACAGCCAATTCCAGTGCAGTGTGTAGACCTGGGTTTTCAAAACAACATTCGTCCAAGTGAACTGGTAGTTAACACACGCAGAAGGCTTTAAATTGAAAACTTTGTTATATAAATAAGTTAATTTTGGTCAAATTTTTGTTGGTATAAAACTTACTTATCGCCACTTTGGGCGAATGATGTACACACGCTGCACTGTACTGCGTCTACACACAGCACTGAACCACTCCATGTAGAGTCATTGGCTGTTTTTATAGCATTCATAGCTATCACCTCGTGAGCCAATACCAAATTGGACAATGTGATGAAGAAATTCATGGTCGATTTCAGGACGTACCCCAACAAACTCACGTCTTTTTGTTACAGAATGTAATTTTACTACAGAACTTCTCCCGCGCTCATTGGCTAATGCTTATGCATAAAAAATAAACATACACATCAAATGACGTAATCGGATGGCGCGGTTACAAAAACTACAAGCTGCTTACAGTTTTTGAGCGGTTCTCGAAAATAATCGACAAATTCCATCCAAATGGGACTCCTTTAGAGAGAAAATCATCAACTGAACATCATGTTAACCCTTGAGTACTAAGTGCACATATATATGCGTAGTTAATGATCATGCTCTTTCTACCGCTCGCCACATCATCAGTTTGCATGCCAGCGGACTTTTGTGATAAGAATCTGATGCAGTCTTTCCACACGACTGTCCATTAGAAATAAGTATCGAAATCATTCTGGCAGAGCTAATAAGAAAAACCCCTGATCGGTTTTGGTGCAAAATTGGCTCATAAAATGGCGGATATACCTATAGTCGAGCTGGGCCTCCGTTTCAGGATTTACCAATGATCTGGACTGAAACTTTTCCAGCAGCCAGAAAGGTCGTGGAGAGTAGAAGGTAGAGTAGACGGATTTTCGGCTTTTGTCGCGTGAAACAAAAGCCGTCTGTGTTAGGAGGTTACTAAGGGTTTAAAAAGAGGACCATCAGTCCGGCTTGATTAAACTTTGAAAGAGAAAACGCCAAAGTTTGATGTGAAGCTCGATGAATGGAACCGCTGATGTTTGCCGAGTTCTGCCAAGGTACTACGAGTGGACTAAAAACTGCGGATGCCACACTTGTCAATTTGTAAGTCTTCGACTTTCTGAGGCTAACAAATCGGGGATGTGTTCGAAAACAAAGTATAGTTTTTTAATAGAGGGGGTAAGTTTCTAAAGAAACTGTGGTGCTGCGTCGGTGGGAAGTATAACAATATAACTTGGTTTTATCAACTGGGTTGATAATGTCAATTGGCCACCGTAAAGAGATTCAAGTGCTGACGTTTCGAGCGTTAGCCCTTCGTCGGAGCGAATCAAGGAATTGTGCGTCGTGTGTCTTTATATACAGAAAGATGGAGCTTCGCTATTGGCTTGTGCCTGGTAACGTGAAAACTTCGGAATAAATTAGTTGAATGAAAAGCGTTCGTTGATAAGGTGAGGATTAAGAGTGCCGATTTGAAAAATACATTTTTGTTCTAGAGTTTTACGGCTTTCCGTGTTTCCTTGGTGAAGGGAAAGGCCGCAGACTGCCATATGTTGCTTAGAATGATTTGGGAGATTGAAGTGTCTCGCGACCGGTTTCGATGCATTTTTGTCGTCTTTCTCTACGTCACGAAGGTGTTCTCGGAATCGGTCGCCAAGTCGTCTCCCTGTTTCGCCGATGTATAACTTTTTGCAAAGAGTGCAAGTTATACAGTAGATGGCATTGGCTGAGGTACAGGTGAAATGATCAGTGATTTTGATAGATCGCTTGGGTCCCGATATTTTGTCAACGTTGTGAATGAAAGGGCATCTTTTGCATCGTGCGCGAGCGCATTTAAAAGTTCCGGGTTGATCACTAGTTTGGAATGCACTTCTGACTAAAAAGTTACCTATGTTTTTGTCGCGTTTAAATGAAATTAATGGAGGTTGCGAAAAGATTCTACCAGTGTCGTGATCATTTTGAAGTAATTTAAAGTTTTTGAGAATGATGGATTTAACTGCGTGGTTGTGAGGGTGAAATGTGAGGGTGAATGGAATTCTATCGTTGTTTTCTCTCTGTGACGTTTGTAGTGCTGACTGTCGATCAATTTGCTGGGCGCGATGATGGCCCGCTTGAACAACAGAAGCAGGATAGCCGCGTTTGTCGAAGAAATTGCACATTTCCTCTGATTTTAAGGAAAAATCAGAGTCGTCACTACAAAGACGGCGAAGTCTAAGAAACTGAGAATACTGAGGAATGGCATTCTTGACATGTGATGGATGTGAAGATGAATACAACAAATAGCTATGAGAATCTGTGGGTTTGTAGTGCACACTGGTGCATAAACTGTTGCCTTCGATAGAAACTTTGATATCCAGGAATGCTAAGGAAGTATCGGAAATTTCCCAGGTATATTTAAGGGCAGGATGAAACGAATTAACAGCGGTTATAAATTGATTAAGATCTTCTCTGGTAGAAGAGGTAGCGCCGATACAGTCGTCAATGTAGCGACGATAGAGTTCAGGTTTTGGGCCGTTGTATTGATTGAAAAATTGGTGTTCAATGTAGCCTACGAAAAGATTGGCATAGCTGGGTCCCATTTTGGTACCCATGGCCACGCCATTGATTTGTTTGTAATAATTGTTCGCGAATGAAAAACAGTTGAGTGTTAACACTAACTCAGCCAGGCGGAGTAGTGTTTCCGAGCTTGGTTCCTTAACAGTGCGTAAATCAAAAAAATGTTTGAGGGCTAGAAGACCTTCGCCATTTGGGATGACGGTGTAAAGAGATGTAATATCCATAGTGAAAATAAGTTTGTCTTCGCCCAGGAAATTGAAATCGCGAAAAATTTGAAGTGCGTGTTGACTGTCTTTAACGTATGACGGTAAAGATCTGACAATAGGTGCCATAATTTTGTCTAAATAGCTGGAAATGAGTTCGGTAGGGCAACTACAGGCAGAGACGATAGGTCGACCTGGG
>OX393566.1:113600-128929 GCA_947652115.1 Blastomussa wellsi | reverse complement strand
CACTAACCAACAAATTGTCAAGAGCACTATTAACGACCTCATAGTCAAACAAGAATTGCCGGCTACTGCTACCAATCTCATCATTACCACTCCCAGAACCTCGTGTATTTACTTTTTACCTAAAATTCACAAACCTAACAACCCAGGTCGACCTATCGTCTCTGCCTGTAGTTGCCCTACCGAACTCATTTCCAGCTATTTAGACAAAATTATGGCACCTATTGTCAGATCTTTACCGTCATACGTTAAAGACAGTCAACACGCACTTCAAATTTTTCGCGATTTCAATTTCCTGGGCGAAGACAAACTTATTTTCACTATGGATATTACATCTCTTTACACCGTCATCCCAAATGGCGAAGGTCTTCTAGCCCTCAAACATTTTTTTGATTTACGCACTGTTAAGGAACCAAGCTCGGAAACACTACTCCGCCTGGCTGAGTTAGTGTTAACACTCAACTGTTTTTCATTCGCGAACAATTATTACAAACAAATCAATGGCGTGGCCATGGGTACCAAAATGGGACCCAGCTACGCCAATCTTTTCGTAGGCTACATTGAACACCAATTTTTCAATCAATACAACGGCCCAAAACCTGAACTCTATCGTCGCTACATTGACGACTGTATCGGCGCTACCTCTTCTACCAGAGAAGATCTTAATCAATTTATAACCGCTGTTAATTCGTTTCATCCTGCCCTTAAATATACCTGGGAAATTTCCGATACTTCCTTAGCATTCCTGGATATCAAAGTTTCTATCGAAGGCAACAGTTTATGCACCAGTGTGCACTACAAACCCACAGATTCTCATAGCTATTTGTTGTATTCATCTTCACATCCATCACATGTCAAGAATGCCATTCCTCAGTATTCTCAGTTTCTTAGACTTCGCCGTCTTTGTAGTGACGACTCTGATTTTTCCTTAAAATCAGAGGAAATGTGCAATTTCTTCGACAAACGCGGCTATCCTGCTTCTGTTGTTCAAGCGGGCCATCATCGCGCCCAGCAAATTGATCGACAGTCAGCACTACAAACGTCACAGAGAGAAAACAACGATAGAATTCCATTCACCCTCACATTTCACCCTCACAACCACGCAGTTAAATCCATCATTCTCAAAAACTTTAAATTACTTCAAAATGATCACGACACTGGTAGAATCTTTTCGCAACCTCCATTAATTTCATTTAAACGCGACAAAAACATAGGTAACTTTTTAGTCAGAAGTGCATTCCAAACTAGTGATCAACCCGGAACTTTTAAATGCGCTCGCGCACGATGCAAAAGATGCCCTTTCATTCACAACGTTGACAAAATATCGGGACCCAAGCGATCTATCAAAATCACTGATCATTTCACCTGTACCTCAGCCAATGCCATCTACTGTATAACTTGCACTCTTTGCAAAAAGTTATACATCGGCGAAACAGGGAGACGACTTGGCGACCGATTCCGAGAACACCTTCGTGACGTAGAGAAAGACGACAAAAATGCATCGAAACCGGTCGCGAGACACTTCAATCTCCCAAATCATTCTAAGCAACATATGGCAGTCTGCGGCCTTTCCCTTCACCAAGGAAACACGGAAAGCCGTAAAACTCTAGAACAAAAATGTATTTTTCAAATCGGCACTCTTAATCCTCACCTTATCAACGAACGCTTTTCATTCAACTAATTTATTCCGAAGTTTTCACGTTACCAGGCACCAGCCAGTAGCGAAGCTCCATCTTTCTGTATATAAAGACACACGACGCACAATTCCTTGATTCGCTCCGACGAAAGGCTAACGCTCGAAACGTCAGCACTTGAATCTCTTTACGGTGGCCAATTGACATTATCAACCCAGTTGATAAAACCAAATTATATAGTTTTTTAAGATTTTTTAATCCCAGTTGTGATAACTTCCGCGTCACTTAACTCCGGTTTCTGTAGCCTAAAACGGCCCTGGGACAAGAAATTGGCGGAGAAAAATCAGTGAGCTTCGTGGGACTTATACTAATACAATAAAATGTTAATCAACGTTCTCTCTAAAGCGTAAAAAGTGCCAATGTTGACTTTGGAGGCCAGATGTTTCGGGCAAAGCCCTTCATCAGTGGATGTCCCTGGATTTCAGTTAGAAAACTAGCCTGCGCCATGACGGATAAAGGAGTGCGCCCTAGAGTTCATTCCGCGCGGCCGACTGGTTCCCAGTTTGAAGATCAGGCGCAGCTCCTGGTGTTTGCGCCGTTTGTTACCATCGCAGAGCATGATTAATTCCCCGTACTTGGAGGGTATGACAATTCGTGCTGAAATGCTCTGCGACAGGAAAACCCGACAGTTGCCTTTCGATGCTGCGCAGATGCTCGCCGAAGCGTTGCCTTAGTGTACGGCCAGTTTCGCCGACGTAGATGGCAGAGCAGCGGCGACAAGAGATGGCCTACACTAGGCCAGTTGACTGACACGTGAACGCATTCTTGATGGCGAACGAGCATTTGGGTATAGACCCATTTCATAAATGGCTGCCAATTTAAATTCGCCATTAATACTCCTGGGTGAAGAGAGGCACTGTTAGAGTTTGGTGTCTTGCCCGAGAACCCAATACAGTGACCCCAGCCGGTGCTCGAACCCGAACCGTTCTACCCAAAGCTCAGCGTACCAATCGGCCATCGCACCGCCCACGTTCACAAATAATTGCTCTTTCTATTTCCTTCTTTTCCCAGGTTCGAGTATCGTCCCAAGTACAGCCAACATCCTTGTAGTGGCACTGACTGTGGCTTCCATCATTGCGCTTGTTGGAGTTGCCTTCCTCGGTCGGAAAGCGATGAAAGTCGTTAACAATCCGTACAATTATGAACCTGTACTAGTCAATTAACAGTGTTACAGCCCTACTTGTTAGAAATATGCATTCCTGTTTTTATCACAATTTTTAATGTATCAAATGTTTGCCAAAGTAGAGGTTAGTGTGAACTATCGTATGTGCTGTATTAAGATTGCATAAGGAATTGCGTTGAACAGAATCGGGTCCTTTGAAATCAGTTCACAGTATTTAATGATTGTCGACTTAGAGCAATTTTTCTAATGATTATCGTTTTCTTCTCAAACTCATTAATAATTCATCGAGTTAAAGCAAAGAAAATCATAACCGTGAAGGAGGTTTGGTTAAAAAAATTGACGATTTTATTTCTCTGTTTACTCCTTAAGGCCCGTTTACACAGGCAATTTTTGTCGCGCTGAAGTTGCAGCTGCGATATCGTGCGTGTAAACCATCTGCAATTTCAGCGCGATTTTGTTTGAAACTTGATGCAATTTTGTTGCGATTTTTGATTTAAATGTGACAATCATAAATCAGGAGGGACCCCTCGGGACGAAATTTGTCCCAGGCAATTTGATCAAAAATGTCAAACAAATGAAGAAAAGGAGTGGGGCTACAAAGAGAAAAAAGCCTTAATTCAGCTGTGGTAAAAATATACCTGTTTGAATGAGACGTCCTGTGAAGACTACAAGAGGAACAACAAATGCAAAAAAGCTGCCACGACGGAAGAAATCCGCAATGACAAAGGCGCCACATGCACAACGTCAGGGGATTAATGCGAGAAGACGTCTGACACTTCAGACTACAACGTCATCTTCTTCATTGTGTATTAAAGCCAATTAAAACAGAAATTAAAAACACCGTGTCGAAACAAAAGGAAACAAAATATGTGCGCCTGCGCAAAAGCAAAACTGCTGCGCTATTTTACCGTGTTTTGTAGGTTGCATTGAAACTCCAGCGATATCGCGACGATTGCAGCGACAAAATCGCGCTGAAATTGCAGGAAGTTTACACGCGCGATATCGCAGCTGCAACTTCAGCGCGACAAAAATTGCCTGTGTAAACGGGCCTTTAGTTTTTGTTTCGATTGAGAAGATATATCAAACACTCGAGACAGCAGGGTAGTTTACAACTTTTGAAGTAGCTGGCAAAAAAAAATTGGAGGTAGCCGGATGGTGAATAATATTTTCATATATTTGCGCCAGTGTTCTCCCTAGTTTTCAGAACAGCAGCTAAAAGAACTTTTCAAACCGGTAAAGAAATTCCAGTGAATCAAGGCTGTTCTTTAAAGGGATATATTTGCTGTCGCGTACATGAAGTACTGGTTGAAAACTCGGCCGCCTCATTTTGTCTTTGCAGTTCCTTTTCTCGAGGCTCCAAAAACTCAGTATTCACAATGGTGTAGGTAAGGGCTATATTTCTCAAATTTCGTTTAACACGATGCTGGATTTTTGAACACTTATTAAAGAAGACTTTCACAACGAAAGCTGCCTTTATGCGTCCTTCAATTCTACCTGTAACCATCCCCCCGGGCAACCCCCGGGACAAGTCCAGTCTTTTCGGCCCGGGGGTAGGGGATTGTTTTAAGCGGTCTTGTCCGGGACGGGAGTGAGTGAGTAGACGCAAACGCAATTCGCCAGTCGCGATAACAAGTGGCTAAGTCGCGAGAAACAAGGGACTACGCGGTCACTTTCAGAAAAGTGTAGGTCTTGAAAAATGCCAGTTATACATTGGAGCTAATTCTTTTAACCTGAGCAATTTAATTTATTCAGATTAAGTGCAGCATCTGCAAATTTTGGTAGAGTTACATGTAATTTTGAATCTCTATGAAGACTAGGAATTTAGGAACATGAATAGCACAGGAAAATCAAACCATTTTTGGTTTCTGCCAATACATTTTCTGACTGTTTTCTCTGTGTGATTCAAATAGTTTCTTGATACAATTAGATTTTTTTGGCAAAAAACAGATTTTTACATAAAACGTGATAACATTTCATTTCATAACTAACCCGGAACTAACCTATTGCCACGCAATAGCCTTTCTTGCCTGCGTGAGATCAATGTTGAAATCCCCAAGCAGTACAGTCGGAATTGTAGGCCCATTAATACTGAGTTGGTAAGATGATAAGAGCATCGACTAACTGTGAAACAGTAACTGTAGTTGTTCGATAAGTATTTGACAGTTCGCTCTCAATCTCGCTTTCCACGATTGTGGCATTTAAGTCCCAGCGAGAGGGGGACTTGATGTAGTCTTCTTCGAAACTACAAGTCTCCTGACCTTACCCCGGCCAGTCGAGGGCTGAGGGTCGTACAGGCGTGGTCCCCAGCACGGTTCACGGGTGCAAAAGATAACAAATCACGGATCACGGATATTAAAATTTCATTTTCCCCACGAAAATAAGGGAGAAACGTAGTCGTTTATCCTGTTCTTACTTGTCGCAAAGGAGTATTTAAAGAACGAAAATCTAGAAATGCAACTCTAATCATTTGCCCAAAAGTGACAACAAGGAATGTCCATTTGTCACCGGAAATAAATTCTTTCCTTTCCACCGGGAAATTAAATGGACCCAAGGAGTTGGGAATCAGTCGTACAAGTGTTCTCATTTTGTGCTGCCATGTTTTATAGAAGTATTGTTCTTTCACGAGGCTTGGAAAATTCCGCCGGCAGAATTTGAAGCGAGCATTCTACCAGCAGCGAAATTTAAGGCTTGGATTATGAGACTGAATGAGGCATTTTCGAGCTTTTTCAAGAATAATTTGAGCTATTCCAGTGCCTGAACTCCCCTTCCGCGCGCTCTATATAGGGGCCGAGCCTGCTGGATGCGCGGAGGGGAGAATTCAGGCACTGGGCTAAATTTGAGAAGATTAACGGAAAATGATCTCATCATGATGGGCAGAAAAGTTGTAAGAAAACACAGATTTGAAGTGATTGATGTAAAAAAAGTGATATGTCTTGCAAAAAATTATGCCGAAAACTGGAATTCAGGCAACTGAAAACTCGTAAATTATGTTGTATTCAATTAGCGAAATTCATTTCATCTTGCCTTGATGTACACATGCAATATTATTCTTTCAAATTTTACTGATGTAACTAGTATATGCTTTAATTACATATCCAGGATAATCTTTATTATTTCAATTTTTATTTGTCATGAGGTAAAGCTTTTGCAACACTGTATGTATTTATGGCCATGCAAATAAAGCTAACTGTTGTTGTTTTGATGAATATCAAACTTAGTATTAGGGTTTGGGACCACTGAGGCTCAATTCCATGTTTTGCGAAAATGCGCAAGGCTGGGAGGGCCAAAACGTTTTTGAAGCGAGCAGCAAAACCACCGATAACCGCTCTCGGTTAGTTAGTAATTGCCGATTCCTTTATTTCTTTACGAGACGTTACGCCTTTTTATACTGACTGTACGGAAGTTGCACGTGATGTTTTCATAATCTTCATAAATCAGTTCCAGAGGACTAGCGACTCCAAATCACGTGGAATAAAGTGATGTAATCACATCTAGCCTGTGTAGCTGGCGGGATTCGCGGCGAAGTGCTTTTGTTTTTGGAGAGGCCGTCGTCGGGGCGGCAAAGACGTGGAGAGATTGGTGAGGAGTCGAGTTACCTCGTGGGCTTCGCCCGCGAATGCTGAGTGAGCAGCTCGCACCCTCAAACCCAGCCGGCTACTCAGGCTAGAATCCATCAGGAAGTTGAGTAAGTTGGACAAAAATCGAGTACCAGAATAATTTAAATCATATTGCGTTATTTTTTACAGATGTAAGTAATTATTTGTGATAACACCGACAATAACTTCTTAACAGAGCCCGAGAAAATGAATTTTAAAGATCATAAGCTATAGGCAAAATCGTATATGTAGCCATTTTGTAAAATCGTCCTTCATTCTACTGGCTTTGGCAAGTCTCTAAAGCTCGCACCTTTTGTTTTGGAAGAGATGTCTCAAAGAGAATGGATAATTCGCACTGCTATCGTACTGGTGATTTCTCCTTTGGTGTCTTTGATCAAGGATCTTTATCTGTGGAGGCCAATTTCCAGCATATAAAGGGTGAAATGAATTCGTGACTATACTGAAGCAATGCTAAACGAAGTCAAGATTAAAAATATTATTGCAGATAGCAAAAGAAGTATTTTATCCAAGTCTTACGACTGTGCATTACCTCAAACCGAAGATATTCGCCGAAACGTTTTGCCCAAATTTACAGTATGTAGCCACCATACATGAGGTTGGTGCGGGAGAGTTGAAAAAGCTGACCCCCGGTCCACGTACTACCGACTAACGCCCTAGTCTACGGACTAGTCCGTGGACTACCCTGCAGACTACCCTTACGAAAAACAATTTACTTCTGCGGGTTTAAGAAATGCAAGAAACTTACTTAGCTGCTGACGCGATCATTGGAGACACCCGCCATCTTGCTTTTCGATCCAGTCTTCTTTTAGTATCGCCCCATTCTCAACAAAAAAAAGCAAGATGGCGGGTGTTTTGAATGATTGTGTCGGTAGCTAGGTATGTTTCTTGTATGTCTTTAACCACAGAAGTAAATTTGGTTGATTATTAAGGGTAGTCCGTAGGGGTAGTCCTCAGGGTAGTCCACGGACTAGTCCGTAGGGTAGTGTGCGGACTAGGGGGTCAGTGGGTAGTCCGCAGACCGGGGGTCATCATTTTCAACTCTTTCATGCACAGGCAGCCCAAGCTTACTTCATGTAGCCGTCATGACGATTTGACTTACAGACTTTGTATGGGAACTGCACTTCAGTTCTCAAAATGCAAAATACAACCATGAATGCATAAATATACTTCACTTACCACTAAATGGAATTTTTTTTGTTTTTTCCGTGTAATCCGGAGTTAATTTGGGGCCATTTGGAGCTAGCTTTTGAGTTGGGCATTGTTCGGTTAGTCTTCTATAAGAACGAAGTGAAAGGCAGGAGACTCGGGTCAGCAATACTCCGGAGGCGACCCGAAAAATCACTCTCGCATCACAAAAACATAGGCACGCAATGCGTGCGAGAGTTATCTTTATGGACGTATTGGGTATTTGTTTTGGTCAGCAAAGCTAGCCCGTCCAAAACGAACACTCAATGACCAATTTAGTGTTGGGCCTTTTGCTGATGGCGTGTGCATTTTAAGTAAATGAACGCAACGCAAAATACGTTTGACTAGCGAATTCATTCACGACGAAACTTTCCTGTCGACCATGAATAATATATCTGTAAAAACTGCAGTAATCAGTTTAATCAATCACTTTACTGCGCATGTCATTCCATTTTTATCAAACAATTTGACAATCTCGTCCCCAGAGCCCGCTTTTCTTTTGGTCACCATCAAGAAAAGGAGGCTCTGGGGAAGAGATTGACAATTTGACTGGTTTCTTGATGCAACCCCAAACCTGATTGGATTGATGTATGTCACTAATGCGTGGTTCAATTTTCCCTGTAACGATCCCCCCGGGCATTTGCCATATTTTAACTATTTTGCGGTGTATTCGCCACACCCGGGCACACAGAAAAAGACAATTCCCCACCCCCGGGACTCCTCGTCAACCACAAGTACGTCATTTTGTGTACAAATTCGAGATAAAAATACTGATTTCTGTAAAAATAGCAAGAGAAGTACATGAAGAAGTTTTTTCAAGAACTACACTTTTCAAAATTCCACGGTGGAGTCTATTCCCTATGCATTAGTGGGGGAACATATGGAAATGAACTTAATGGCGTTTATTTGGTGATCCGTATCATGCTCTTGATGCCAGGCTATTTCGGAAAAACAACATTTTGATGGGGCCCAAGCCAATGATGAGAAAATCAGCGAACCTTTTTCCAAGTTCCCCACAGGGAGTGTATCAAATATAGTTAAAGAAGGCTTCTCCTTGGAAATGGGGCCCCTCACTAATGGCATATTGAATGCATCCATGTTCACTTTGACAAAGGAAATAATTTGTGGTATACTAAATAGAGTGGAGGAATTCAATAATGGAAAAGAATTTAAGAAAAAGGAAATTGAATTGTTCAGGTTTCTCGGCAACATTCAGTACCCCACAGATGCAGATAACAGTGAAATTTCAGCCATGATTTCCCCTGATTTAGATGGAAATGACTGGAAGCCACTCCATCAAGGTGAACCTGTCTTCTTGACATTTAATGGAGAGACTATACCTTATAAAGGCAACAATGTAGTGTCGCCAGTTTTCATAAACGAAGCTGCATATTTCCGTAACAACATAGCGATGCCAATTACAACAAAAGAAAAGATTGTTGTTCCAGCTCTAAAGCTTAAAGCCGAGTAACCTTACACTGTCAATAATAAGGGCCCCAATTTACATGTATGCCAAAGAGGTACCATCTTCTTCAGGTAGTATACAAAATAGTCACCTCTGTTAGATCTAGACACAATATATGAAAGGGTAAGATTTAGACTTTAGATTTGAAGCATTCCCATATATACTTTTATACCACTTTTATTTGTGAACCAACTTGCCAAAAAATGTTGATCAGGATTTTTTGGGCTGCCCACGGGCCTTTGACTGCGAGGTTTGTCTCCAAGGTGGGGGTTTTGATCAGGAATTTTGACGCGGCCGTCATTTTTAGTAGCTGAGAAGTGGTAGATTTTGATTCTTTTGACAAATTTATATGCTGTCCTGGAGATGGGGAATTTGACTTAGCTTTTCAGAAAATGTCCAAATCCCCACCCGATGCCCGACCCCCCTCCCCTCGGCTTAACATTGGTAGATGCATTAAACACGCTAATTTAATACCCATATAGGAAGTTCAAATCTCAGAAAAAATGATGACTTGTAAAAAGTAAATGATGGCTCAAAGGAATCTAACTGCCACCTGAAGATCAATTGGAAGATTTGCAATCAAAGTGATCTGTTGACTGGTCCTTCATAACGAGCTAGCGAGAAGCCGACAAGAAAGACGACTGTGTAGTATTTATATCCTTCAAGGTGCCCTCTGAGCGTGTCTCCTTTGCAGTCGTCACACAACTTTTCAACTTTCCAATACAGAGTTCCAAAACAAATCAAACTGTCGCAGTGACTTTTGGATGAAAATGCATTCAAATCAATGCAGTTTTGCCAATCGGCTGTTTCCTCGACAAACAAAACTGCATCATTTAAAAAAACGCTCTACTTTTGACACTGTTTTCAAAACTATCCAGTTTCAATAAGTCTCCATTGTAAATGAAAGGCATAACCACATCGAAAGTGATGTAGTTTAAAATAAAACCACATTAAAACAGTGCCTTGTATATTTCTCAGTAAAAGTAGCTTTTCTTGGATGATCCGTGGGATCATTCGGCCGATTGCTTGCTTCTGGAATCCCTCAGTGCCAAAAATTAATTAAGCTTATGTTGAACCTGAAATATTTTAAATCCAACATCCATTCATTCTCTTGTTCATTCCACTCCACATATCCAGACTTCAGAAAAATCAAAATGGATTCATTCTGTTGTTCATTGCACTCCACATATCATCCAGACTTCAGTATAGAAGTGAATGCCCATTGAATCACTCCACATTTCAATATCCAGGCGTTATCTTTTTGAACTGCTTCTGTTTGTGAGTCTTGTTCAACTTACAAATGACACGAAGGACTCCTTTCCTTTTCACAAACCGGCACCCGGGACACATAAGCTTTAGAGCCATTCGTACCTTGTACATTCGCACAGTCATTAGGGTGTATGACAGACCTAATTGGCGAACATTGCTCAAAATTCCCCTTGCTAATGGAAACATGTTCCCAGTGCAATTTATACTTCGAAGACCAAAATGGCGGAAAGGAAAACTCCTTGTCGTTCCTAGTCTCCTACGCAGACGTTATTAGGGGATTGTGTTACACTTGGCGACAAGTGTAACGCAATCGCTAGTTTTAGTGCTCCTGAGCGTGCTGGTCAAACATAAAGTAAATTTCAATTAAAAATGAAAGTTGATTCGATTTTTAATATAGCGCAAGGGATCTTGTCGATATGATCCTTTATCAGTGTAGAGAGACGTGAGCAGCGCGTTTGGAGGTGATCAATAGAAGAGGTCGCTCAATCGTATTTTAATTATATCGCGGCGATGTCACAGAACTAATTAGTATGCCTACTATCCTTATACTGTTCGAGTGTTGTGAGTGTATGAAATTTTTCTTCATTCTTTAAAGAAAAAAGTATGCTAGATAATAATAACGGCGGTGAGGACTCCAGCGCAATTGCCGTTTTTCTGGACCAAAGTGATAAGAGTGTGAGTCAAAGTGGGAATCTTGGAAAACAAGGAGGAACAGATGCAGATAACTCGGGGTAACATTCTTTAGAAATATGTCCTTTTTTGCCCTAACCTACGTTATTATTGCCCTGGTGTTTTCTCTGACAAATAACCGTATTTCCTCACTTGTGTAAAGTAGGTAAAGGTGATCAGTACACTTCAGAGATCTCAAACAAACAAGTGGCGCGGAAATTTGTCCATATAAAAGGTTTAAGTGATAACTTTTCTTCGCTGAAATCTGTGATCAGGCTGTTATATGTCTCACAGGAATCGCAAAAGACTAAAAAGAAACAGCACTTCACTTTCTTCACATTTCTGACAATTCTTATTTTCCCTTATTGCTTTTGTTTATACTTCTTTGTTTATATTTCTTTGGGTCACGTGAGTTAGCTTGGCAACGAGCTCGTTTCTGTTGGTTACCTTGCAGGAAAAAACGGATCACTCTGTCGGTAAACTTGAAGATGTCTCAACCACAGTACAAACTGGCGCGATTTGCGAAATATGGCCCGCCGCCATTAACTCAAGAAGACAAGCTTAAGCATGAGAAAGGATTTGTGCTCGACGCAATAGCGGTTAGTACGCTTTCGGACGACTCGGGGCGCGCAAATCCAAAAATGGCGACTGCCATCCCACCCTACAACGCTCAGAAGGACAGGCATTCGAAAGGATATTTTGAAAAACCTGTTGTGAAAAAGCTTTTGAAAAAGACAGAGCAGGTAAGAATAGCCATTTTAAAAACCGTTTTGATTGTCTAATTTTACAAAGATTCTGTGCACTTGGTTAATTTACTCATTGTCTGGACGTTGAATACAATGGTCGATAAAAATCGATCGCTGACGATAAAAGTCTATACTAATCAATCAACAAAAATCGAAAGTCGAAGACAAGATTTCTTGTGATTATCAACTTTGATCGACTTGTCCGTGTTAGAGTTCGACTTTTCTCGAAATTCAGAAGTATTCGAATGCTAGTCACCTCACCACCAGGGTATCTCGCCACCAACCATCTCGCCACCACCATGCTAAGTCAGTTGTCTCCGCCAAGATCAAGATAAAGTAGATGATGAATTAAATTAAGCCAAATGTTACTACAACTACAAAACAGAGCAGACCGTGTTTTGACTTATTCAAGTTCTGATGCTGGTCACTTGTTTGAACTCCTGGCATGGAAAAGTCTAGCTTCCCAGCAACAAATACAATGAGCCTTAATTAATTAAATTAATATTTTCTGAAGAGGCTCCTGTCACAATGCGTGGTTTTCAGGGAGGTCCTCATTAAAATTTCAAAATTAAAAACTAAAAAACAAATAAAAGTAAAAAACTAATCGCGGATCAACGGATTTATCCTTAAAAAGTACACGGATTGCGGATTTCAGTGAAAAGTTAGGCGGATTTGCAGATTTCGATAATGCAGTGGATCACTGATCAGCTGATAATTTTAGCTCGGATTCCGGACTCTTCATGCCATGAAGTTCGTATTGTGGCCTTGTCGTGTCTTCAGTCTTGGTCTCAATGTTCTTGTTTTTTCCATTTTCTATTACATTAGAATTGCCACAAAAAAAGGCAATGAAACAAAACCAGCTCTTGAAATTTTTTTACCTAAAACAACACATACATGTACTGCCCTTTCAGTGAAACTATTGCAAAGAAAGTTTTCAAGAAATGCGGATGCGGATTTGAACAAAAATAGTGGCGGATTGATGGATTTGTCCGAAAAAATAGCACGGATTGGCGGATTCACGTACCCCTATTCACCCCCCTCCATAAGACTAAAATTATTATAATGAGAAATTGACATCTAAATACTAATAAAATGGAAATAAAATAAAAGAAACTTTAAAATTTAAACCCATTTGACTAAAGACATTTTGAAAGAATCTCTATGGGCAGGGCATTCCACTTTGATAAGGCACCGGCCCATTATACTGTTTGATTTAATACTTCGATTAGTGTCCTTTGAGCAGGTGTTTTGACTATCATGGTAATCCCGACCTCGGATAATCATACTGTTTTTGAATCACCTTAAGTGATCTGGTACCTTCACAGCCTGTGAAGGTAATTCTCGTCCCACAGTCTCTGGGAGAGGCTTCTGGCAGAGTCAAGTCCAGCACTGAGTGTGTTGAGGTGACGCTTTCAAATAATAATGGAGTGATGTCTGGCTCAGAGGGCAGCAGAGACTGTTGACTTTCTAGTGGCGAGTTCGTTGGTTGCAAGGTCGTTTAGTGGTGGCGATATGGTTGGTGACGACATGCCCTGGTGGCGAGGTGACGGGATACTTATTGAAAAGTACCGAAAGATAAAAAGCGATCCAGCAGTGGGGAACAGTACAGTCAATCACTGCGTTACTGGTCGTACATTTTAATATACAATTATCTTTTGGTACCGTATTAGAGAGCTTTAACTTAATGAAATTTCTACTATGCCTAGGTTGTTTTCTTCCCTGTAAAAACAACTTTTCAACAATGTCTCTCCTTTTAATAGAGGCTTTCTGCCCTTATGAGAGGAAAACATGTAAACACAAACTCTTTATTTGTTGCTGCCCCTTGTCATTCGACTCTTTTTGTAACATTTTGTGGGGGGCCTTTTCTTTCTTTTGTGGCTGACTGACCCAAAATCAGGAAACACATTTGACGATATAAACACAAAAAAAAAAAATGAGGGGTGGCCAAACACAAGAATAATTTTGCCAATCATGATCCCCAGACGAATGATTTATCAATTCTTCAAGTTCTGATCTTCTACACTGGAAAAGTTGTTAACTTTAACATGCCTGAAATGAATGCTTCAAGTACTGTCATGTCTGAATGAAATATTATGCTCATTAATTTATGCACCTATCAATGTTAAGCCAGAGGGGTGGGAGAAGGCTGGGCATAGGCGGGGCATTTGAAGTGAGCCAAGATTTTTCAAATACCCTGCCCAAGAGCATTTGTGGATGGCCAAGAGAGTCACTAAAATGTCAAAAAGTCTACTGAAATGGTCAAAAGTCCCCACTGTGGGACAATAACTACTGTATGCTCCCCCACCTATGCCCGGCCTCCCCTCGGGCTCAACATTCATAGGTGCATTAGGTTAATGCACCAGTCAAATTGAAGCTTCATCATCCCCCTCCCTGGGCATACCCCAGGTATTTGACGCCTTTGGAAGAGAATTTAATAATCTTAGTCTTCCCAGGAGTGGGGAATTCGAACGCTAGCCTTGATTCATGTTACGTGGTCCAGTTATTCCATGTGGGTTGATAAATCATGACAGAGGCCGGCATGGCAACTGTAGAGGATTTTTAAAGAAAAGATTGCGGCTTTATTAAAACAAACAGTAATTCAAGTGTTACTATAATAAGGGAATAAAAATGACTTTTTCAGGGAATATTGTTTATTTGCGCCCGCGTAGTGTCATGCGCAAGGGCCGCAAATGATGCTACAAGCTTTATGGGTGCAAATAAACAATGTTTCCGATAAAAGTCATTTTATAATCACATCAGATAAGCTTAACTAACAAATTTAAAAACCAGAGTAAACATTTTCGCATTGGAAATTTTATAACTGTCTTGTACAGGTGAAGTTGCATTGCAGATAGTTACAATGATTCTGAAAAATTAATAACCATCAATGAATAAGAACTCATGGATAATCGTAATATTTAATGAACTTACATTTTCAGAACTTGAACTTCGGTTTAAAATTTCCGCAGTACTTCAGCCAAGCTAATTTTGTGTGATCGTAAGAATCGAGTGAACAATGTCTCGCTTCTCGTAAATACGACAATAAGTTGCTCTCTTTGTTTCTTCATCTTGTGCTTTTGCGTCTAGCCAATCTTCAAGTTTAAATCCAACGTTTTTGTCTACATTCTCCCCATTTATAACCAAAACTGGTTTTTCTTTCTCAAAACTATTTGTTTAGCATGAAGCTTGCACTTGTACTTTGAAGTTTGCTGTTTGCTAATATACGCACCTCGGTGGTTTTCCCACATCAAAAGGCTAAATGTAATCTGATTGCTTGAATTCATTGGATGATGGAGCATGACCCAACCAGCTTTAGCGCCGTTAATGCAAAAGTGTGCAGGCACGCCTGGGTAATTTGCGGCCCGCAGAACAAGCCGGATTTAAATTTGGCCACATATGTTCATAATAATAATAATTTATTAATACTTCTACTGTCTAATCTTGACTATTAAACTAGGTTTCATTCACCTACTCTGTTTTATTCAAGTTATTTACACTTGCTGTGTCCAGTATGTCAGGCAGTGCACTTGATCTTCACATTATAAAATTTGTAGAGACCCTGTT
>OX393566.1:48600-106100 GCA_947652115.1 Blastomussa wellsi | reverse complement strand
ACATGGGGTTTCGTATAACTGCTAAGTTTGACTGACTTCCATAACCACTACTATTACGGCTCAACCTGTTGTAAGGTGCACTATGGTTACTGCAAGTGCTTGTCTCACTGGTCCGACGGAGAGCTTCTTCACAGCCATCAAGTGGGTGTAAGTGCGGTCGTCGGTGAGGCGGTGTCATCCGTTTTGGTACTAGAGGAACACTATAGCCATTGGGGAAATGGGGTATAACCTCTTGAGGTTGAATATTTGTGGTTGGGAAGGGGCTAGCCTGGCTTGATCGGTGACTGCCATAAGAAGACCAACCACTTTCCTGGCTAGATCTTCTACTTGTATCACCAGCAAGGTCTGCAGATAAATGACTGCCTTCACTTGATCGACGTGATGTTTGGCTCATTCGCCGGTGGACATCATTCACCCAAAGTGCTACATCCCTTTTGTGAACATCAATCTTTGGAAGATTGACACTCTGAGCTTGCGGCCTGACCTCAATGGATTGTGCTGTAGTCACAGCACCATTTTCTACAGGTTCCCAATCTCCTTCCAAAATATCTGGAAGATGACTTACAAATGGAGGACTTCTTGGAGATATGCCTAATGTGGATTGGCCTAAACTTCTTGGACTGTCTTGGCTGGATGGAATATCAAGTCCCCCTGGGGTCCTGTCACAGCTTGAAGAAACTGCATCCCCCTCAAAACTGTTACCTACAAACGTTTGGGAGAAACTGCCACCTTGAATCACACTGCCGGCACTGCTTGAACCATCCTGCCCTGGTGACATAGGTTCTTCAACATGATTGCTTATTGGCTGTGAAGCTTGTGTAGTACTGCCAGACATTTTGTTTCCTTGGCTTTTCTCGGGAGATACAGTTCCCTTTTTGTCAGGATTTGACTGTGGTTTCTCTCTGCTGCCTTCTGCTTTCAGCTATTATTAATAAAACAACAGATTTAATACTGGATAAACTAGTTCTTTTCAATAACGCAATCCATGCTTCTAACAAGAAATTAACCTTATTTTAAATTTTTCCTGGGATGGTGCCTTGCATGGGCCTGTTCATGCCCTTCCTTTTGAGTCGTTCACTGTTTTTGTTTTTTTTTTGTTGAAAGAAAACCTTTGAACAGCTTCTTTATTGGGTTTATTCTTGGGAGAGACAGCGAGGGTTCATGCGGTGATCTTAAAAAGTTTAGATTTATTTTTGGACAGAATTGTACTATGTTACCATAATGTCACTCAACTGGTCAACTATGAATTAAGCACCATGATGGTAAGTTGTTTCAGGAAATCTTAAAAGGCCTGTACAATGGCAATTTGAAAAGCACGAGATTAAACTGTGCTGGTATGTATACAGTGGGGCTAACTGAATAAAATTGCTTAAGCATTCAGTATTAACACTCTTCAAAACATACCCTCTTGATTCCCTGTTCTCCATGAACTGTTTTTGTGTGTTTTCTCAGTGAGCTAGGATCTGTATACCTTTTTGGGCAGCCAGGTACTTTACAGACATAAGGTTTCTGAAAGGAATAGGTCAAATCAGTTGCTGGAGTAATTATAATATTACCATGGTGCTCTGCCTTGATAAATGTCCCCTTCACAAAGAAGAATACCTATTGATTCAAAACATTTAATTGTACAAGGCGAATGCAGTTTTGTATGGCCTCTAAGTACTTCTATGATATTTAATATACAGTTAAATATGCATGTGGGTCACTCAGTCACATGGCAGCATGCAATGGGTAGCCCTGTTGGTCATGTTCTGCTGTTATCTTCAGTTGTTATCTTTCCCCACCCGTCCCCTTCCAGTTTCCACAGTTGTCAGTGTGATGGGTACCTGCGTACATGTAGATGCCTTGCATGGGGGCTCATGTTTGGGTTGTGGGAATTGCCAGCCCAGTGAGCAGTACTTGGCCTAGGGGTTGGCTGGCCAGTCTGCACATCCCAGGAACCCATTTTCCATTTAGTAATGCAGTTGTCAGTGTGATGGGTACCTGCGTACATGTAGATGCCGTGCATGGGGGTTCATGTCTGGGTTGTGGGAATTGCCAGCCCAGTGAGCAGTACGTGGCCTAGGGGTTGTCTGGCCAGTCTGCACATCCCAGAAACCCATTTTCCATTTAGTAATGCAGTTGTCAGTGTGATGGGTACCTGCATACCTGTAGATGCCTTGCATGGGGGCTCATGTCTGGGTTGTGGGAATTGCCAGCCCAGTGAGCAGTACGTGGCCTAGGGGTTGGCTGGCCAGTCTGCACATCCCAGGAACCCATTTTCCATTTAGTAATGCAGTTGTTAAACTGTAAAATAATGTAGTGTGCTCTCAGGCAAGTGACCCGAACGACAGCATTAATTAGTAATTATCGTAAGAAACTAGGGGCATTACCACAACCCAAGGAATGAAATGCATGGCACTTTGTAGGTCCCACCAAATGTTTATCATATTGATCAAACAGTCGGCCAGCGTTAGTTATTCATGGAATGAGGAAAACATGAACAAAGACCTTGGGTCTGTAGTTCAAATCTGACCCAGTTAATCTAGTCCAATTTCACTTAAGTTTTCCAGAAAATTAACAAGAGCTTTATCCACCTTACCACTGAGGAGTGTGTCCTGTTTTGGTGTTTGGCTCTGTCTGATGCATTAGAGAATGCCTTATTACACCCTTCCACCTCGCACACATATGGTCGCTCTCCTGTGTGGGACCTGAGATGAGTCTTGAGGTTCTCAAGTCTGGAGTACGCCTTAGTACAGCCATCATACTAGACGGAGGAAGAGCAGAATTTTCACACTGTTTGCAAGATGTATCTTTTCTGGAATGATTCTACTGTCCTTTACAACAAGAGACATTGAGAGCCTTCTTGTCTGTTTGTGGTCAGATTGGGGCATCTTTATTCTACAGGGTAATTGTTCTACATCTAATTTCTCAACAGCTATTCTGCAGGGCAGACAGGTGACAAGAATAAAGAAAGGCATCATCTACAGAAAGTTACGGTACGGGGAAGTTATGGTAGGTAGCTACTCGTACATTTAGCTTGTAATGAGCATGAAACAAAAGGAAAATACTGTAAGGGTAGCTGATAACAGTCAAACCCATTACTTTCCACATGCTAGTTTTACTCTAGCTCTAACCTTTGGAGCTACAGGAGACTAGTGGAAAGCTAGGTGGGGACATTAGGGACCTCTGAACACCGTTAAATGAATAAGCACACACCACATCACCGCAAGAAAAGTTGACAAAACACCATCACCGCAATTTTATTTCAGTAATGACGGTTATTGGCAACAATCAAACCTGAAAAAGTTGTGTGAGTACAAATCTGACTAAACAAAATATTGACCAATCTAGAAATCTCCATTGTCCACAGATGGTTTTCTATTTCACCGCAGAGCGCAGGGCACAAGTGCTAGTGCAGAGTACGAGAGACCTATTTTCTCGTTTACCCACTTATCCCACTTACATTAAATCTCCTGTGCTTTTAGCTCGTCTACAAAGTATAACGAGAATAAGTTCTGACAAAATTCAAACAAGGAAACAAATTGACACCACAAATAATTTTGTTTCACTGAACACTGGGTTTAAAATCAAGAACATCACATACCGTAGGGTTTGAGATCATCACAACACCACAAGCTGGGATTTTAATTTTTCAGCGCAACATCTCATAAAAAATGACCATTACCGCAAACCCCCAATGTCCTCTTAAGCTAGGTCGCTAAATAGATTAGTGACATGTGACCTGCATAAAATGATCTTATAGTGCCAGGATCACTCTGCCACAAAATTCTCATTTGTGATTGATAATTCCATACTAAGATTTTTGAGCTGGGAACTAAAATTGAAAGGGAAATATTGCTACATGTATACCTAACTACAACTGCTGCAGAACCATTGGTAGATTGCAATATGTAGATTGTGTGTAGTGGGGATGGGTGGGTGGTGGGATGTGTATGGATGGTTTTATAGTGCTATTAATTGAAACCCTAAGCTTTAAGTATAACAACTTTTATTAGTCTCTGACTTACGGTGCATTTATGTGGCTTCTCCCCAGTGTGACGGCGCATGTGTACAACCAACATGTATTGGGCTTTAAAGGGTTTCTTTTCTCTGGTGCAGCCGTCCCAGTAACAAGTGAAATCCTTGCGATCCTTTTTTATGTGATCACTATTGACATGTTTAACGAGATCATCCTGTGATTCAAACTGCAACTGACATTCTTTCCAGTGACACATCAAATCATGTTCTTGATCCTGCTCAGCTTGATTTTCATCTCCTTCGTTATCTGAACCTTCTTGCTGTTTAGCAAAGACATGATTGACAATTATTTTGACTGTGAAAAATGTTACCTGCATGTACAAGAATGTCAGCGTGTTTATCTTTATTGTCTGCATACTGCTTTAGTATTAGTACCACAGCTGTATGGACATCCTAGCGCAGTGCAGTACTGATGCTAGGATGGAAGTGAAACTACATATAGCCACCCCAAATGATCCCACACTTGTGGTATCATCTAAGCCTTGCCAGAGTGCTCAAACTAGTAAACCAGTGAGCATATAAAATTAACAGTCCTCCCTTCTGGGGACATAATAAACGAGCATGTTGCCAGCTATTAGGAAAGAACTGCTGCCACAGGAGACCTGTGAAAAAATCTTTTGATACTGAAAACACTGATTCATCAAACTGCATGCCTAAGGCAAGTTATATGCCTATTAGATTAAGCCATCCATTTTAGGGGTTTTGGTTTTGGCTGTCGCTGGAAAATGTTTTAATTAACCTTTGATCCATGATTTCATGTAGGTGTATAATACAATGCCAATTTACTAAAAAAAGTTAAGTTTCACTGTGGACTAATCTTTTTTTTTTCTTGTCTGCCGTGGGATTATTAATCACAATGAGGCAGCAGACAGGCTTTTAAGTCAGATTGGCCAAAAGGTTATCAGTGTTATCTGTCAGCTGAAGGATGATCCCAAGTAGTGGAGACATAACATTTGTTTCTCCTTGCAAATCAGCCCCAGCAATAGTAAACAGCACCGTTGGCTTGATTTCTGCCTCTCTCTTGAGTCTGGTCTTTGTTCACCCCTGGGCTGTGGTTCCCGAACAGCAACTGGTAATTGAGCCTAACAACACCTGACCACTTGCAAAAGTATTGAAAAGCAATTTTTGCAGATTGCAAAGCAATTATTACCCCTTGGATAGCAAGCAATGATGGCTGGTGGAGGGTGTGATGAAATACACCGCTCAATTCAGTGAGAAAAAAACAATTATTGTTGATGAACTTCCCATGTTGTTTTAATTTATGGATTGTCAGTGATTAATCCATTTTTAAATGGATTAAAACTGACTATATAAAAATGGATTCATTACTTACTATAATATTATTGTCCATGTGAATTTAAAACCTGTTTATTTTCTTACTGGCATGGTTAAATAGTTTTGTTTTCCCTTTTTAATGGCGACAGCCAGACCACTGTCCCTCATTTCAGGTGAGTGACCAAAAAAGATCATGAAACAATAGTCGGGATTATTATACATAATAGGCTTATTTGCATTGCATGTGATTTACAGTCTGCATGGTTAGCACAGTATGACATACCAAGTTCAAGCGATTGAGGCCTTGCCAAGAAACTTCAGTAAGGTTAGCCACAAATATTCAAACAATGTCATTAATATTTTAATTCTCTGATCCAGTTCTAAGAGAAATAAAATATGAATGCCTATATATATATTTACTGGATTCCTGCACATACACGTTTTTCAAATATGGGTTGATAACACTTCAAGTACTCAAGACTCCTGGTGATTACTTTTCAGTGCCTCTCCAGCATGCATTTGGCAGAATTTTGGGAGTTCTACATTGTCTTGCATGTGCTCAATCTTAGTAACAGTTGACCTGAATAAACAGTTTAGTGATAGGAATAACATCAAAATAGACCAATTATGATCCTGAACAAGAACATGTATAACACGCATTTCTGTGTTTTGCTTGCACACAATAACCAACACATGTTTATTTTTGATAAATAAATATAGCTTGAATACTAGGAAGTATTCAAAACATACCGGTAATTAAATTACAATCAACTTCCAAAGTTACAATGATTATCTGAAATTTTTTTGAACCTGGTAGGTTCAATAAAATTGGCTGAGGCAAATAGTGAAAGAAGTGAAACATAGAAGAAAGGCCTATTTTACATGCTTTAATATTTAAAATCAGAAGTTAAAAAAGGATTTGTTATATTGCTCCAGTTACTGTAAAGGTTTCAATAACCAAGAGAATTACCAATGCCTGGTAATTGCAGTATGCAGAAATTGATGTCATGCCCATGAAAATTAAACTAAATCTTCAGACCAAAACCCTGAAGATTGCCTGTGTATTGGCCAACAGCTTATCACCCCCATTGCCAGTGGAAAATTTTCCTTATTAAAAACTAGATCATTGGTGTATAATGCAATTAAATGTGGCTAAATATAATTTAGGCGAGGTTAAACTCAAGACAATGCTGGCCAGTGGTCTCATGCGTGAATCCGGGGTGCCCCAAGGCTTTGCAGGGGCTCAGTAATTTTACAGGTCTCGTGTTGAGGTCAAGTCATTTGCTTGCGTTACCTTTCGCTAGCTGGAACAGCGATTGCTTTTGCTCCCGTCCCTCCCATCCCTTGTGGTAAGTATGGGTAGCTTGATTTTTTTTCCACTGAGTTGTTGCTCAGTGTGACGGTGCCTGGTGGTTGCCGCTCACAGGGTTGTCATGGTTACTGTTCGTGCTCGGGGCGGCTACCACAGGAACTTCAGGAACCTTCCCCAAACTCATCTATTGGTGATGAGTTTACCGAGTTTTCATTCATTGTTTTCTTTTCATTGAATTCACGAGTTTTCATTATCATTTATGGTAAATGAACTAATATACCATACTGTACAAATACCATAAGTGTATACGGCAACGAGAAAAGCCAGGAAGCTCAAATATTGCAATTTTGTGAGTTAATTAAGGGACACTGTCACTCCTGATCTATCATATTTTAACTATGGTCTGTGGCTTGCGGTAAACGTGCTTTATTGTCTTGCAATAGAAGTAGAAAGATACTAAAAGTGGTGAGAGCAACCAGAATTTCAGCTTTGATTTCTGGACATCCTGTCCAGAAATCAATTTTGATTAATTGCAATCCACTTCCATCCTTGTAACAAATTTATTCGTGTATTTGGTGGCATTTGACACAATAATATGGAAATTAGAACATAAAAATCTCTATAATCAGGCGTGACAGTGTGCCTTTAATACAATAATTATTATTCCACTTGTGCTTTGATGGGTATGAGATAGTTAGAGCCAGCACCTCATTTGCTATGGTGAACTGAATTCAAATTAAAATCAGCACATGGTAAGTTTACACATTGCCATTCACGTCAATTATAATTCAAGGTAATTAAGGTAAATTTACATAGACAGCAACTGTATTACCTTTACGTCAGAGGTCCCAGGTGAGGTTGTGGAGTCAAGGGGGCAAATTTCCATACTTTCCTCTTTGCAGCTGGCACTTTCTGGCTCTTTAGTATTTGATACTTTAGGTGGTTCAGCACAACTCATGTTTTCATGTGCTTCTTCCTTTGTGCCCTCAGCACCAGTTGTTGAGCTCGGCACTGTGTCCCTTATGGAAGCTGGTGTCGGCAATCGAGGAGGGACGATGGGTGGAGGGGTGATGAATACATTTCTGGCAATGGGATAACGAGCTGTCTGTCGAGAACCAGGAGAGGTACAAAATCCAATCGGGCTCAAATGACCAAAGGACCCAGCTGAAGACATCCTTGTTGGCCCAAGATACCCTGACAAGGAATCTGGTGACCCCCTTATCAGTGCATTCAGATCAATTGATTCAACAGATGATGGGGTATTGGAAAGTGCACGCTTTCTACTCATTCTTGCTGACAGCCTTGGGCTTGGAAAGTTGGAATGTGGAAGATCAATAACTGTTGACCTCAAAGATGTTGCAGTTGAAGGTGGTCCTCCGTACTCAGATCCTGGATTTCTGTGCAGAGTTGCCAAATAATCCGATGGTATAACAGGTTTGACAAAAGGCTGATATCCAGGTGGCCATTCTGCTTTGGGACGGGCAATTTCAGAGTCAGTGTGCCTTCTCTCACGTGAAATGGGCATTGGAGGGGCAACTCCATGAATTGGTGGTGGATGTGAATAAAATCCATCTGGATGGTGGTATTGATAGGTGCGGTAGGGCGAATGGGAATGAGGCACTGGGGATAAATGATGTGGAAGGACAGGGCTGGGTGGATTTTGCCAATGTGGTGTCCGTCCAGGATAATAGTGGTTTGTGTGTGGTGGCCCTGGTATGGATGGTGGTGGAGGGTGAGGAGGTGGGTAGTGCAATTCATAAGGGTAGTATTCATGGTATGGTGTTGAATGATAGGAGTGGTTAGTACCCCATGAAGATGCATGTCTGTATGCATACCCATGTGGTCTTCTGCTCTCAATGGAAGCTGTCCTATTATTTGATGGCTTCCTGTGGTTCATTTCAAAGGGTGTTTGGGTTTCCTGATCATGAGCGCGATTCACGGGAGATATCTCCGGTTTTGAATCATCCATGCTTCTTCACACTCAGTCCAAACAGCTTGCTAAAGATGCGTCGTGATTTTGATAATAACAAATTTTCTGATTTTAAGTCGATTTTAATCGGGTTCTGTTTGAAATGAGAATGTGGTGCGTGCGTTTCCGCCGCTGGATGACCCGCTTCAGACTGAGTCACGATGTCGACAGTGGCGCTCGGACCAAACCTGAACTTTCCATCACGAAATAAAACGCATGAAATCCAATGTTGCCGTGTAACTGTTAATTTTCTTGCGCGAAAAATGTAGAGCTGCTGTCCACCTCGGCCTGGCAACTGTACAACCACGCTCAAGTCATGTTAACTGTTGATTGCTGAACAGTTCAAACGTATCTGAAACGTACACAGGTAGTTGTGTTAGAGCAAACCTGTTCTTACTTACATGTTTGTTAAGAGTGGGAGTAGAATTTCTCCACGGCCGCGGCAAGAAACGCTCTTTACAGAACAACGAAACAACGCGAACACTCACCTTGAAAGACACTGACCGCTTCTATAAATACTTGGCGGGCAAATAAATACCAACGCACCGCGTAGCGAAAATAATATTCTGCGAATCAGCTTTAAAGAGGTAGAATTAGCGAAGCTATAAAAGTTGGTATACAAAAACCGCTCTTGTGCGCGGTGAAATTCTAAAGGTCACATAGAAACAAGAGGGAATATAAATTCTCTGAATGCATTCCCAACGATTTAGAAACACTGGTATCACTTTTCGTTGACCGCAGGAGAGCATCGTCACAGGAGGAAATCAGGTTTTTTGCACGAGAAAGACAGTATTGACAGGCTTTCATATCATCTTATTGGTTTTTTAACTAATACAAAGGCCATTCATACAGAGCTTGGCCAATCGGTTCGGCTGAATTCCGCAACATGAAACCCCTCAGGGCCACAGTGATGTATGTCTCGGAGCTATTTGATCCGGGCCAATTTAATACGTCCTCAAGTTTACAGATAAGAACGAAATCAACAAGATGTTTATTACAGTAAACACGGCTGCCAAAAAGCGAACATTTGTGTCGTTTTCGTTCGGAAGATGCGGAATTTCGTTTCGTAAAAGTATTTTTCTTTTTCATTGCGTTTTCTTGTTTGAAATACGTCCTCCCCTGGCTCAGGATAGAATATTCTGTGTCACTTAGAAAAGTATCGAAAATGTCAGCTGTTGCTTCAAATTACGAAAGGCAACAATTTTGTGCCTTGCCGGTTTAAAATAATTCCATATAGCTTATTCGGATCGGATCTTTAAGTGAGCGAAACCCAAATACTCTCAAGATTAAAGATTGTTGATTCTTGGAGATTCCTAAACAACAAGACAGTGCGTGTTTCCGTTCCGATTACGTGGCAGAGTTTCATCTCGCCTTTAAAATTGTTTCGGTCTCTGAAGAAACGTTTTCAACACTAAATTTGTAAAGCGTTTTCCCAGGAACTTCAGGCAACCAATTCGTTGCTAATATAACAAATACAGCAAATTTTATTTTAGTCTTGGTTTTGGCTCTCAGTGGTTCTGATGATCAAATATCAAAGATGATCCCGCAAATCTGAAGTCAGCTGGCCACTTGAAATCAATAGATGCACTTCCTACAAAACTTCCTGTTGTACATGTATGAGGATTAATTTGAAGATGATGTCGTTCGTTTCTGATGTTTGCCAGAGATAAAGCCGCAAAGGTGTTCCACAAGAAGTCAGTGAAAAACGTTGTAAAGAAAATAGCCACGATAGTGGTATCACAAGGTCACGAAAAGTGACGGACAGGTATGTGTGAAAAAACGTCGGCAAGGTGAAGTCGAAACTCACTCTACAACTGTTCAAAGGAAGAGTTGGAGATTGGATGTTACTGAAATGGGGAATGGGAAATGGGAAATTGAAATGGGAAATTGAAAATGGTAAAGGAAAAAACTAGGGTCATGTATGTGTCACCAAGTATCACATTCGTGTTTCGACAGGAAAAGACGCAGAAAAAACCTGTAAACAGCCACAAAAAACAAAAAATGCTGTCATCGTTGCCATGGTAACGCGAACCCAGATTTGAAGCGCTTGTAAACAAACCATTTATTTACAGGGAAATACCCAAAAAATCGAACAAAAACACTTTCCAATGTTTATTTAAATAGGTAAAGTTGCCGATTTTAAGGAAAAACTAAAAACGAATTTTTCAGCAAAATTCAGGTGAAGCCCCACCTTAACTGTAAATGAGACATGAAATTCTTTCGCTAATGTGTGATCAGATTTGCATATACCTTTAAAGAACTATAGATTAAAAAGAATTTCAGATTTTTCTCTTGATCGTACGCGGATCGAAGAATAATGCAGGAGTCACTTAAAAGCCACCTTAAATTTTCGAAAAGTTGAGGTGGCTCTGAACCCCCTCCACATAATTTCTTTAAACTTTGCAAAAAGTTGCATCTTCTCATGCTTATCAAAATTCGATAATAAAAAGTGGGTCACCGAGCTCGTTTTTGAGTTATTAGCAGTTTAAGCTTAAATTAAGGGTGTTTTTAGTAGGTCGCAATGTTTCTATGGTAACCTATCATGTCACGAAAATGATAACAACGTGTTCACCAATGATTGGGCAGTTTTTGATACCATGATTGTAGCATCAACTGATAAAGAGTGGTGACACAAATAATAGAAATTTCATACCGGCTGGGTCGTCGCCCGGGTTAACAAGGGCCCCAGGACAGCCTTTGTGCGGTACATACAAAGGTTGTTCTGCAGCGCAAAATGTACCAACATGTCCTACTGTATCTGTAAAGAAATGCGGTAGACAGCGATGTGCTACTTGCGCAGTAATTCAAACGTCTCGGTTTTTCAGAAGTTTCTTAACTAACCGTCGATATACAGTTATAAGCGACCGCGACCTCTCTTGCTCCAGAACTAATGTTATATATCTCATAAGCTGTGTTAAATGCGACCATCAGTACGTTGGTGAAACTAAACGGAAAATTAGTGAACGCCTTTCTGGCCATCGTTCATCTATCAAGAAACATGCGAATACATTTATTGCAAGACACTTCAATTTGCCTGGTCATTCAATAGAAGACATCATCATACAACCTATTGAGCATATCAGACAGAGGCCTGGTGAGACCGACAAGGATGTTACCATTAGACGCTGAACGCTTTTGGATGCTAGAGCTCGCCACTGTATATCCCTATGGACTTAACGATCGATTACAGCATGTTGGAAACATTTCCAGTGCCAACGTTCGTTGCAACACCAGTGTGTTTAACCTCTTTAATCGTCATAAACGTCGTAAACGAAGCCATGGACGACGACGTAACACGAGACGAATCGCAGAGATTACCCTGGAACAACTTCGTAATTTGTACGACAATGGTCATGGTGGTCTACATCGTCACCTCACAACTCTGCATAGCACTCGTTTGCCAAATTTACATAAGCTGTATAATGACTGTCAAATATTAAGATAGGCTCATGGAGATCAACGTTTCAGGACAATTGTTTTTGATGTTTGCAGGAAAAGGCTATTTTACCCAGTACGCACTGGTTGTAACTCTAACACTAGACCTCGAAGGCGTTTTGTCAAAATCTATTTTCACAATAAAGGAATAGATAAGGAAAATTTAACAAATATTTTTGATAACAAACTAGTTTAATCTAAAGTACCCATTTATTTTCAGGAGCAGGATCCCCCACTAATAAGTTATCGATACACCAGAAACATTTCTAGAAGTGTGTTTAATTATAATCAAACACTACAGAACATTGATTTAAATGATTTTAATACTACAACTTCATCGTGCGACTGCGAATCTTCCGCCTTTCGTTACGAACCTCATGGCCATGTTATAACCGGTGACCTGCGTATTGTTCAGAACAGAAGACTTAGACGTCTACTCGATAAGGGACCGAAATACAGAGAGCAGAGTACAATCGATTGGAACCTTAACAAGAAGATCTTAACAACGGCTGATTACACCAAGAAATGGAGTAAACGAGAAGGTGCCCACGTGCCAGTATTGGAGGACTGGTCCGAGACAGTAAAACTCATCATCAATAAGAGAATCAACACCTTACAGCGTCGCAAATTTTCTGGTAGTCCTAAAGTCTTAGAAGACAGTCACGTCAAGGCGTATTTGAATGAGCTACACGAAAAGTACGTTCTAGTCCCTGTTGATAAAGCTGGAAACAACATCATTTTTGTTTGCAAGTATTGTTACGTGCAAACTCTAATGGAAGAACTTGGAATTAATTCTAGCACTACCATCGACTCTACATATGAAGCTCAAGACGTCACAGCTGATGAAGTTATACGGAACCACACAGCAACTTTAGACGACTTATTCAACATCACATTACATCAGAAGGAGAAAAATTTGCCTCAAATGTATTGGATACCTAAGCTTCACACAACACCATACAAAGCACGATTTATTGCAGGATCAAGTTCTTGTACCACTACTTAACTATCTAAATTAATTACTAATTGCCTCAAACTAGTTAAAAATCATTGTCATGCTTATTGTAAAACTATTCTACAAAGGACAGGTATTAACAGCATGTGATTATCAACAACTCACTGGATGTACTTTGCACTTTGCAAGGCAAACAACTTTCGCTAAACAAGTTAAGCACTTGGGACTTTTCAACTCTATATACAAGCCTACCGTACGCCAAACTTAAACTTCAACTGCATGATCTACTGGAAATAGAGGAAAGAGGAAAGAGGAGGAAAGAGGAAAGAGTTTCATTGCAACCAATAACTACCACACTTTCTGGACGAATGATAAGAAGTCGTCGAAATACAGTTACTTTTCTTGTAGAGAACTTTGCTGTGCTATTGACTTTCTTATCGACAACATCTACGTCCGTTTCGGAAACTCAGTTTTTCCGCAAGTTATTGGTGTACCGATGGGCGCTAACAGTGCGCCTTTATTGGCTGATCTCTTTCTCCATACTTTCGAGTACGACCTCATGCTAAAAACTATGAAACAAGACATGTCAAAGGCCGCAACATTCAGCAATACCTTTCGCTATATCGACGATTTATTCAGCGTCAACAATGCGAATTTTGGAAATTGTATCCACGAAATTTACCCGTCAGAACTGGAACTGAAAAACACTACCGTGGCTTCAAATGAAGTGTGTTATCTTGACATTAAGATCATTCAGGGAGACGACAACACACCTTGTCGTATAAGTGTCTACGACAAGAGAGATGACTTGTCATTCCGGATTGTAAACTTTCCTCATATGGACAGCAACACCCCAGCCAATCCGGCCTGTGGTGTTTGCATATCTCAATTGGTGCGATATGCTAGAATTTGCTCATCAAAATTGGACTTTATAGACAGACTTCGTAGTCTTTCTTCACGTCTTGATCACCAAGGCTTCAACACTATTGCGCTTCTCAAATCGTTTAATAAATTCTTCAAGCGCCACGGTGAAATCATTCGCGTTAAATATGACATTACACTTCGGGAATTGAGATCAGCGGTTTGTGATTGAGAACCAACAACGTATCCTTTGCTTGTTTGTAATTGTTACGCGTTCGTTTATACCATGAGGATTAAGAGTGCCGATTTGAAAAATAAATGTTTGTTCTAGAGTTTTGCGACTTTCCGTGCTTCCTTGGTGAAGGGAAAGGCCGCAGACTGCCAATGTTGCTTAGAATGATTTGGGAGATTGAAGTGTCTCGCGACCGGTTTCGATGCGTTTTTGTCGTCTTTCTCTGCGTCCCGAAGGTGTTCTCGGAATCGGTCGCCTAGTCGTCTGCCTGTTTCGCCGATGTATAACTTTTTGCAAAGTGTGCAAGTTATGCAGTAGATGACATTGGCTGAGGTACAGGTGAAATGATCAGTGATCTTGATAGATCGCTTGGGTCCCGATATTTTATCAACGTTGTGAATGCATCGTGCGCGAGCGCATTTAAAAGTTCCGGGTTGATCACTTGTTTGGAATGCACTTCTGACTAAAAAGTTACCTATGTCGTGTTTGAATGAAATTAATGGAGGTTGCGAAAAGATTCTACCAGTGTCGGGATCATTTTGAAGTAATTTAAAGTTTTTGAGAATGATGGATTTTACTGTGTGGTTGTGAGGGTGAAATGTGAGGGTGAATGGAATTCTATCGTTGTTTTCTCTCAAAAGTCGCAAAACTCTAGAACAAAAATTTATTTTTCAGATAGGCACTCTTAATCCTCACGGTATCAACGAACGCTTTTCATTCAACTAATTCATTCCGAAGTTTTCACGTTACCAGTCACCAACCAATAGCGAAGCTCCATTTTTCTGTATATAAACAACACACGACTCACAATTCCTCGATTCGCTCCGACGAAGGGCTAACGCTCGAAACGTTAGCTCTCCAATCTCACATTATCAACCCAGTTGATAAAACCAAATTGCATTTTCCAATATAAAGTCGAGAAAAATTGAATCAGTGTCTGTATTCGATCGAAACAAATGCGAGCAAACTGAGCCACTGGGGAAGGCTTACTGTAAGTTGTTTAACAGCACTGATGATCTGATTTAACTGAACCAGGCCATCCGTTTTAAAACTGCTTGGAACTCACCCACCTTGATGCATTCCCTTTTAATTTTAAGCTGCAAAGACGTTTTATTTGATAAAAACAAAAGAGAACTTCGAAGTTTGTATTTCGTGCGCGCATTAGTAAAACTTCAGCATTCGATCCGCTTACTGCGATGAGAAAATAAATCTTTGCACTCTTTTTTTAAAGAAAATCTTCTATAGTTCTTCAAAGTCTGCACAATAATACCCCACATTACATGTAACAAAATATTTCAGTTCTTATTTATAATTGACAATAAAAAATTGTCATTGCAAATTTCCCATGTTCAGTTTTCCCATTCCCTATTCCCTATTCCCGTTTTAGAGCCTGATTACATGAGCCTGGCTGGCACGATTTGCCGGTATGGTTTGCTTTGTCGGCTAACCGGGCTGTCCCGGTTGTCGTGTAATCGCGAAGTTGGGCGTTTACACAAATGTAATTGATCTCATTTCCAGCAGACAGCGATAAGTTGAACAGTGGCTGCGCGGAAGCGCATTGACAACTTAAAAATAAACTTCACGAAGGCCTTAACTTCGCTTTTCAAAATCTCAGCCATGGGTTTATTCTTGAAATATTCTTAAAATTTTGCAAATTTCAGCTTCGAAGTTCTATAAAAAAGAGTGTATAGAGATTATGCCATGGAAAATGCGCACGAACGATTTTAATAAAAATTGTTCAAGCACTTTCCATCTTTTTATAGATCTGTGAAGTTCGACTATCAAAAAATTCGCGTAACCTGTTGCGCTAGAGGCCGCCATGCGGAAAGTATTTAAAATAAAGAAATTCGCCGGCACGCTTTTGTTCCATATCTATCAGTGAATGTTCTGACCAAATTTCATGGAAACCCGTCAAATCTGCATACCCTATTAATTCGCTGGATCGTCAGTCGGTCATTTCGGAGTTGACGGCCTCTGTCGCCTTTGGAAAGCAAAAGCCATAATTTTATCGCATTCTGCATTTTATAACCTTTCTGTTGATATATAGTTTGTGGGGGTTTCCTTGATATGAAAACAGCGGGCGTACGAATTTTTTTCTGGAGGACACTCACGAAGGTTTGAAGCAACCTTAAAGAATCTGACCCACCATTTTTGGGGTCCCCGAAAAAGCGAGTTTTAGCGACCGACATATTTTATCTGTTTCCAGCGACGTTGAATGCTTCAAGCAGATGACATCTTTGCGAAAATATAGTCCTCGCTAAATTTTCTCCCTTTGGGGTTCGTTATTTTTTGTACAATCGCTTTTTGTGATAGCAATAATAATAGAGGCGCGTGATGCAAAGTGGGTGGGTGAGGCTTTTTAATTAAATACCCTGACGGTAAAAATATTTTCTCTGGACTAACACAAGCAGAAAGACAAACCACAACTTGCACGGAAAACTAAGAACAACTGGGACCCAGCAACCAACCCATTAGCTGGTGACATGTTCTTCAACTTGACAATTTAATAAATTAATATATAATTACGGGCCTCGCTCTGTACTATATACAATAAAATGCCCACTAATATTGAAAGTCGCCATAAAATCAGTACTTTTACTAAATAAATGTTATTTAAAAAATTGTATTTCAGAACGAAGCTCTTTCCCTGCCATTAATTTACATTTTCTCAGCGGTTATTATTAGCATGGTATTTACATTCAATTTGGTAAACATTTAATTAAAATGGCTCTAAAAATGACAATTTTAAATGCAATAACATTTTGTAAGAAAAAACAACAGGAAAAAACAATATACAACTAGCAACTCAAGCATTCTTACTATTTTCCTAAAACTCTTTCTTCTGGTAACGTTCTATGATCATAATCCGTTTGTATTTACCTATTCAATTTTGCCTTGAAGCATTTGCAGAATATTAAAATCTTTTGTCTCGTGTAGGTATATCCATCAGTTGAGACAAAGATCTAAAGGTGCTTACACACGAGGGGACGTGTCGCCGCTACATTTTCATGTTAGAGTGTTTTCACATGACATCAGGGCTGAAATGTTATTAAAATATCATCTTTTGTTTCAGCAATCCAATATGGCCGCTTGTCACGTGAGTGAAAATACTCTACACTAGAGATTTATAGTAGAGACGGATCATCCGTCTAGAAAAATAGGGGAAGAACTTTGGGACGAACTATCGGTGTCTTACAGTTCGTTAGACGGATTAGCTACGATAGTTCGGGTGTCAAGACGAACTACCGCGATACGTTGTCTGGGCGGATGACCCGTCTGTTTGCGCGTATTTGTACACAGTCGAATTATCGGACAGATTACCGTTCTCCGCCCAAATTCATCCCAGACGAATGATCCGTCTCTAGTATAAATCGGGCCATTATGTCGCTGCTTCATGTCCCCGCTGAACGTCCCTGTTACATTTTCCCTACGTGTGAACAACATGACTTTGTCTGCTACATGTCAGAAAGCCGTTTAGCACAAAAGGTCGCTGGGTAGCCGACACACTGAGGATTATGACACCTAACTGTTTTTAATTATTAACTTTTATGAAAAAGCCTTTTCTAGATATTAAACTCGCGTAGGTTTCAAGATTTTGATTTCATTTTTCTTTTTCGCCGAAAGTGGCCCTCTGAAGGTATTGTGTAACCTTAATGTAGCGACTTGCTTGTTCCTTTTTGATACCCGGAGGGAGAAGGGAGGGGCAAAAAAAAAACAAATATCCTAGACACTCCAGTGGGGAATAGTCCATTTTACAGTTCTGTGAAATGTAACCAGGTCTCTGTATGAAAGCGAGGCTCAGAGTGACCTTGTCATGATAAAAACCAGAAACTATTTAGCATAACAACAAAAAGATTTACATATCAAAAGCAAGAGGGTTTGTATCTAAGCAAGGTCACCTTCAGCCTCATTTCCACTCAAAGGCTTGGTTACTTAGCACAGAACTGTAAATTGGCCAGTTGGGGCAAAAGGTTCGGGAGCGCAAAGAGGCGAAAAAATTCAGAAAGCCGACTGCGTTCTCGGAAGAACTTATCCCGTGCTCGTCCATTTGTATAACCCACTAAGGAACCTACTCGAAGACTAAGAGTAACCGGAATCAGCCATGTACGAGGTTTATGTCTGTTTGATAGATAAGTAGAGCTTAAATTTAAAATTGAAACTATAACACTACACAGCAACGGCACATCCTCTGTCTTCCACCACCAACACTCGGGGGAGGAGTGACAGGGGCGAAGTATGCGTGTACTTTGAGGTCCGGCAGATGAGCCTATATGAGGAAAACAACCAAATGTATAATTTCTTGTCACCTTCGTTGCTTTACAGAATGGTGCTTAACATTAATTCGCTCAAAAAAAAAACAGCTGAAGTGTATAATGGAAAGGTCGAGCAAAGGGCTTCAGCTGACCAACCAAACGGGATATTTCTTATCTATATAATTCTTTTCAACAAAAGCAGTCGCGTGAAAACAGAAGAATGTGCAAATGGTGTGTTGATGTTTTGGAAGTAATGATACGGATTATTTTAGTGTTCTTTTCCAACTGCGAGAAAAGCAGAACCTCTGGACCTAATCCGCAACTTTCAAAATTATTTTCTGGAATTACCCAAACCATTTTATTTCAAGAGAAATCTCAAGATATTAGAAATTCAGACCACACAACGTGTTAAAGGGGCTAATTCAGCCCTGACCAACTGGTCATTGAATAACTCAAACATCACAAAAACGGCTAAACTTATGTACCCTGGGTGTCAGAGGGTTTTTTTTGTGGCGAAGCCGCTACCAGTGAGCGAAACGATCGCGGCTTCGCCAGATGGGGCTGGATGCTGACTCGTCCCCAGTCGTCTCCTATAAGAAAACTAGTGAGACAATCTCAGATAGTGCAGAGCGTTGTCTACAACTGAACATGTAAAGGCAATGGCAAACGATCGAGGACACATTGTTGCTCTTTTCGAGGAAACTGGGAAACATGTTTTGCAATGACAAAATGTTTCTGAAACAAAAAACAGAAACCTTTTTTGTCCGCAACGGCCTTTATGATGGTCATCTACATAGGTGACAGTACGCCTACTCCCAGCCTGTCTTGCCGTTGGTTATAATTATAGTATTTGCTTGCCAAATATGAGTAGACAGAAACTTCGATTAATTTGAGATGTTTCCTTTTTTTTCAAGACCGGAGATAACTGGCAGAACGTTAAAGTGCTACTATGATGAAATTTGGATGTCTCCAAACTAAGCCATTTTAAAGCATTAAACAGTAGTCTGCATGAGAAGAAAATTGCCTTTTTTTTAAATATCTGTTTTCGTTACAGAGATGTTCAAGTTTTTAAAATATGCAAATTAGCTAAGTGATGACATAGACTCAACCAAATTTTAATCAAGTAAATGAAGTAAAAATTATGTTACCATGGCAACACGCTGGGTCCCAGACCTCCCCAATGCTAAAGGCTATTGTGGCCATTTTTGGCCGTCAATTTTGATACTTCTCAGTGACTCCGGATCTACATGATTTCGCAAGCATATTTGTGTTAGGTGGGTTCGTTACAACCATAGGTGTATCGCTTGGAGAACTATTACTGTGCCAAGTTTCAACTGTCTCTGTAGAAACCTGATATAGCCCTATTTTCTCACTTGATACAAAGTTGTGTTGAGTAGATGACGTCAAGAGTCTCCTAATTTGCATATTTTACCAATTTTTAAACTTGAATATCTCTGGAAGTACTACAGATGTTTGAAAACGGAAAACGGCATTTTGAATTTCACATGAAGCAGTGCACGTTTCAAAAAGCAAGGTGTAAAACTTTGATCACAGTAGCACTTTAAATATCTCATGAAAAAATTCTAGGAAAAAAATTCTAGGAACTGTTAAGATAGTACCACAAGGAGGGTATGGTGTTTTCTGAAACATATATACATTTTGATGTTCAAGGAGCAGTAGTACAGATACCAGCGTTTTACGTGGTACAGTAGACACATTAGCGTTTTATAGCCTTAGCGGTTTAGAAGACGACAGCCCATAACACATCATCCAAACAGCTCACTTTCAAAATCACGTGACATTTTTGGTTGCCACGGACTAAAAGTAGCGAAGGCTCGCATTGGAAGGACAATTCAAAATTGCGGCTTTCGTGGTGAATGAATTCTACCTTGTCTTCTAATTATACCTGCTGTGTTCCGCTGCCCAATAGCTATTCATTTAGCGTTTTATCGCATTCCTAAAGATAAGTCTCTTCAAAAGGGATAAATAAGATTAATGCGCAACAAAACATTGAAACTGGAATCGTCTCATACACGAATTTAAAGGTGGAAAGAAAAACCATCTCAGGGAATTGCCGACAATATTTCCGGAGTAAACCAGATTATAAAGCTAGAAAACTACCTACAAGGAAAGAATTGTCCTTCCAATATGGGCCCGCAATACAATTGGACGTGATAAAATTTAAAAACCACGTGATTTTGAAAGTAAGCAAAAGTGCACACTGCACTAACAACAAGTCGCGATGGGTGATGGGAAGGAGGAAAGACGGGAGAGGCAGATCCTGTTTCCAAGATGGCGGAAGGAGTAATGGCGGCGTTATAGGCACTATTGAAAGAGAACGCTTTCTGGCGCTTTACGATGCCACAAAGTGCACTTTGGTAATATATCTAACATACCGGACATTTTTGTTTATTTGTCCGTCAGAAAAAGAGAAAGTCAAACTTTAACTTAAAAAATAATGACTGACGGTTTGCTGTTGGGTGAAGGGGTCAAACGGCGAAATCCGTTTTCTGTTGTTACTCTTGTTATCAAACCTGAAAATGCCTTGTTCAGTCCATGGGCCTCGTTCACGTGGCGGCCATATTGGCCATAGACAATAGACTTCGTACTCCGAGCCTCGAGTTGAAAAGTTTGGGAACGAGCTTCAGTCAACCCAAGGCCATAAGCGTGGGCGCTAGAGGATTCGAGAATTACGACAACATTTCGCCTGATCGAAGATCTACCTGACTCTTGAATCATATCCCTACAATCATGTTTCAACATATCGTCGAAAGGTCGCAAGCTTTGTCGGCCCAATTTATTCTGAAAAAGAGCTGCTCAGCTTTTTCATGGAATAAAACACGGGAATAAATCCGAATAAATCGTCGTGGCATGATTGTGCTGTAATTTCTAAACTCACTCGGGGAGAATTTTATCGACTCACAAGCGGTAATATATAGATTTAGACAAGCCTAAAAGCGGAGCACCGGGTCTTTTCTGGTTCTTAGTGATTTCTGAAATTGCGTTCATTAAAATTACTAGCGTGCGCAACGCTAAGAGTAATTAAAAACGTCAACTCCAGTTGCAAATTTCCGCTGAGAAGGACTATAAAAATTAAACACAGGCACGCAATGCGTGCGAGAGTTATTTTTTTTCAGTTTTGATATGGACGTATTGGGTATTTTTCTTTTGGTCAGCAAAACTAGCCCGTCCAAAACGAACGCTGACGGCGTGTGCATTTTAAGTAAATGAACGCAACGACGAAACTTTCCTGTCGACCATGAATAATATATCTGTAAAAACTGCAGTAATCAGTTTAATCAATCACTTTACTGCGCATGTCATTCCATTTTTATAAAACAATTTGACAATCTCGTCCCCAGAGCCCGCTTTTCTTTTGGTCACCATCAAGAAAAACGGGCTCTGGGGACGAGATTGGCAATTTGACTGGTTTCTTGATGCAACCCCAAACCCGATTGGTGTGATGTACGTCACTAATGCCTGGTTCAATTTTCCCTGTAACCAATCCCCCCGGGCACACACCCGGGCATTTGCCATATTTTAATTATTTTGCGGTGTATTCCCCATCCCCGGGCACACAGAAAAAAGGCAATTCCCCACTCCCGGGAGTCCTCGTCGACCACAAGTACATCATTTTGTGTACAAATTCGAGATAAAAATACTGATTTCTGTAAAAATAGCAAAAGAAGTACATAAAGAAGTTTTTTCAAGAATTAAACTTTTCTGAATGCGACCGGAAAGTCCCTGGTACCTCGCGACTTAGCCACTTGTTATCGCGACGTCGTCCTTAATAAAGGTATAACGGCCGACTTGCAATTGTTGCACGTCTACTGATGAATTTGAACGCTTTTCTAGACTGTATATATATCATAAATAACTGAGACCACATATACAGCATACGAAATCATGAAGACTACATTTATTTTTATAAAGAAAACTGAAGGAGAAATCTAACCCGTACGTCTCGCCACTTTCTCGAAAGAATAGGAAAGGAGCCACAAATCTTTAGAAAATATCAATGCTTTTAAACTCTCTTCTTTAACAGTACTCATTACTACACGGCATTACAATGTTGTGAAGACATACCCACCTACCGCTTGTTGTGACTAAATGCCAATTCTAATTAACAAAGCTATTTGTATCTGAAAATGAAAAAAATCTGAGACTCCAGGACAGTACAGAATGCGACACCAAACGTGATTCCTAGCCTTTTCTTGACAGCGGTAACACGATGCTTTTGTTTATTTGTATTATCAATAAAGGGCAAAATTACTGAGCGCTGATTGGTTGAGAGAGAGGGCCTTTTTTCTTAATCGAGGGTATTTTTAGTAATCAAGAGAGGGCATGATTACCTGTTAATGATTGGCTAATCCGTTAATTGCCGTAGCGCTAAACAGGCTTCGCAGATAAAAATAGACTGCGCGCGTGATTTTCCTTCGTATAAATTTTGCCCTTTATTGATAAACAAGTAATCCCATGAGACCTCGTACTATTAAGGATTAATTGCACTTGAGTTTTCAAAATTTTCCAAATTGCCCTCGTCGCTTCGCGACTCGGGCAATTTTGGAAAATTTTGAAAACTCTCGTGCAATTAATCCTTAATAGTACTTGGTCTCATGTGATTACCTATACATATGACACTTTTGTTTTTCTTCGAAATGTTGAAACATGATACTTTGTTTTTCTGCATCGCTGATTTTAAACACAAAGCGTCATATTTTGTGATTTATTAAACACGCACCAAAGTATTTTATCGAAATACAATGAACGGATCAAATGGAAAAAATATATCTTTCGAAATGCTTTTTTAAACGTAGTACAGTTAGTACATTGTTTTCTGGTTGTTACGAAATTTGTGCCGAAAATACTTTACTTTACTTTACGAACGGTTCGTGAAATATTTACCAGAGCTGGTGCGTCTGCAATGAAAGCTGTTTCTCCGGAATTACTGTACCCTGCGTTCTTGAGTATGTGGCCTCCCCAACTTCAAATTCTTAAATGCCGTGTGACATCCATGTCCTGAAGCAGAGTCTCTGATCTCTCAGCTCTACTGATTTCAAACAACTCATCTCCGAGAAATAGGAAGCTGCGTACATCCGTAACTTCAAATTTAACCAATATTAAAGCTATCGTTACTTCAGTCAGAAACATTTTAAAATTCAACATGGCTCTTATTCACAACTAACCGCAATTGAAAAACAATCCCTCAACCCAAAGCCGCCAAAAGCGACTGCTCGCAGCATGTAAAACTTCACATCCTCGTACCTTTTTCACCACCAGTTTTCCGCTTAAAACCCACACACAACGTGGTACACCAGAGCTACATAAACACCGAGTGCTGGAAATAGAGACATCATGCCAACACCGCCCAATAAGGCCAAGTTTATACGAAACAAATATTGATACAAAATTAAACGATACATACAAGCGGCAATTTCATTGGTTATGGATCGATAGTATCCTAATTCTGATTGGTGCGAAATACATCGCTCGTCCACCCATCCATCCATCCACCCATCCATCCACTGAATAGCGACATACGTCGGCACGCCGACTGAGGGTTATTTTTTTGAGAAAAATAACTCAAAAATTGCTACCTGAGCCCGCGATAAATGAAAAACAATAACTGGTCAGCGTTCAACTTACACGTTTCCTCGATAAGTTCTAAATCAGATAGTTTTACAGATAGTTTATTATGTGCGTGTTTATTAGCTGTGCACTGTGTTAAGTGGGTAAGGGGAGTGAAGCGGGGACAGACAGGTAGATGGTTTACTTCCCAGGGACCTGGAGAATATTTGCGATTGGGGGCTAATGCAAACCTAAGGGTTAAACAATGAATTTTCTGTAAGATTTCCTTGTGTGTCATTACAAGAGACACAATCCATAGGCATACATGACGTAATGCACGGTCTGCAAAGCATTCTAGGGCGATTTCAAATTTCCAAGGTTTACGATGCGAAAGAAACTTTCGAGGCAAAAAAAGGAAGAAATGACTTTTCTTCTTATTTTGAATGCTTAAGAAGCAAATATCTTTCAATACAATTTTCTGGAAGGACAATGTCTGAGAAAAGGGCCATTATTCATCATCAATACAAAGAAATTTGTCGCATTGGCGACCGTTTTGATTCGGAAATCTAAGATCGGGGATAACAGCTATTTTCTTAGAGTGTTTTCTTGTAGGAACGTTATTTTTTATACATTTCTTTTGTATTTTATAATACTTTGGTCGATTTTCCCTGTTCGTCAGTGTCGGGTCAGATAGCCGTTGCTGTCGGGTTTTTGACCCGAGACCCGTCTCTTATCTGAAACACTGCATAACATGGTAAATGTAAATATAACCTTATGGCAAACTTTTTATATATTAACCAGGTCGAACTCTGAACTATAGCCGCCATATTGATATTTGGGGCGATGTCGTACGTACGGAAGTACGTACGTATTTCGCACGCGCCCGCGAGCATGCCGCTTGCCATTTTGACCATGAGAAATGAAAGGCATGGTTTTCCTGTTTGTAGTTTGTATGCGTGCTTGGTTCTTCTGTTTCTACAGGTATGGGGCTCCGCTGTGCGGCCCTTAGGAGCTCCGCTAAAACGATAGCGTATAAACATTGCAATCCTATTATTTAGGGACCCATACCTCGCAATAAATAATGCGAAGTGATACTAATGATACTCTGCTTGAAGTTCATATGTTTCCAGTGCTACTGCTTGTGCACCATCGAAGAGCTGACAAAATAGCGGCAATCCGAGCAGTTCAACTTAGTAAACGTACCAGACGTACAAGCCAATACTCGACGGTACGCACAAAATAAGCCACAATGGTCATATTTGGGACATGAAACATATTTCTTTTCGTACACGAAGCCATACACTGAGTAAGACATTTCCATTGCCTTTGTTGTGACGAACAGCTCTCAGTCCTCTTCATCAAATGTCTCATTAGACGATATTATTCAGTTTTTGGCATCTTGTTTCGGTTCCAGTTCACTAAAATGGCTATTTACCAACACCCAGACGTGTACTGAGTGAAGTGCCAACTTTTCGACTCATGATCTGCCAGTCGTCTCTGGTCCTTTCTGCCTCCTTCCCATCATTCCTCGCGCCTGTTATTTTTTCTCATAAGAGACGACTGGGGACGAGTCAGGCGTGGATGGTCAAAATTTTCATAACAATATAAAATCGACCTACTGGAAGTGGAATCTAATGATGGATTATACCACATAGCATAACAATAATGATTCAGTTCGTGGTTGCTGGCTTAGTCTAGGTAACACTCCGGGTAATACTATATAGCCTACATAGCACCACGGTTAGCCTAAATTAGCTTTTGGTTGCTTGCGGTTAGCCTTCATATTAGGGTTAGGGATTTGTAGCCCAAAAAATTGTTATTTTGGCAGCTTGTCTCTAGGGTTTTGTGGGGATGATTCCCGCTTGGTAATCCATCGTCCCGAGTTAGAGTCTTCTCAGATTTTTTACCTTAAAGAATAGAAGTGAAGTGTGATTCATACCTCAGGTATGAAAAGTCTTGCATAAGAAAACCTCCAGTAGGTCGATATTATAAAGTATCAACGGGTCAAAGTAGCCTGAGAAGATAAGAACGGAATGAAAAATGTCGGCAAAACATTTTTCATGGCTTATGTCAATTTGTCTGAAAATGTAATTTATAAAGTCGGAGATCATTGTTGTTTGTCAGGTGGCTGGTTAAATACCTGTGACGCGGCCACTGTAAGCACAGCTGCCTCAATACTCTTGACTACTCACCTTGAGTTTCCTTATTCCCGCTCTTGTGATCAGCTGACAGTCGTAAAGTTCTATTCTTTTCAGTTCCTGGCAGTTTCTACATTCACAACAAAAAAGCAATACTTTTACTTGCAAAAGACAAAGTATTTCTGAGCGATATTTCAGTGTGAGCTTACATTAGGTAGTCCAAGGCATTATCTGTGATCAGAGGGCAGTTATCCAGTTCCAAGACCTCAATATGATCCACCGCACACGGACTGCCACCTAATTGTCTGATTCCCTCATCTGTGATTAACTCGCAATGTGAAAGACTCTGAAGACAAAAAGGGGAAAATGTTTTAGTAGCTTCGGTTCTTGGAGGTTAGTGCATTGGAGTAAAAACTTGAAGCTTCTGAGTTCTGGCTAGACTGTTTTTGGGTAGGGCACCTTCACCCCTTCAATGAGTTCAAATGACCGCAAATACTTCATTGATCAAAACTGACACGTAACCAGACAAGAAGTAAACTTGCGCCTTAAATTCGCCATACTTCAAGTAATATATCAAACACGAGACAATGTTTCATCGGGATATCCAAACACCGAGAAGAAAGTTGAAAATACAACGCGCAGCGGAGTATTTTTTTACGAACTTCGAGGTGTTTGGATATCTGATGAAACACTGTCTCGGGTGTTTGATATATCTTCTCAATCGAAACGAAAACTAAGCAGCAAACGGAGAAAAAGAATCGTTAAAATCTATGCTAATTAAGATCGGGTATTCAAACCTCCTTCACGGTTATGATTTTCTTTGTTTAAACGCGATGAATTATTAATGAGTTTGAGAAGGCTGGATGCAAGTATTGCCAGAATAACATGCAATAAGTTCCTACAACCATCCTCTGAATACCGTAAATGCCTGCAGTAAATTTCCACTTACTTGAAGAACCGAAAGGGTGACAGTGAGGACACTCGAACCGTGAACACTTGACATTTATTTTTGCATTTTTTTATTATTATCCAATGTTAGCCATTCATATAAACAGAAGAATAAGCTTTCTTTGTTGATGAAAACACTAATCCTTTGGTCCATGTCAAGACCTCTCAAGTGTTCACGGTTTTAGTGTCCGCACTGTAGAATTTATTTATAGACTAACAGGAGAACCTAACAGGCAGGCCTGACATTAAGGTACACTTACAAGTTTCTCTAATCGAGAACACCATAGCGACAAGTGGTTCAAAGTTGAATCTGTAATCTAAAGAATAAAAAAGTATTATTTGAAAACAGATCTACATGCATTTTCAGAGAAATGAATAACTTTTACTGACAGAAAAGGTTCATTTACGGAAAACAAAAGGGAAGTCTGTTAAGTTGTGTTTACGTTGAAGTATTAATAATAGTTCATGAGCCAAAAAAGTCGCTATTATAGCACAATTGAGCTCCAGATTGTTTCTCTGGCATACGAGCGGCTAAATACAGGAATAGCTCCCGACACTTAGATTTTTTTAGACTTTGATTTTTTTCTAATAAAGAGAAAAAGCACAGAGGTGGAGTCGATCCCGGGTCAATCGGATCACGAGATATTCCCACTACCACTACACTACCGAGGCCCGGTTACTGAACACCGAAAATTTAACTTAAATCTAAATCTAAGCGGAGTGCTATAGTATATGCTAGCCGGGGTGCTCAGTAGTCTAGCCGGAGTGCTTAGTAGGCTAACCGCAGTGATTTGTAGTCTAATATAGCTAACCATACTACCCAGCGACTGTGCGGTGTGACCCAGCGTATTTTGTTGCAAAAAATAACAATAATAAATAAGCAAAATAAAACAAAACGAACAGACCCAATGGGAAATTTGCCAACCCGGTGACTTTTTCCCGAAAACCCAGTGAGGATAAAGATTCCACTGGGTCTGTAACAGAGGGGTGTTTTACATATTGTACGGTCAACGGTTAATTATTTCCAGTTTTTAATCCCTAAAAGCTAACGGTTAACCCTCATGATAGTGTGGATTTTCGATGTTGCAGTTTATTTTCATCCTTGAGACAATTTTGTTTTTGTCATGTAATACCACACACCAGAACAAAACAAGGGCAAAATAGAACCAGAACCCTAACACTTACCCTAACGCTTTGACATGATCTACATCGAAGTTCAAAATATGGATTATTTCATAAATACTACACATAATTTGGTTTAAAGTTGTGTTTCACGTTTGTTTAGTTTTCCCCTTGTATGCCTTGATATCAGCGACTAAAAGCGACACGTTGAAACGTATGATATGAGAAATTAGAAGAAAGAAAATTGATCATAAGAATCCCAACAAAGATGTCTTCCCAGTTGAGTATTTAGTTTGCTAAGACAGTATTTAGTTTGCTAAGACAGTAGAAAAATCTAGGAAACAGATGTTGCAATTCGCCGAAGCAACAAACTCAGCTACTTTTCATTGGAGATTCAACTTCTGTCCGCGTACAGAGTTGTGACGCTCTACTGTTCAAATCAGCCTTAAGAACCTTATAACAGCAGATTCCGATCAGTGCCGCATGTTTGCATTTTTTAGCTTGTGTGTTTGCTGTGTTGATTTGTTTACAATTGTTGGGCAACAAAGAAATGATATTTGTCGTTTGTGGTTATTTGGCGGCTTCTGCTACTTCTTGCCGATTTTTTAATGTTTTGGCTGACAATTAATCAGTGTAGTCTACATTCTGCGGTTTTCTAAACACTGAGTGCAACTTTGTTTGTTTTACTATTGGATCTGGTTTAAGTACAATGCAATTACCAACATTATATATATTCAAAGAGAGTCGCTTGCGTTGCGCATTGAATTTTTGATAGCAATTCTGTTTTTATTGGACCTAGCCAAAATCAACGCTGGGTTTCAATTTTTCTTTGGCTAGTTAGTTAGTGTCGAGCCCTGACTACTCACCAGAACACATTCTTCCAAGTCCATACGTTGAAGATTATTACAACCCTGAAAAAATAGGGACAGCACTAATAAGATTCACTGTATGTGAGGGGGGCCTCGCCAGTGAACATTCTTCCAAGTCCATACGTTGAAGATTATTACAACCCTGAAAAAATAGGGACAACACTAATAAGATTCACTGTATGTGAGGTGGGCCTCGCCAGTGAACATTTACTGCCTTTTGCATATAGCATAAACGTAACAAATGCAGGAAAAAGAAGGAAAAACAAACGGTTTCCAGAGTGTGACAAACGCTATACATTATATCATTTCAATAAACCAATCTTTCGTTAATTTTTTGTCCACACGATGCGGTCGTGCAGCTTTTCCGATTGAGGGGTCAATTTCCGTGTTAATTCGTAATTAGCAATCGGATGTTTTCGATGGTGTTCGGAGAAACGAAGTTTTGGCGAGAGGTGACGAGCAGTCAGAGCAGGGAACTCTGAGCATGTTGTAGCCGGTGAGTTTGGCATAGCATTAGCGTCAGCAGGGTGTGTGGCGCTAAGGTGTAAAAAGAGCGGGTAGTGCGTTTAGATCTCGTCTCAAGCGGTGCAGCCAATTTTGGAAATGAAACAACGAGCCTGAAAAGAATTTCTTGTTAGGCAACAAAAATTGTTTTTAGAGGAGGCACAACTAGTTAATTAGTTATTAAAATGTAGTTGGCTCGAAGATATTAGCACTTGAGTGCTACTCTGTAAATTCGAGGGTTAATAAAGTTTATTGATTGATTGATTGAACTCTCGACACTCCATGTCAAAGGCCGGAAAAAACTTGATTAAACTCATGCGGGAAGCAGAATTATTTCTCCTTGAAGGAATTATACAACTACTTTGTTTGCATTGTACATTAACAACTGATATTGACAAAGTGGCCGCCAAACATTAGCACCACTGCTTTTTGTCGAAAATACACGGGTATGTATTAAGTAATGGAACCAAATGAATCGAAACATTACTAGTGAGACAATCTCAGATAGTGCAGAGTGTTATCTACACACATTGTTGCAATGTTGCTCCTTTCGAGGAAACTGGGAAACATTTTTTGCAAACACAAAATGTTTCTGAAACAAAAAACAGAAACATTGTGTGTTCTCGGGCACACAGGGAAACAATTTGCCCGAAAAAATGTTTCTTCATTTGGAAAGGCCTTTAGGATGGTCATCTACATAGGTGACAGTGCCCACTGCCAGCCTGTATCGACTTTGCTTCAATATAATTATCAACTATTTCCTTTCCAAATATGTGCAGACAGAAACTTCGATTAAGAATGTTTTGCTTTTAGCTCAGTAACATGATACTTTTGATTTCTCGAAAACATATTTAAGATGTGTTTCTTTTTTTTTCAAGACCGAAGATAACTGTGGAACGATAAATATTTATACATGATGAAAAAGAAAAGATTTTGTTTCATTCAAAAAGCAATTTTTCAGCAAGAACTAGTTTTCAATGAAAAAATCAAAAGTTCAATCAATAAAAGTTTCCCTAAAAAGGTGCGTTTTCAGATGGCACTTAAAAGTCCGTAGATCTGTAACAGAACGAATCTCACGCGGTAATACATTCCAAAGTGCCGGAGCTGCGACTTGGAATGATCTGTCTCCTAATGTAACCCTACTTCTATAAGTTGGCGTTGCAAGCAACAAACTATCCGAGGAGGATCTCGGTAAACTGAAACAAGCCCGGCTAACCGGGCCAGCCCGGTCCATGTAATCAGGCCCTAAGAGACAGACTAACCCTTAAGTTTAAATGAGGCCAAAACTGAGAGAATGATAATTGGATCTAGGCAGAGATTGAATGCCCAATGTGACGCCGAGATTGATATCAGCATTGATGACAAGACGATCAAGAGAGTTGATCATACTAAATCTCTGGGTCTTAGCATTGATTCTCAACTCTCTTGGTCTAAACACGTTGACGAGATATGCAAGAAAGCCTCTTCAGCCATTGGTGCACTAAAACGTGTACGACCTTTTATTCCGACGGATGTTGCAGTTCGAATTTATGCTTTAATATTACCACATTTTGATTACTGCAGCCCGGTCTGGGATTGTACGAGTGGCTATTTGAGTGACATATTACAAAAATTTCAAAATCGCGCAGCCAGGGTAATTACTAAATCACCTTTTGATACGAGCTGCAACCTCCTTCTAGCGACGCCTAAGTGGGAGAAACTGTCTCTTCGTCGTAAAAAACAGAAAGGTTTAATTATGTTTTAAACATTGAATGAACTTGCCCCAGAATATCTTCAATGTCTTTTCACTCAACGCCATGTTAATGATTATAACTTAAGAAATCTTGAAGGTAAACTTTCGCTGCCCAAGCCAAATACTAATTACTTGAAACGAAGCTTTTGCTATAGCGGGGCTTGTTTGTAGAATAACTTGCCCCAGGATTTAAAAAGCGTTGGTTCTATTGGGCAGTTTAAAAGGGGTGTTAAGAAGGTATCTGAGATATCGGAGTCCCGCATGCCAATCTAATGAGTTTTAGTTTTCAACTTTTAGCTTAACTGGTGATTTTCCGTGTTTAAATAAAGTTTTACATTATATTACATTACTCGTTTTGTAGCTTTCAGCCAATCAGATTTGTCAGATTTGATTTTGTGCATGCGCAGAGTGACGGGAAGTCTGTGAGTCCTCCAGGCATGTTAAAGCAACTGTGCAAAACTTTTTTCCATGCGTAAAACTGTTTATTCAAATCTACATATTCTGTAATAAACAACTGGTTAACTGCAATTTTAATGATAATAGAGTGATCTGCTATATAAAAACACAACTGAAATATCCAAAGTCTCCTCTCAAAGCTATCTTACGGAGGTTCTTAATTTCAATAAAATTTTCTTTTTAGGAAGCCCACATTTAATGGGCTTTTTAAAAGGCTCTCAAATGCTCCAACAAAACTGTGAACATAATAATCTCTATATATTAAAAAATATGGCGATTGATCATTTCTCGTACTTCCTGATACCGTAAAATTAGAACTTCCCACTTTTAGCGTGAATTGCCGAGTGAAATGTAAATAAACTAATTACGCATGCAGAATCACCCGACTTTGAGTGCATTTTTCGACTTCTTCATAAGTGAAATTTAATTTCAAGCAATGTTTACTTAAAGTTTCTTTCATATTTCAATCTTTAATTTGGAATTTTAGGCTTATTTTGCACTGTAAAATTTTAAGTCGCGCGCTTATCTGATCAAGACTTCCCGTCTTTGTGTTTGTATTTAATATTTAGCCGCTTTCAGTCTTAAGGTGTTTAAGAATGTCATTGCTTCAGAAAAATAGAAAAGGAGCATTTTTATTAAGATTTAAAGTAAAGGAAGGCGCAGAAAGCGCGGACTGTGTTCGTTTAGTGTCCTTGGTTGAAGGAATTCTGCAGCTTTCTGACGGATATATAGGGCCGTTTCACGCAACCATACATTATTTGTAAATGAATTTATCATCTCTGTGTTGCGAGAAAATACTACAGTGCTATTGAAAAAACGTTCTCGTTTATCTGTACAGAATGTATACCTACCTTAATACCAAAGTATTTCAATTTTTTTTAAAGATTTGTAGCAACCCGTGCAAATTTAATATAAACTTAATATAATTCCCAGGTTACAAAGAGAGTCCCTTGGGAGTTTACACCAAAATGTCAACTCCCATTTCCAGCAGGCAGCGATAAGTCGTTCATTATCATTCACGACTTAAAAATGGTTTGTCTAATACAGTCCAGTTATTTTGGGGAAATTCAAATCAAAGGACAACACGTTGCGACGGCTTAAATTAGATATAATACTTGTTGAAAACGAGGCCTTCGACGCTTTAATTGCGAATCGCCGACTGCAAAATTAAATTCAAAATCGATGAAAAGTTCGCGACGAGAGAAATATCCCTCTCCCTCCTTAGGCAAGCCACCAGAAATGTTGTTGGCGAAAGTTTACTCCGGCTTATTTCAGAAAAGTTCATGGATGAGTTGTTCACGCAAGTACGTTATAGAGCTCTCAATCTGTCTGGACTGTTCACAGTCCGCTATTTTTTTCGGCGAATGCGGTGAATGAATCGCGAGAGAACTGGACTACATCGCAAATCGCGAGGCACGAGGGGGAGAGCCAAAAAATAGATATTTTTTCTTTCGCTCGCTCCCCGTCCCCACCCCTTGCGCTTCTCTCGCTGTCTTTTTGAGTTATTGTTTTCAAAAAAAAATAACTCTTAGTCGGCGTAACGACGTATGTCGCTATTCAGTGGATGGATGGATGGATGGGTGGACAAGCGATGTATTTCACACCAATCAGAATTAGGATACTATCGATCAATAACCAATGAAATTGCCGCTTGTATGTATCGTTTAATTTTGTATCAATATTTGTTTCGGATTCAAGGGACGGCCATCTTTATTTTCGTATAAACTTGGCCTTATTGGGCGGTGTTGGCATGATGTCTATTTCCAGCACTCGGTGTTTGTGTAGCTCTGGTGTACAACGTTGTATGTGGGTTTTAAGCGGAAAACTGTTCCGAAATTTTCATGGTGGTGAAGAGGGTACGAGGATGTGAAATTTTACATGCTGCGAGACGTCTGATTTGGCGGCTTTGAGTTGAGGGATTGTGTTTTGATTGCGGTTACTTGTGAATAAGAGCCATGTTTAACTTTAAAATGTTTCTAACTGAAGTAACGATAGCTTTAATTTTGGTTAAATTTGAAATTGCGGATGTACGCAGCTTCCTATTTCTCGGAGATGAGTTGTTTGAAATCAGTTTTGGAACTCTATTCCTTATTCGATTAAACTACTTAAACGTACGTCCTTTCGTAAAAAGATAAAAGAAATTGTTACTAAATTTCTTGCGGTCTGAAGATGATTATGTCGAAGTCTCCCGTCTTATTAAGTTATTTAATACTTTAGGTTAGCCTCTTTTCGTAAGCTTAATATATTTGTTTTTGTTTTATGTTAGTCTATTCTATGTATTGTATAGTAGTGTTTTCTCTGTTATTTAGTCCATCTATAGATAAACCTTGTATTTGTAAAATGTCTTTAGATCTCCCCGCCTCGATTGGTTTGTTAGCTATTTGCGGGGGAAACTAATGTAATTACTTATATTAATATTTTTTAACCAATAAAATTTTGTTGTTGTTGTTGTTGTAACCGTAACGCACGAATTACAACAACAACAACAACAACAAAATTTTGTTGGTTAAAAATATAAGTAATTACATGAGCCGGGCTTGTTTTAGTTTACCGAGATCTCGGTACGTCTGTTAAACGCAACAAAAATCAACTTCGCGATTACATGACAGCCCGGTTAGCCGACAAAGAAACCCATCCCGGCAAACCGGGCCAGCCCGGCTCATGTAATCAGGCCCTTAGTGACGTACATCAATCCAATCAGGTTTGGGGTTGCACCAAGAAACGAGCCAAATTGTCAATCTCGTCCCCAGATCCCGTTTTTCATGATGCTGACCAAAAGAAAAGCGGGCTCTGGGGACGAGACTGTGAAATTGTTTGATAAAAATGGAATGGCATGCGCAGTTAAGTGATGTCATTCCATGTCATTCCATTATCAAACAATTTCTGATTACGGGGGGTAAGTTTCTAAAGAAACTGTGGTGCTGCGTCGGTGGGAAGTATAACAATATAATTTGGTTTTATCAACTGGGTTGATAATGTCAATAGACCAATTTCGATATTTTAATATTCAGCCTAATACAATAGACATCACTGCGAGGCTCCGGGGAATAAATCCCACAAACTCTATAATTTATACCCCGGAGCCTCGTTCTGAGGTCTATTGTTTTTGGCTGAATTTTAAAATATCGAAATTGGTCTATTGGCCACCGTAAAGAGATTCAAGAGCTGACGTTTCGAGCGTTAGCCCTTCGTCGGAGCGAATCGCAGTTTTTACAGATATATTATTCATGGTCGACAGGAAAGTTTCGTCGTGAATGAATTCGCTAGTCAAACGTATTTTGCGTTGCGCTCATTTACTTAAAATGCACACGCCGTCAGCAAAAGGCGCAACACTTAATTGGTCATTGAGCGTTCTTTTTTATCGGGCTAGTTTTGCTGACCCCCCCCCCCCCCAAAAAAAAAAACGTCCATATCAAAACTGAATAAGTAACTCTCGCACGCATTGCGTGCCTATGTTTTTGCGCGCGAACATTCTTTTGCGTTGAAAAAATAGAGCGGCTGTGGACAATCTACAATCTGTCAGAAACACAGGAACACAGTTTGCGTGGGTCACGCAACATTTCTTTTAATGGAAATAAAGTAGTATCTCTGCTTGCAAGAGTTGGAGTAGACTTTTGGTTTCAGTAACTAAATTTCTTCTACGAGTCAAAATTTTGGGTTTTTATTTCCATTACTGAAAAACCCGAGGGCTTACCCATTGTAATGTTTGGTGGGGTGTGCCGCCTGAATCGCCAAATCCATACCCTATTTCAGACCAATGCATGCCATTTTCCACACCAATTCTCAGACCTGGCCTCAAAAATCCATACCCGCTTTCAGACCTGACCTTGAAAATATACACCCGCTTTACACCCGCTAGGTAAAATTTAGCTTGAGTGATATATTATGTCTATTTCTCTTTCTTTATCATAATCAGTTACTCGTCCCAGTTACTGAGAAAAAAATGTTTATAAGCTTTCGTAAATGTTCCCCCAAACGCATACCCAATTTCAGACCATGAAAGCCAAAATCATACTCTTTGGGGCGGAACATACCTATATAACTACAGTGCGACCTCTATTAAGCGGCCACCCTCGGGACTTTGAAAAGTGGCCGCTTAATAGAGGTAAAATATAAATTGGACAAATAATTCGGGACTTTAGAAAGTGGGCGTTTAATGGAGGGTGGCCGCCTAATAGGTGGCCGCTTAATAGAGGTCGCACTGTAATTTAGGGGGTAGCCCCCCCGGACTGAAAAGTAAAAATCTTGAAACTCGGAATAAAGGGACACGGGGGGTGGTGTAGAGGGTACTCCTATGCGGACTGAACCGGCATCTTCGTCATCTAACGTTTTTATGAACAGGAAAAAAGACTTAAGCCCCATCTACTCATCAAATTCTCATAATTAGAATTATCGAGTGTCAGGGGCCGGAGATCGAGACGAATCATTTGAGATTTCAAGTGACTGTAACTTTGCATTTGATCAATACTGTACATTGACTCCCTTATTGAGTGGTGAAGTGTAACGTCCCAAATATTCCAAATGGTTTAGAACAAAGACAAAATTATAAGGATTTGTAAGGAGTCGGGCGATAAAGCAACTCTCGTAAGGTCTCACATGAATGTCTCGATACCCTACGTGAAAACAATAGAACAATAGGGAACAATGCCCCTAGCCAAAAACTATTAGCAACTGATACCAGTAGAATTGCAAGCTTACGAGAGCTGCTTCACTACCGATGGAGCCACTGAAGCATGAAAGGGCCAATATCTCACCCACAAATTGAAATAAGATGCGAACGGGCAATTTTTTGGCCAAATAACCTGAGTTGCCCTAATTTTTCTTTTTTTTTTGGGGGGGGGGGGGGAAGGGGGTGTATGCTTAATCAACTTTTAATCAAACGAAAGTTCACACATGTACGCACTGCGGACACGCGCTTATTGACTTTCTGATACACGAACTGTTCCAAATTCACACCTTCAAACACAACTTGTCTATGTACTACAAAAGCCGGGCATCACATGATATGTAGACTTTCTCAAAGTCGTTCGCTTCTCATTTCCGGTTTAGTAGCAGCTGTACCAAGCGCCTCACGCTCGCTTTCGCTCTGAGAGCTCGACTTGTAGGCAAGTCTACATGATATGTTGAGTAATGCTTACCCTACAAAGTGCTAGAAATCCTGCGTCCGTAAACTGTGAACACTGTGCAGCTTCTAATGTTCTGCAGAAAGGGAGGATATTTCTCAATACAGCGCAACGCGCCTTCGAGTGGAATTTGTTTGAGCTGTCCCGCCTCCTTGCAATGTTCAAAGCTGTTGTCATGAAACCTGTCACGCTTTTAACAAGGAGGCGGGACAACTCAAACAAATTCGCGCTCTCCGTTTGGCTAACTTGTCAAAAAAGTTTGTTGGGTGGCCACACAAAGGCGCGTCGCGCTGTAACTGGCTCATTTTACTCCTTACCTTAGTTCATGACTTCTGGTACCCAGAAATTGAAGTGCTAAGTCGGTCAACTGTAAACATCCAGACACACAGAGAAATGAAATCTCTCTACAGTGCTCACCGATTGCCTTTATTGCTGCATCCTTTATATTCTAAAAAAAAGGAATAACAAAAGTATTGTTTGAACAGCTACCTGTACGTTTGTACGTCGACTGCCTAGAGATTTGACTGCAGTGAAATGTGGTAACCGGGCTTCTTTCAGTTTACCGAGATCTCGGTACGTCTGTTAAACGCAACAAAAATCAACTTCGCGATTACATGACAACCGGGCCAGCCCGGTTAGCCGACAAAGAAACCCATCGCGGCAAACCGGGCCAGCCCGGCTCATGTAATCAGGCCCTTAGTACAAAACCAATCTGGCACCTTGCCTTGCTACATATAGCATGCCAATATGAAACAAAGTTAGAAAAGGCTTGTCCATTTTTTAATGAATCGATTTTGTGACAGACAGCAATATAACGTGACATGACGTGACGTCATCAAATTCTAAAATCCAAAACGAAAGAGCCACCAAACTTTTTATATTTATCAGGCATAAGAGGCGCTAATTTAAAATCCGTGTACAACTTTTCAGCTCAACAGCGTCCTTTGAGAGTTATGGCGGTGCGTGACATACAGTTACGATCATGTATGTCGAAAAACACATACTTATCTCTCTAGATTTAGCCATTTGAGAAGTTTACGTATTAGGAAAAGTGTTTATATGAACATGTAATATTAATTAACTATTTATTATCTTTTAATAATAATAATAATAATATACAATATTTATAGAGCGCTTATTCCCAATGGTCCAAAAGCGCTTTACATAATAAACATAAGAACAAAATCCTAAACCTACAAAACTACATTGTCATTCTATAAAAATTCCCAATGGTCCAAAAGCGCTTTACATAATAAACATAACAACAAAATCGTAAACCTACAAAACTACATCGCCATCCTATAAAAACATCATCATTCTATACAACATCATAACCAATTTTACTTGTAAGTTCTACTTGTAAGTTATTCTGTGTGGCAAGATAATAAAATAATAATAATAAAAAAATAGATAACCAAAGTAAACTTCAGATGTTTACACTATTTCCGGCCGCCATGTTGGTGTTCCACTGAGGTACACCAATATGGCGGCTCCATACTGGGCTCTGTAAATTTGTGTGAAACATTTCGACGAATATCTGAAGTTTGGAATAACGCGCACCCCTGAAACTTGGAGAAATGTTTTCGTTATTTATATTGTATAATATCATACTTTCTTAAATCTGTCCACTGAATGGTTTTCGATTTATATTTTCTGGTCATAACTTAAATTGTAAAATTAAATTCATTAATAATTCAAAAGGAGTGGATCCAATGAAAAGGTATTATTTAGGTCACATGAATGCTCTGTAAACCCCAATACAAATCAACAATAAAATTAACTTTTGATACAAACTCATGCTCAGCTAATTAGTATTCATTAACTTTTGATACAGATCTCCACTGATTAAAATGCAAAGCACAGTAGAATCGAATAACAATACTTTGCATTCAATTTATTGTTTTCATTTCACAAGTAGGATAAAATATTCGCGTTCGATCTGTATGGGCTTTACAATGGCTTGCCTATCGGCTCGCCATTGTAAATGCCCATACAGTTCTCCCGCTCATATTTTATCTACTACTTGCAGATTAAACTTAATATACAATGTACATGAAGATAACTAAAACATCCCGGAATCATTTAGATGTACCTCACAGCTGTGAAGGTTAATTGAATGAAGTTTGGTACAATGTTTTGTCAGATGATAAATTCCTTCATCTGTTATCTGTAAAGAAAACATGTCATCATTTGAATTTTGAGTATTCATCACAGATACTGACTTGATCTTTCAGAATATTTCATACGGGTTGCCTCATTACAGAAATCTAATGACGTGGCAAGTACAACTGCTAAATTATTTAGTAGTTACAGCTATAAGCATGTAAAAAGGAAATAATATGCCAACACTAAGCTGTCCTATGCCATGATTGACAGTGAATTTTGGGCTCAAGAAATGACAATTAGCAAAAATAAACTTATGGACAGAGTCAATCAACAAACAAGACACACACAACAATAACAACTACATGACATACAAATTATTGTACTAGGTGACCCCTTTTTCTAGCAAGTGTGTTAAAATTGACAATTAAGTTAACAGTTACTTATTGCATTGCTCGTGACTAGCCACAAACAATGTAATCCCCAGCTCCCTCTACGAGACTTGCATGCAGGGAATCATAGTAGTTGTTTTTATTGCACGGACGATATCTTTGAGACATGGTGTGCAAAGTTGAATACAACTACTGTGATTTCCTGTGCGCGAGTCTCATAGGGGGGATCTGTCAAATGTTAACACACTTCAAGCCAGAAGTTGAGCTGCATTCTAAAGAAACCCCTGTAACTAGGTCAACACTAAAATCCTATTACTCACCAAAGAACATCCTTTTGCTATAAACACAAGTAGGCTGTGACAGCCTTGGGCCAGTAACTTGAGACCATGAGAAGACACTTGACTGCACCAAGATACATTTATATACTGGAGCTTTGTGCAGCCTTTACTGGAACACAAATGATCATAAAAGACTTGATTAATTTCATTTCATATATTTGAAATGAGAACTTACCGCTTATGTACAAGGAATTAGGTAACATAACTGTGTTGTCTATAATACCATGTCTTGCTCACAGACAAAGAAACAATAAAAAAATGTTGACATTCAGCAAAATTTTACCATGGCCTGCAGGCTCACCTTTGGGTCATACACACATGCAGAAAAAAAACCAAGCAAGGCTAACAGGATTTCACTTCATTGAAGAGATGGAGAAGAACACATTCATTTAGCAAAGACTCTGGCTCTGGGGGTGGGTCAGGGACTGTTGGGCTTTGGAGCCTGTCGACAAAGGGTTTACGCCACTGTTCCATGCACTAGAATCTAGTGCAAGCTCTAATTGGTCAGATCACTGATTGTTGGCAGGTTTGATTGATGTGCCCATTTTGCTGACCCGATAAAATCAAAATTTGCATACCGCTAGAAATGGGTGTGTAACCATGGTATCTGTAGTGTCAACCATTGTTATAGTGTTAAGCGTGCCAGCGAGTTGATTAGCCAATAACAGTTGATGTTATTGTTTACGGTTTATAAAAGCGGATTTAATGTATGCAAGTGGGAGTGGGAGAGTGACTCGGGTAGCGGTCAGATCAATTTGAATAAAGTGTGTTCTTGTGTGGTATCGGTTTGGCGTTTCTACATTGGCGACGAGGATTGTCGAGGATTTTGTCGTCGTTTTCGACACGGAATTATTGCATCAGCGATGCCGGGAGGCGAGTCAGAAAACAGTGGTTCGAGTACGTCGACGAGTAGCATTTCGGTCGTGTTGAACCGCATGGTTTGAATCAATAGTGGAAGAAATGGAAAAGAGCTTTCCATCTGTTTGTAACAGGAAAAGGAGTGACAAACAACGAACAGAAACAAGCTTTGTTTCTACATGCTGCGGGTTTAGACGTTCAAGAAATTTATTTCATGCTTGCTGGCGAGGATGCGAGTACCAGTTTTGCAGCAACCGTTAAGGTATTGGATGAATATTTCATCCCGAAAGCAAATGTTCCTTTCGAGAGGCATCCGTTTAGGCAAATTGCACAGGAAAGCGAAGAAACTGTTCACCAATTCGTTTGTATGCTTCGTTAACATGCGGCTAGTTGTGAGTTCGGCGAAAATGAGGATGACTACATCGGTGATCAAGTGATCGATAAATGTTATTCGAGTAAGTCGCGTCAGAAGTTCCTGGAAAAAGAGGGTGCAGTCACATTGGAGGATTTGTTGAGAATTGCAGGATCACAGGAGGTGGTTGATCGCCAGTTGAAACAATACAGTGCTGAACAACTGCAAGCGAGTAGTCAAGTGAACAGTTAAGGTCAACAGGGGCAAGGTCAAATGAACAGATAAATGCAGTGGGTGCAGGAAAATCTGATGGAAATGCTGGTTCCAGGAAAAAGAAGATGTGCTTCAGTTGCGGACAAGAGAGACATTTCAGTGGAGACAAAAAGTGTCCGGCTTGTGACAGAGTTTGCAGAAGTTGTGGAGGCATTGGACACTATTAAGGTGTCCTCGGGGATATCAGCGCAGTGCACCTGAATCAGGGTCCAAATCTGGCAGGGGCAGAAGAGGTGGTGGACGTGGACGCGCACGCGGGAGGCCATGCGAGACAAATCTTGTCGCAGAAAGCCACATTGCAGAACCTCTCCAACAAGCCCAACAAGGCCCCGAGTATGCGTTTGTAGCGGAATACGGCAAGCAAAGTGGTGGTGTGGTGATTCTGGTCATCGGTGGTGTGGAGCTACCCGGTGTTCTTATCGATTCTGGAGCAATGTGTAATGTGATGGGTCATCAGACCTGGGAGATGTTAAAGATGAACGGAATCAAATGTGAGTCATGCAAGTCAGCTTGAGAGCTCTTTGCTTATGGTGGAACAGAACCTTTGCCACCTCTTGCTGACAGAGAGCAACTCCCATTGTAGAGCAGACTTTGTGGTAGTGAAGGGCAATGGACGAACGCTGTTGGGCCGAGAAACCGCTGAGATACTCAATCTTCTGTACATTGGTCCTTCACAGCCAAACAGTGTCACTGCTGGTCGACTGGAGAGTGATATCCGAGAGAAATACAAGGACTTGTTTGAGGGTGTCAGTTTGCTGAAGGGGGTCGAGCTAAAACTTCACATCGATGAGTCAGTAAAGCCTGTTGCCCAGCCTGTGCGGAGAACACCGTTCGGGTTACGAGAGAGAGAGTGGACAAGAAGCTCGATGAGCTCCCCTAGCAGGACATAATGGAGAAGTGCCAGAGGGTCCTTCAAGTTGGATTTTGCCTTTGGTGGTGATCCCAAAGGCCAATGGAGACGTAAGGGTGTGCGAAGACATGCACCGTGCGAATGAGGCAATAGTCCACAAGAGATTCCCAATACCCACTGTGGAGGAACTTTTGTATGATTTAAATGGTAGCATGTAGTATTCATCAAGATTGAACTCAGCGAAAAAAGTACGCGCATCACTACTTTTGTCATGCACTGAGGCTTGTATTGGTATGAACGTCTGATCTTTGGAGTGACATCGGCACTGGAGAAATATCAGCAAATTATCAGGGATGTGTTGAGAGGTTGCGATGGAGTAGTGAACATTATTATTTTATTATTACTCATGGGAAAGATGTGGCGGAACATGACAGATGTCTTTTTGTGGTGTTGTACAGGCTGAAAGAAGTGGGGTTGACGGTACATGGAGTAAAGTGCAAATTTCGGTTGTCAGAGCTCACGTTCTTTGGTCATGAACTGACCAATGATGGCATAAACCCACGTGAAGAGAAAGCGGCTGCTATCAGAGATGCACGTCCTCCAAAGGACGCGTCTGAAGTATGTTCATTTATGGGTCTGGTCCAGTACTCTGCGAAGTTCATACCGGATGTGGCTTCCATTGCCAAGCCTTCAAATGGGGTGAAGAACAGCAGACAGCTTTCCGAGACCTGAAGAGTTTAATTACACAGGCGAAGACACTGGCTACTTCAAAGCTGACCACAGGACGAGACTCACTGTAGATGCATACCCCTTTGGGTGCTGTACCTTACCCAGCAGCAAGGAGGGACGTGGAGGGTTATCTTGTATGCTTCAAGGAGCTTGACTGACGTGGAGCAACGTTACAATCAAACAGAGGAGGCTTTGGGTCTGGTCTGGTCTGAGCGGTTTAGTATTTACGCATCAGGGCTATGCATTGAGCTGGAAACTGATCACAAGCTCCTAGAATGCATCTATTCATGCACGTCAAAGCCTTGCGCTTGAATTGAGATGGGTGCTGCGGTTGCAGGGGTACGACCTTCCAGTGGTATACCGGCCTTTGTCTCGGTTAAACTCCGTTGAACAGGTGGACCATGGAGAGGAGTATGATTTCGTCACGGCTATTGTGGAGAGTTGTGTGCCTGTTGCTTTATCCCCCAACGAAATCAAAGAGGCGTCTTACTGTGACGAGGAACTGTCCTTAGTGAAGAACTGTGTAAAGTCTGGGAGCTGGGATCGATGTACACTTACTTCATATGTCAAGGATGAACTGTGTACTTATGGCGAGCTTTTGCTTTGTGGCACAAGAATAGTGATGCCCAAGATCTTGCGAGACAGGGTTGTGAGATTGGCGCACGAGGGCCATCAAGGTATTGTGATCAGACCAGTTGATGTTATTGTTTATTGTTCATAAAAGCGGATTTAACGTATGCAAGTGGGAGTGCGAGAGTGACTCGGGTAACGGTCAGATCAATTTGAATAAAGTGTGTTCTTGTGTGGTACCAGTTTGGCGTTTCTACAGTATCTTCTGGCAGTTAGCAGTTGACATATCTGTTTAAAGAACATTGAGCCTGAGGAATTTCTTAGATGTCTTGCTTTATAATATTTCCTGTGGCTAAACATTTGTCTTAAACGAAGCACCTATGATCTTTTGTACTGATTTGTGATCTGGTCTGGAGAAGCACTAAGTCCAGGGAACTACCAACTCTCAGCCGGCCCATGCAGAGACTTGTAAGGATGGAGACTGAATGCGAAAGACAAACAGACTGTACACATGGCATACAACTCAGGTTGGAATTTTAGCTCTCTTCTAGCGAGGCTCTAAATCCTGCTTGAACAAACATAACGCTTTGTCTAGAGACAACGAGTAGTTCCTTATTTTTGAAAATGCTGTTCAAAGAGCAGTGGCGAGGTTATTCTTTTTGAATTACAGAATAACAGCTTTTTACAAAATAGGCAATGGCGATTGATTTGCAAACAGCAGGAGTAATCCCGGAGTAAAATCCTGCCAGAGCCCTGGAACAAAATCTGACTTGAGCCCGCGACCAATGGATAATCAATATCTGGTCAGTGGTCAACCTAGCAAAACATGTGACCTCAATGAGTTCTAAACCTGAGCCTGCGATATGGTCATGTGATACTGGCCAACCGATACCTTCTTTTGACAGCTGCCAAATGACCATAACATGGCAAAGATGTAAGCTTTTGGTAACCTTTTAAAACATTAACCAGGTCGAGCTCTCTTTGGAACATGGCCGCCATATTGATATTGGGGCGACGTCATTTCTACGTATGTATGTACAGACGGACATATTTTGCATGCGTGCCGCTTGCGATTTGACCATGAAAAATGAAAGGCACAGTTCTCCTGTTTGTACTTTGTATGTGTGCTTGGTTCTCCTATTTCTTTGGCAATGGGGCTCTGCTCTGCAGTCCTTCAGGCCAACAGAGCTCTGCTATTAAAAGCAAGAGGGTTTGTATCAACACAAGTTCACCTTCAGTATCCCTTTCACTCAAAGGCTTGGTCATTGAGCACAGAACTGTAAAAATGGCCTATTTAACACCTACTAGCATCTACATATTTTTTTTTTAAAAAAATATATAAATTACCTTAAAGCACTAAGGGAGTTATCTGTGACTTGATGACAAGATGACACATCTAGATGTTTGAGTCGTCCACTGTAGTTACTAAGACTAATAGCCGTGCTGAAAAACAAAGATAAACAGTTGTTACTGTTATTACTCAGGGTCCGAAATTAACTTTTTTATGCAGGCGCCAAGTGGCGACTGAACATTTTTTCAGTCGCCAAATGAAAAAATCTGGTCTCCAAAAAGTGGTTCGTAAAAATGTTTGTCTCACAGCAAAGAACGAAACCACTGACTTCTGAAAAATGAACTGGCATGTATAAAGGCATTAAATTATCATCTAGCTTACATTTTAGTTGAAAAGGAGTTTTCATTGAATAGACAGCTCTCTTAGTTTGAAGACTGACCACTAGACAGTACAAAGCCATCAAGAAGCCAAGAGCAAACAAGCCGCCACATTGCTCTTTCCAGGCAACTTCCAAACAAAATTGCGCCCATGGTCTGGCTGTTAGACAAGACCGCTGAAAATATGAAGGCCGCTAAATGTCGATCAAAGATACTGCATCGTCTACAATGGTTGCAAAGGTCATCTAACAGGAATCTTACCTTAACTTTTCATCTTAATTACTTTCTATCAAGATTAAAAACATTGACAAGACAATGGGTAAGTTTCTTGCTGAAACGAAATGCAAAATTTTTCGATTTAATTTCTTGGGCGCTCGTTCAAAGCATTTACTCAATGCTATTAAAAAGTTAGTCGGCTGTTGGCAACTAGCTATGAAATTCTGGTCGCCAACACTCAATTTTCAGTCGCATTGGCAACCAGCTGGTTGCAATATCGGATCCTGTTAAAATCAGGCGTAACTCGCGAGTGAAAATTTTAGTATGCTATTTAACTAGGCTAATTTTGGGCCAGATTTAAATTATTTTGTTTCTTAATTTTTAGAATGTTTAATATTGGAGAATATTTTTTGTATGGGAATCTAGTTTACCCCCAATTACTCGCCAGACATGCACTTTTGTGTTTTCGGTAATTTACGTACTTGTACTTGCATGACAAAGTATTATTAAACCTTAAACCTATTAACAGTACCAAAAGAATAATGTGATATGTCAAATGTACACTGAACCCTGCAGTTTTGGAAGTACACTTAATTGGTACAAAATAATGCTAACATTACATACTGCTGATCTACAAAATTTGGGTAATTTATATAAATTTAGAATAACGATACCTGAGCATGAATGCTCGAGGAAAAAACATGTTCTTAATGGCTATCAAACGTTGTGTGTTTGTTTATCAAATTTCAAACTTTGAAGCGATAATGCAAGTGTTCTGGGGAGAAATAAACTATTTTCCATGGTAAAATTCAATTTTTTAACTGGTGCAGATTTAGCAATAATGGAGTTTCTTTAGAAACTTACCCCCTCTATTCATTATGGAGTTAAGTTATCAAAAATGGCTTTGCTTTGCTAAACCATCAGAATAAACGCAACTTGTACAATAATTTTTCATTAACATTGGCGCGACTTTTTTCTGGCTATCTCGGTTTTGCATAAAATTACTTTTCTGTAAATCATTCAATTTCCTTCACTTGACAAATGCAGAAGGCTTAAAATTGAAGTTTAAGGTGTTAAACTATAATTATGAAAAACAAACATGCAATGTTTGATAACCAATTACAACAGGTTTTTCCCCATGTGTTCATGCTTAGATGCTGACAGCAATATTGCAAACACAGAATGAAAAGAAACAACCATACCTATCAGAAATTCTTTTACATCCATCTAAAATTAGTTCTTCAATATTTTTACATTGCTGAGCAAATATTCTAAAAAGAAAGATCAGAACAGCAAAATTTAGAGTTAACTGGCATTATTATCCATATACTCGGTCAAATTGATCGTCAAAACACACGCTGTGCAGGCCGCAATGGTGCTGAAGCTGATTGGTTCACGCAATGAATTTAAACCAATCAAATTACGTTCAAACTGTTTGAAGCGGGAAAGCCATCGAGGTGCATACAAGCGAACAGCAAGCTTTGAAGTTCAGTTTCACACAAAACGCACTGTTTTCAGAGAGAAAAATCAGCCTACTTGTTATAAATGGGAAGAATACAGACAAAAAATTCGGATTTAGACAAGATAGGGTAGCTATATCAGCAAAATTCTGCACCTGTTCAGAACATATCGGTCCGGCTTTAACAGTTATAACATTTTCAGCGCAAAGTAAGTTCTTACTTGTATTCTTGAAAACATTATTAAATTTGTGAGTCATCCAGATGTTATTTGACTTTGTATATGGATAATAATGACATTAACATGACTTTTAACGGGAATATTGTTTATTGGCACCCTTGTAGTGTCATTTGTGACCCTTGTGTTTTGCGCTCGGGCCGCAAATGACACCACGCGGGCGGCAATAAACAATAATCCCTCAAAAAGTCATGTTAATACTTTATTAACACTGCATGTATTCAGTGTTGTTCCAGGAAATAGCTATACTCCCCCCACAACCCATCAAAAAGGGTTACATTTTGTTTCACCTGCGGCTCGTGTTTTCTACATTTCCCTTGTGTTCTCAAATGCCCATCGTGTTTTATGACAGTATAATACATGGCTTAGGCTTGTTTATGAACAGGTCTTTCGTCTCCTCCATCAACTGATCTGTTTCCAGGATGCCTAAGGACTTATACCCGCCGGCATCAATCTCCTTCATAACTTGCCCACCTGGTAGTACAGTTCCTTCCATTTTAGCAATATTTTACCATGTTTCAGTTAACTAGCACCCCAAATTCCATCCCTATGTCTGTGCTAAATGTATGGACTGTCCAGATGCACCAGGGAGTCAATCTGTTAGTAGGATTTCCCAAAACGTTTTAGGTCAACCATAAACAAGAGATGGTTTATCTTAGACTTATGTCCATGCCATACGTAACCAGCATTTGACCTTCTCAACACAAACGAGAGTGGTACCATGCACAACATGAAGAGCAATGGTGAAAGGCTGTCTCCCTGAAATATCCCCCTATTATTATTATTATTATTATTACACCTGCAGAGCAACTCCCAGAGGAACCAACACCTACTGAACATGATCACTCGGACTCAGAAAATGCATTGTGTGAGGTGCCCGGAAGTTTACCTCAATATACGAAGCTGTAAACATGCCACATTTGTTTGGGGGTAAAATGGTGATGGAAGAACAATAACAGTCATGACAACGACGATTGATAATGCAGGTATAATGGAATTACCAAACAGTGGAAAAACATTTTTCTCATTCCTGATAAATGGTAAAACAGGAAAAGACTATTGACATGGTCACAAAGCATATAAATGATTGGAACAATGGATCCGATATGCGACATACTTCATTGAAAGCAGCCTTTGTTCTTCTCATGGTTTGCCTTCAAATACCAAGTCAAAAATCAAAGGCAAAAGAACACCAAGAATGCTTAGCCAAGCACTTCAAAGTGTGGAAAGATGGCGAAATACGTAGAGGTCTTGGTGCATGAAGGGTGAATGATGCAAACAAGTCTTACAAGCTCACAGAGAACTGATCCACCCAATAAAGTGTTTGCAACTCGTGCCATATCAGGCCAGATCCACTCTTCCCCTGTGGCACCTAAATAATGATGATGGTGTTGGGGGGGGGGGGGGGTGAGAGGGGCTTACCTCTAAATGATGATGTCATGAGACAAGGCAATTTTAGCCAACTGGCTGATTCCACACAGGTATAAAGGAGAGGGTGCTGCACATCCAACCATAGCAATGTGTGCAGATTGGAAGAGGGTACAATACAGGGAGATCCTCTAGCTATGAGCCTCAATGCCAGCAGTCTCCAGCCTTTGATAACCCACCTGCAAATCTTGAGTGCAGCTAAACAGTGTTGGTTTGCTGATAATGTAACCGGAAGTGGCTCTTTTGGAGATCTAAAGAAATGGTGGGTTTAGCTGCTAGAGAGTGGGCCAGCTTTAAGATGATCAATAACATTATAACAACTGAAGGACAGAAACCTCTAAAAGCAGCTCTCAGGTCAAGATCACACCTTGATGAATATGTCAGAGAGAAGGTAGAGGACTGGGTAAACCAGGTCACCAACCTTGCAGAGCTTGCCTCATACAACCACAGGCAAGCTATGCTTTACTTTTTGGTCTGCGGCATGCATCAGTGGACTTATTTCCTTAGAACGCTCCCTGATATAGAGTGTCTCCTGGAACCACTAGAGCATGTTCATCCAACCTATGGAACTTGCACCTCCAGAGTGCACAGCATCAACCAATGGGGCTGTTTCACTAGTAGAACAAATTGAATAGTAAGTACACGAGCCACCTGACAACAACACAGCAAAGTCACTGCAGGAAGAAGCTTGTAAGGAAAAGAAAAAATGTTTATGTGGCAGGCTCGAGAAGCTAAGAATGATCTTCCTCATATAACCAAATGAACTGTTGAGCTTGCAACAGACAAAGGAGCTTCAAATTGGCTGATGGTCCTCCCTCTAAAGGACACGGAGTTTCATTTATAAAACAGGGAATTTAAGGATGCTATTCATCCGAGGTATGACTGTGATATTAATGACACCCCATTGGTTTGCGTCTGTGGTGATGTCTTCAACATTGACCATACTATGATCTGCAGGCATGGTGGCTTCATTATACAACGTCATAATGAAGTCTGTGATCTTGAAGCTGAAATGGTTAATATGATCTGCTATGACGCTGAAGTGGAACCAGTCCTACACTGGGGAGATGTTACCCAGAGGTGTCAGTAAAGTACCGATGATTGCTTGGATATTCATGCACACAGGTTTTGGGATCAAGGACGGCTTTGAATGAGGAAGATTGAGAAGGTTTGTAATTGACAAATTCGAAAAATTTTTGGCTTAACTGCATCATCCATGACCGAGCTCCTTTAACATTAAGAATGTTAGTAGTCCAAAGTTGTCTTTTTACCTCAGCCATTCCCACTCATCTCCAAAGCTAAACTTTATCTAGTAAGAATCTTGGGGACTTGAACTTAATCTGTGAAAGCTTCAATTTCCAACTATCTAAAGATGTCACTCCAAACTTAAAGAAAACTGCCTGCCTGCTGTTTTACAAACCTTTTCGTGGACAAAATTAATAAATTAATAGAGCCTACAGTGGTGAATTCATGGCAGATTAACTACATCCAAAACAAAATGATTATTACTCGTAGTAATCAAAGACTTGGAGTGCGTTCTACAATGTCGATTCACTTCGCTTTATTTTGACTTGGTTTCCCGAAATTCAAGCTTTCTTTAATGCTGAAATCAACATTTTTAAAGTTACATAACTGTAGTTGATGAACATGATTTTTCCGATTTATTCATACAAATACAATGTTTGGAATTTTTGCATTCTGTGACACCGCTGTTCACAAATAACAAAGTTGCAGTCAGTGCTTAGAAAAACGCAGACTGTGGACTGCATGCACTGATTAATTGTCAGCCAAAACATTAAAAAATTGGCAAGTAGAAGCAGTAGCCAAATAATCACAAACCTCAAGACGAGAATGACAAATATCATTTCTTTGTCACCAAACAAATGTAAACAAATTAATGCAGCAAACGGACATGCAAGCTAAAATGCAAAAAATTCACGATCACAAAGACTGTCATGGCACGGATCAAAATCTGCTGTTATATATTCGCACTCCGTCAGGAGTTGTACAGTCTTCACTACAAGGTTCTTCTTGGATAACAATACGGCTGCTTTGAACAGTAGAGCGCCACAACTCTGTACATGGACAGAAGTTGAATCTCCAATGAAAAGCAGCCAAGTTTTATAATGAGATGTGTTGCTTGGGGGAATTGCAGCATCTGTTTCCTTGAAAACACACCAGCAGTAGGTAGGCTTCTGATGTTCTGATCGAGCCAGAGTTTGATTTCCATGATATCACGCTTTTTTGACCAATCCAAATTAACCTCATAAAACTCCAGAACTAAACATGCGTGTCGTGCGTGGTGCAAAGGAGCACGCGTGAAGATATTGAATCCCATGTGGAGTCAATGTTTGGAAAAATCTGTGAGAGATACCAAGGAGATACCAAAGTTCAAAAAGCTCCAAGAAGAGGTTATGAGATATGTTGTTCTAGCTGAAAATGATTAATTTGCCCACCAGATTTGGGAAATCTTTTATATTTATGTTTCCTCTGAACACCTTTTGAACTAGACCGCTATACTGGTATCAGGCTGAAATCTCCAAAAGAAATTAACACACAAGGTATAGGAAAAGTAGCGACAACAATTTCTGGCCTGACATGTAGGGCTTGATGTCGTGAAATTCTGTAAACAGTGGCAGTGCCTCCAAATTTCAATTTTTTTTTAGCTTTTGGCAATCTTACTTCTTCTTTGGCCAGTCGTTCAAGGCATACTGAATCATCGCATTTAAAATCTTTCTAATCATAATTTATAGCATTTCGTCTTGCAGATAGCGAGGCATACAGTGAAACATACACATCGAATTTCGTTGCACGGAGGATCAAAGCTGCAATGTCCACAGTAGTTTTTCTCAATACTCCACAAATCTTTTCTTTCCAAGCCGAAAACGTTTCTTTTCAGAAAAGCAAAAGCCTGATCTAGGCAGTTTCTTTGGAGTATTGTCTAGCGCTCTCAGCGGGACGTTCGGGCTCTTGTAAACATGTTTCGTAATGTTCAACGCCCGCGAGTATCCGAGCCATACTATATAATTTTGGTCAGTGAGAAGACAAAAGTTTGATGTCATGGAAATCAAACCCTGGCTCGGTTTCGCAGACGGTATTTACCGGCGGTGTGAAAAAAAAGCCGGAAATCCGTCTGTGTTCGCAGGCTAGTGATAGCCCAAATAAATCAATACAACTACAAAAGTTAGACAAAACTAAAAAAACACTTAAAAACAAAAAGAAACCAACACAACACGGACATGACGTCAGGGGCCCAGTACTTGTGTCCATGTTTTCATGTTTAACACTGAGCACAGGTTCCTGATCAACTGTAACATTTGACAGCACTTATGTACCGGTATCTAATTTTTACAGAAAGTACATTGTATGCAGCAGGTGACAAATTATATGATTTGCAAAGTCTGTTACCTTAAAGCTCCATCTCCTACACTTTTACAGCCTCTTAGACTCAAACTCCTGAGAAAACCTACACATCTTCTTGACAAGTTTAAAACTACAATCTCCTACAGAGATAATACACAGTAACATATATCATGAGATAGAAAAACTGTGAGCATGAAAACTTCTATATATTTAAATCTTTAAGACTTGCTGTGCTAGTACATTTAATTTATACATTTTAAATGCATGATTCTTGACTTGGAATTTACAATACCTCTATGTCAGTTTGAAAATCAAACAAATCCACCCTTTGCCAGTTGCTTCCATCCAGGGCCAACACATTCCAAAGCTAAAAGAAATAAAACTAAGTGTAATTGTGCCAAAAGTACATTCATATAAATAATTATTAGCTTAGCAAAAAAAATTAATATTTTGGGTTAACTAGCCCAGTGTTTTTCCTGGCATGTGGCTGTACATATTAAGTAGAAAATAATACACATTTATTCAGGCCTTCTGATAGGGTGCGAGGAAAAATGCAAATTATGCAAAATTTTCAGGTCTGATTATGCGATTAGAGAGGCCAATTGTGCGAAAAATTATGTAAATTGTGCGATTTTTTTTTCTGAGCAATTTAAAGCTTGTTTTTGGTGGGAGACGCCGTGGCCTAATGGTCCGGGGAATGGTCCGGGTTAAAGCCGCTAGCCGGGGCACTGCGTTGTATTCTTGGGCAAGACACTTTACTCTCACAGTGCCTCTCTTCACCCAGGTGTATAAATGGTTACCAGCGAATTTCCTGCTGGGGGGTAACCCTGCGATGGACTAGCATCCCATCCAGGGGGGGGGGGTAGAAATACTCCCCGTCGCTTCATGCTACAGAAACCGGGATAAGCTCCAGCCTGATGACAATATTGCATGACAAGCAAAACAGCAGTCCATCGTCGTGTGGAACGTACTGTCAGGGTACTTTCGCACTCGAGCAGTCAAATTGGGCAGAAGGTGGGAACTTGCCTTCTTGGTCGAAGAAACAGCGGGTGTTATGACTACAAACTTAACCACGAGTACATTTTTATCGGTTTTCAGCGAAAGAAACTACATTTTGCCAAAAAACTGACACTCATTTTTTCACTCTTCAAGAACGAGACTTGTACCAGGCCCCCGGCATGCAAAGTAACGCCTTGAACTTCGATTGCTTACGAAATCGAAGCTGACAAAAATCAACATATCAGATTGCTCCATTTCCAGTCCAATATTTTCTAAGAATTGGACTGGGTTTTGTCCCCAAAGATTCCATGTGCAATTCATGCCCTCTATTAAAATGGCTAAAAAAAGCGAAAAATAAACTTGCATGAAAAACCCTCTGATTCATTTTTTATTGGTTGTAAAATAACATCAAGGAATCTTTTTACAGCCGAAATAATCAGTCGGTTCTTGGTCATAATCCCGCTGTCCCCAGATACTTTTTGCTCTCCGAGTGTACATGTATAAAGATCCTTTCGAGTCAGGTAAAAAATCTCTATTTAACCAAGCTTGCTCAGGATTATATAACTCCCTATCAACACATGAAAGATACTAGAGAGATGGAAGAAGGCCATATTGAACATGTGTAGAAGCACAGCAGCAGTACACACCCAGGGGGGTACTCGGGATTTCAAGTGACGGGGATGATCGAATGGAGCCAAAAGTCAAGACCAAAAAAATCCCTAGGTCTTCCACCAAAACCCAAAAAAGTCCCCGGACCAAAAATTAACCCCCAAAAAATCCCATGCTGTATAAAGCGACAAGATAGTTGACTATTAAACAATAGCAAAACACGTTTGTTTGCACTTTATTCGCAGAACTACACAGCCAGGGCATTACTGATTCTTTTAAAACCCCCCAAAAATCCCTACTCAAATCAAGCTACCTAAAAAAATACTTGCCAAATTTTCGTACCCAAAAAAATCACGGAATCGAAAATTTCATACCCAAAAAACTAATCCAACAAGATCATCCCCGTCACTTGAAATTCCGATTCCCCCCTGGGAGTACACAAGCGCTCACAGAGGTGAGGAGGAGCATAAAAAGAGACAAGAGGAGCCATATACACAACCCTGGCCAAGCACGCAGAGGAAGCAGCAGTACAAGGGAGCTTCACAACACTACCAATAAACTCTCAGCATGATACCAATTGACAGACAAGCCAATCAAAGACAATTTGGAAAAACATTGACATCAGTAGAGGAACAGTTGAAGAGATGGGTGGAGCTAAAGAGACGGGTGGTTCACTTTAGTGAACTCCTGAACAGACCTGCCACAGAAGACCCCCCAGATATACCACCAACAGAGACAGAGCTGCCCATTAATTGTGGTAAACCAACTAGACAAGAGATAAGAAAGGCAATCCAGTTAGAAGGGGCGTGGGTCTATTCTTGATTTGATGTCACAAATTGATTTGCATGCATGTTTACAAAGACTTGATGCAATGCAAAAAAAAATTAATTTGTGATGTCAAATCAAAAATAGACCCACGCCCCTTCTGACTCAGCCGTTGAACAAATGATGAACAGTTTTCCTAATGCTATAAATAGCCAGAATTTGGTGAAAAGGATAAACGAAAGGTGCAATGCGCTTCAAACTGGTACAAAGGTGTATTTTAGCGAAAAAATATTGGTGTTAGGTGCTTTTTAAAGAATGGTAGGGCAGCTAAACCAGATGACGTTCTTGCAGAAGCTCTCTACGGACTATTTGAGACGATTTTGGGAGGGGGAAGAGATTCCAAGGAACTGGAAGGAGAGACTCCTCATCAAACTAGCAAAGTAAGGAGATTTGAGGGTCTGCAGTAACTATAGGGGGATCACACCCCTATCAATACCAGGCTAAGTCCTAAACAGAAGTCTTTTGGATAGAATGAAGGCAGCAGTAGACAACCAATTACCAGACCTGCAGGCAGGATTTACAAAGTGCAGATAATGCAATGACCAAGTTGCCACACTTTGCATCATAGTGAAGCAATCGTTGGAATGGATTTCTCTACACCAACTTTATTGACTACAAAAAGGCCTTTGACAGCGTGGACAGAGACACATTGTGGAAACTCAATTCGTACAAGAAAGGAAAATCGCGAGCTTTGGGCGACCGGCTTGACTTGTCAGTCACTTTACACTGATTGTTTTCCACAGACCATACCTGAGAGAGCAGCAGAAATCAAGCCTAAACAAAGAATATTTTGAATGGAGTTATTCTCCAATCTATCACCTGATAACACTGACAGTTCTGTTTGGCGGCCACATGATTCAAATTGAGTACAGTATTGTCAGCCTGCCTTGTCATTAGTATACAGACACCTAGCAGGATTCAAATTGAGTACAGTATTGTAAGCCTGCCTTGTCATTACAATACAGACACCCAGCAGGATTCAAATTTTTACGACTGAACCTGAACAACTGACCATCATAAATACTGTGAGTACCCCCCTGGGGTCTGTATACGTTAAACATGAAGAGAAACATCCTCTCAAATACAACTTGAGTACAGTATTGTCAGCCTGCCTTGTCATTAGTATACAGACACCCAGTAGGATTCAAATTGAGTACAGTATTGTCAGCCTGCCTTGTCATTAGTATACAGACATCCAGCGGGATTCAAATTGAGTACAGTATTGTCAGCCTGCCTTGTCATTAGTATACAGACACCCAGCAGGATTCAAATTGAGTACAGTATTGTCAGCCTGCCTTGTCATTATTATAGAGACACCCAGCAGGATTCAAATTGAGTACAGTATTGTCAGCCTGCCTTGTCATTAGTATACAGACACCCAGCGGGATTCAAATTGAGTACAGTATTGTCAGCCTGCCTTGTCATTAGTATACAGACACCCAGCAGGATTCAAATTGAGTACAGTATTGTCAGCCTGCCTTGTCATTATTATAGAGACACCCAGCAGGATTCAAATTGAGTACAGTATTGTCAGCCTGCCTTGTCATTAGTATACAGACATCCAGCGGGATTCAAATTTTTACCACTGAACCTGAACAACTGACCGAGTGGGTGATTTGGGGCTAGCTACAATCCTCCTGGATTTTATCAAATTCAGTCATAGAAACCAATAAGTTATACATTTAACTTTCAGATCAATTTGTTGACCCTTGATATTGCAAGTGCTTATACTTGAGTTACTGCTAAATGTGATAGTAAATTTCGTACCTTGGAAACCTGTGCACAGCGACATAGAGAAACTACATCTAGAAATGAAAAAATCCTAGACAAAGAAAAGATAAATGGATTACTGTATAATAATTATATGAAATGAAATGCATTCAGCATGACACTATATAAATTACATGGCTGTGTACGTACTGGAAAAACTCTCAAATTAGCCATACATTTTTGAGTTATTTTCAAAAAAAAAAAACTCTTAGTCGGCATAGGGACGCATGTGGCTAGTCAGTGGATGGATGGACGGATGGACGAGCGATGTATGTATTTCACACCAATCAGAATTGGGGTACTAATATCAATAACCAATGAAATTGCTGCTTGTACGCATCTTTTAATTAGCTCTGGTCTAGAAGTTTTTGTGCGGGTTTTAACAAAAAGTGTTTGGAAATTTTCATAGTGGTGAAAACGTGAAAAAAGGTATGAGGATGTGAATTTACATGCTGCAAGCTTGTGCTTTTCCCTTCTGTAGAACACAACATGTAAGGCGCATTTGTTTTTTAATCGTTTTAATTCGTTTCAGCGGCTTGTGAAACGTTCAAAGTAACATTCAAGCTTTCCGTCAACTTTGTGGCATTATGGTAAACCATTATAAACTTTATATTTGAAGGCATTGTTGCACACTGCCTGGCGCCTCCACAACTTAAAGTTAACTTAAGTCTCTGCCAGGGTTTAATTTGACAATGCGACGAAGAAATTTTGTGGTCAATTACAGGACGTACCACAACAAGCTCACGTCTATTTGTTAAGTTTATACAAACAAAAATACCTGTTACATCTAAAAATACCAAAAACATCCATATCAGAAACAAAAAAGAAAAACCATTGCACACATTGCGTGCCTATGTTTACCAAAGCTAGGGTGTGGGTTATCTAAGAGAACATTTCACGGCAGCACTTTTCCACGGGTGGCGGGTGGCAGGTGACGGGTGGCAGGTGGCGGGTAACGGGTGGCAGGTGACAGCCGGTGACCATTAAAAATCATTTCAATATCAAGTTACAGCGGAAAGCATTACATACTAAGGTTTGTTTTTCACGACTTTCATAAATGCTTTCACGAATTTTGAATTAAACTGGGTTGGCCCGGTTTGCCGTGTTTGCTTTCAGCCCAGTTTTAGCACGAACGATTCTAGCATACTGTAACTATTTCTAAACGCACTAAAGCCTGCTCTTTCTTTGAAAGGAATTAGCACTGAGAGATTTGGAAGGGGAAAGAAAATAAATACAAAATACTGGCATAAAGTCGTATATGAATGTTGCATTTTTCTGACAATTCACTGTTAAAGTTTCATCTTTTCTTTGAACTTCAAGGACGACTACATTGGTGGAACATGTGGTGTTACTCTGTAATTTACCTGATCAGTTATCTGCTGAGTTTTCAAGATATCTTATAGTTTTTTATGCAGTAAACAGTTGTGAGCAGGTGGTAAATTTGACCGGCTACCACCTGATAAGGAGAGCCCTGCAGTAGAAACTAATGCCCAGCCCAGTTAGAATTTTAAAATTTTTAACCTGCATGTGGGACTGGGTTTTAGTAATTACTGTGTAGATATTTTGCTTGAAATGTCCAGGATTGAGGGCAGGCCAGACAAGACAATCAACTCTCATTAGTGTCTCTCTGAACCCAGGAATATAAATGGGTACTGGCAAACTATAAGTAACATTCAGTGACTTTTTAATT